>OY720041.1:10538548-10641360 GCA_963082485.1 Eudonia mercurella
AATCCCCTCCAGGCATTGGAATACCTCGGAGAAGTGCTCATGCCTTCTGTGCATCTGGTGATCTGGGGTAGTAAGGAAATTAACAGTTTTTGACTTTATGGGCCGAACTGATGCATAGTTCCCTTCCAGCACGGTAGAGTTCTCTAGTGTAGTGTAGTAGTATACTGTATTTAAAATAGTTTTTTTTTCTAATCTAATTAATGTTGTTGTTGCAGCTGTGAAGGCGGCCAAAGCTGCCTGCTCATGATGAAGGTTGTTTTAAGCCGCTCCAGCGCGGCGCTCGTCAGATCTCGGGGGGCTGCAGTCGTTTATTCGTTTTAGAATGAACTTGTACATCAGAGTGCTATATGTAGGATTCTTACTATTCGAACGAGTAAAGTTAACTTTTTGCATGGGAACGAAATAACGCCATCTAGAGACATCTTGTGTACACTTTCGCTGCCATACAAATTCTAGTTTACTGTTCCTTTGTCGACTGGTGAATATAACGAGCACTAGCCACTTTAAAGGAGTGCGCAGGCGACGGGCTCGGCCCGATTGCTTTGTAACTTCCAGTCCCTCGTGTGTGTTAGTTGATGAAGTTGAAAGCTATTTTGATGGACAAGAAAGTCCGTCGTCCGCGCAATACTCTTTTTCACGTCAGTTGAAAGGAAGATAATACTGGTGTCATGGTGAAAAGTGAATGTGTAACAAAGTTGTGGACGATATATAGTGATTGTGCAACAGAAAAACAGAGCAGACTGTTTTAGTTTATTATGATTAGTATAGTCATACCCAACTATTTATTAAGATCGATTTAAAATATTATAAAATTGGTCTGAATATTTAGCCAGACATAAATAATTAGCTTACACCTAAACTATTTTGTTTTTTTTTCATACTTCTGTAAATGAAATGACTTGTAGTTAATAATGTTTTTAAAGAGGCATTTAGATTTTTATTATCTTAAATGGTTTAATAAAATATTGAATAAATTTTTAATGTTTTAGAAGTTTCGTGTTGGTGATAACAGGAGTCTCCTTCTGATTTGACATTCGGGAATATGTGTTACGAATAATCTCGTATTTAGATAAATTGTTGTTTTAGTTTTAACTATCTTTATGTTCTTTTAAAATCAGAATTACTCATTTCTTTTATTTCTTGTAAATAAGGCTTACTTCATTGTTCTTTTAAAATCAGTATTACTTATTTCTTTTATTTCTTGTATAAAAGGCTAAATTCATTTAATTGATCCTACACCTACTGGCTATAATTTAATGGATGTATCAGCAAACTTTACGCATTCTACTTTGATGTATGTAAACTATTGTAATATAGATAATTAAAATATATTTGTAATAATTATAAAATAAGTATTTAAGATTCACGTGTCTAACGTTTGGAAATATACAATTAGACTATCTATCTAGAGACTAAATTGTAATAGAAAGTTTTGAGCATCAATATCTTTTGGTTTAAATAGACATCCACCTTCTATGATATGAATAGAGAGTGAACAAATAAAATAATAACACAAGAAATAATGTCAGAACTATATTTATTTGCAAACAGTACACGTGTAACGTCTCAAGAATCATTATAGAGTTTTAATAAACATTCTTCATGGATCACTTATATTTTATTTACTGTAAACATATACCTTAAACTAAACGCTCGTAAAGACTGCATCGCCCACAATCGCATACCAAAATCACATTAAAACAAGAGTCGTAAAAATTTCCAACAGTTCATGTCATAACTAGATTTACATACTCTTTAACACTATACTATACATAAAAGGAAACGCCATGTACTTTCCAGGAGGGGTTCGTTTACCCGTGAATACGCGGAAGCGTCCACCGGTGGTGCGTACTAGCTTTCGATGGGTTAGTAGTGGGGCCAAGGGTCTGGGCGGCTGCTGGTAGCCGGAGCGGCCGGTAACGTTCCCAAATTCACACTTTAAATATCGTTTAGAAACGTTATTGCTATAAGGATAAACTGATAGCGGTAATGCAGGTATCGTTATATAGCATTATTATTTGTTGTTTGTTACTTTTTTCGTAAACTAATGCGCTTTAGATAATTCGCGCAGAACAGTGAATTAATTTACCAGTAAAAACCCCACCCAGGTAACAATACAAAGCATAACGTTACTATTGACGCTATCTTCCTATGATAGAGTAACGTTATCTAACTTTTAACGATATTCAAAGTCCCGGGAACTTTTAACGATATTCAAAGTCCTAGGGCTGCGCGTACTCTGTAGGGTGGGTTAACTCTTGAATACGCGGTATTGTTCACCGATACGGAGCTGTCAATGGGTTAGTAGTAGTTGAGATACTGGGGCTAAGTTAATGAGGTCGAGCGACCCCTGGTAGCCCCAGAGCCGCTAGTAGATCCGCGTGTATTCTCCAGGGGTGGATTACCCGTAAAAACGCGATATTGTCCACCGGTGCGGAACTGTCAATAGGTTAATAGTAGTTGGGGTACTGAGGCCAGGGGTGCGCGTGATGCTGATAAGGCCCGGGCGGTTGCTGGTAGCCCCACGGCGGCTGGTAGGGCTGCGCGTACGACTGGTCGTAAGACTGCGCGGCGGCGGCCGGCGTTTGGTAGTACGAGCTGCCCGTGGTAGTGGTGGTGCTTGCGGCGGCGCCCTCCTTCTTCTTCGCGGTTTCGGTGGACACGGCGCTGGAGAAATGGAACAAGGTGAGTATTGTGTTGAGGTGTTATAACGGCGAAGTGTAAGTACTTTTTAATGTTTTTACGTGATTCGGTTTGAAGATGCAGATCGGGCGGATTTGCTGTTTGGACTCTGCTTACTCCGTTGGGGATTACAGGCGTTGAAATACTTGAAAATTTAATATAAACGGGTCGAACGACCAATATGTTACAATTATGGGCTAAGCAGTGGACTGGAGTACTAATTAAGAGCTGAATAAGTCACTGATCTTGAACGGCTCGAAGGACCAGAATGTATCGGCTGCCTAAGGCAGGCAATGCCGGTACAGCGATGTGGGAGTGTGGGTGAGTATGGAACAACTTAACTTGGGAACCCCGCGGCTGGATGAATCCGGTGAAGGCAATGATGGGGGTCTCGCCGGCCACGGTACCGGTACACTATGTTGATCATTGGATCAATATATTGATATGTTTGGTTGAATCGCGACTTGTCGCTTCCGATGGTGCGCGCGCTCGGGCATGTGCAGAACGACGTCACGGGCGGGCCGATCGAGCCAGACTACACTATTGGTCTGAGAGCTGCGCGTCATATATCATTTCTATTGGTTGGACACGCGGGCGCTGTGTTCAATTTTTACCGATGTTTCGTCTGTAGCTATCTACGGTTATTACTTTTGTGTTATGTACAGTGGTCGGAGTAGGTATATTGAATTAAGGTCACTGACATCAAACGTATATGTTAATATGGATACTCCTCCGAGTTTCCGGATTATTATGATAAAAATACCGAAACATCGAAATTATTACATGAAACTAGTTAAAAATGTATCAATACTCTCAACGCTATGCTGCTAGTGGCAGAATTTAATAGTAAAAAATGACTGGTGTGTAAAAACCTTGTTGTAGTAAAAGTGTTGGAGTAAAAGCCTAAGCATGTATAAAATGATATAATAATAATATTCATTTCAACACACGACATCCGGCAAACAGGGTCTTTTGTCCTCTTATCTCTATGCTCAACGCATCTGACCAATTAGAATCAAGTATCCAGGATGACTCATTGACTGTTTGTTCGAAAACAATGCGCTCGCACCGACATCCAGACCAAGTGGCTCACTCACTTATTTCGGTTCGTGGAGTGCGCTTATTTTATGTGTTGTGAATATCTTGACTTGACCCTGGCTTGTTTACTGTCTTCTGAAATCTACTTAAAACGACGAATTTGGCTTATAACTACGGACATCGATTTATTACTCTTGGATTGGGCCCATTTGAAGTTGTTTTTGTACAGGTAAGTTTTAATTATTTTCACTATTTAAGAAGGTTTTAGAACTTGGAAACAGTTAAAAAAATCACTTTATAGCAATCATCACAGCGCATGAGAGTCCGGTACGCACACCGCAGGGCTATCACCGCTTCAGTTAAAAAAAACACTTTATATGAAACAGAATTTCATTATCGACTTTACAGTTGTGTATGTATATATTGTAAATTTAAATCATTGTTTTAGGTGAGATATAAATAAATATGGCAAAGGTCAAGGCTGAAACAGTGCAAAAGTGGTTATTGCACTATCCTGAGCTACTTTACGATAACGCTAGTGGCACTATATACTGTACAAAGTGTGAAAGTCATTTGAAAGCTGTGAATAGAGGCAACATTACCAAACACATTGAAGGCGCTGTACATCAAGGAAAATTTAAGAGACCGCAAGAGGAATTTTACTTCGACCTCATTAAGTTCCTGATTCTATGCAATATTCCTTGGTCGCAAATGAAAAATCCAGCGTTCAAAGAGTTTTTTCAGAAATATATGTGCAGTACTTGTTGTTGCGTTTGTACCAATCGTAAAGTGGTTGACGAATCACAGTTACGAAAAGTTTATTTGGAGAAGTTTTATAGGAATAAAATCAATTCGATTTATGAAACTAATAAAAATGAGAAACTATGGATATCGCTGGATGAGACAACAGACATTTTTGGTCGATACATAGTCAATTTCCTAATAAAACCATTGCATCCTAGTAATAGTGCAGGCCGGCCTTATTTGATTGCTTGTAAAATGCTAACAGCAGTAAATGGACAAACAATAACACAATTTGTACTGCAATGTCTAGAAAATTTATGGCAAAACACTTTTGAAGCGAAAGTTGACAATATTTTAATGCTTTGCACTGACAGTGTAGCGTACATGCTATCTGCAGGGCGAAATTTAAAACATTACTTACCTGAAATGAAGCATGTGACATGTTTGGCGCACGCTCTTCATCGTGTAAGTGAGCAGATAAGGTCAGAATACAACGATGTTGATATTCTTATATCAAATGTTAAAAAAGTATTTTTAAAGGCTCCTAGTAGGGTAAACATTTTAAAAGAAAAATATCCTGACTTACCGTTGCCTCCGCAACCAGTCATTACCAGATGGGGTACTTGGTTACAGGCAGCATCTTACTACGCTCAACATTTAGATAAAATAAAAGAAGTTTTATCCTGCTTGAGCAGTTCTGATGCTATAGCCATACGAAACGCAAAAAACATTTTGGAAAAACAAAATTTAGAAAATGATTTAAAATATATTGAAGAAAATTACTCTATTATACTACTAGCCCTAAAAGAGTTACAAAAACAAAATTTATCTCTAGCTGATTCACTTTTAGTATTTGATCAAGTAAGGGCTACGCTTAACGAGTGCAATAATGAGAATATAAAAAATAAAATAGAATCAGTTATGGAACGAAATTCAGATTTAGATACAATTAGAGAATACAGCGAGAGTATTGAAAAAAGCGTAGCAAATAATCAGAAACTTTATTTCAAATTCGCTCCATTGACATCTACAGATGTTGAACGATCATTTTCCACTTACAAATGGATCTTAGATGTTAAAAGAAATAGCTTAAAATTAGAAAATATTGAAAAAATTATAGTTATTTATTTTAATTGTATAGAGACAGAAAATCAAAATGTAGAACTTGTAACCGATGAGGATTAAAAATAATTATTTTTAATAAAACTGTAATAATGATTATTTGTATTAACAATAAACAATTTTGTTTGCTTACATATGGTTTTTTATTTTATTACTCTATTTACCAAATTTTTGGAAACTCCGGTACATTCCGGAAGAAATGCATGTCCATGTTATGATATCATGACGCAAGTATCTAAAATCAATATACCTACTCCGACCACTGGTTATGTATGATGGAGAGCGAGAGTGTGTGTGATGAAGTACCAAATAAACTTTTAATCTATCTATCTAACGCTATTTATGTGTGGGTACCAGGGCAACGACGGCGGCTCGTCAGATGCTTGGCAAGTGCTCTTGTTCACCTCTACTTGTGAGGTGAGCGCGGAGGCGGCGTCCCCACGCCGTGCACTATCATTCACTAAGCAAAGCTTCGTCAGGTTCTAGCAGTGGGTTAGTTATACTTAGGCGGCGGCGGCGTGCCTGTCCTTCCGCACAATTTTCTCAGATACTTGACGAGCGCTTCCTCAAGTCCTAGCAGTGGGACATACCTGGGCGGCGCCGGCGGCTTGTACTAGTTTAACGCTCCCAGCTCGCGCGGCGCGGCTTAGCAAACTTGTTCCTAGCAGTGAATGGTCTATACCTGGGCGGCGGGCGGCGGCTCATATTTGTCCTTCCGCGCAATTTGCTCAGATGTTTGGCAAGCGCTTCCTCAGATGCTAGCAGTGTGTTATACATGGGCGGCGGCGGCGGGTTGTGCTTATTTATACGCTCCAAGCTCGCGGCGTCGCCACGCCGTGCACTATCATTCGCTAAGCCAAGGTGGTCCATACCTGGGCGGCGGCGGCGGCTCGTGCTTATCCTTTCGCGCACGCTTCCTCAGATGCTTGGCGAGTGCTCTTGCGTGGAGGTGAGCTCGTCGGGCGGCGGCGGCGTCCCCCAACTCCTCGGCCAGCTCGCGGCGGCGCCACGCCATGCCCGCACTCACCTCAAGCTCCGCGCCCTCCTGACGCTCGTACGATTGCACCAGCTCTGAGATGCGAACGTAAACAATTTTCAATAACAGTATAAATGCGAATTCCAATTAAAAATTAAATTAAACCAGAGATATTCATTGATTTTGAAGATGGTAGAGTCAAGGAATTTAATTCCCTACCCATTTCGTTGAAATGTCGTTAGACATTCGCAATGCATTAAGGTCGAAAATTCTATTTTAGTGATAGTATTGAAATGTCAATACGTCTTATTTGTCACTTCACATTGCAGATAACCTCTTTGCGAACAGTTATCATTTGCTTTTCTAATTACGAACATGAATGTGTCAGCGTCTTAAAATTCGTTATCAATTTGAAAAATAAAATGCTTGCCGCTAACCGTGAACTATTAAGAGTTCAAATAGTGGAGTTACACCAAGAAGGAATAGGGATTCATAAGATAACACGTCGGTTAAATGTGAATAGAGACACAGTTCGCCGTTGGGTACGTCGATATAATGCTAAAGGAAACCTTATTGATCTACGGCATAATAACCATCGCCCGCTTGCAATAACCGAAGACCAACGCCGATTAATGCGAAGGCAATACATTCTGGATGGCTTTACGTCAACGATTTTCAGAAATGTTTGACGTTCACCCTAGAACAATTAGGAATTGCCTACATGCTATGAATTTGCATCACAGGCGAAAAAATTGCCTTAACCGAGAATCATAAATTAGCCCGACTTTACTTCGCCCGCCAGTATTTAAATTTTGACTGGACGTCTACAGCTTTTCGTCCGTCGATCTCTCGTCGTCTGTTCGACGTCCAGTCAAATTGTTAATACTGGCGGGCAAAGGAAAGTCGGGCTGATTTATGATTCTCGGTTAAGGCAATTTTTTTCGCCTGTACGGCCGTGCCGCTTTTTTGCTCGACTGCCGTGCCCCCAAGATAATGTTAACATGTTCATATTATGAAAAACAGCCTAGTAACATAGTAACATTTTACATAGAAATTTCTTAGTCATACTTGCTCATTTACTACATCAAATACCAACCTTCCAATTCCTCATACGCCACTCCCTTTGTATGCAGCGCTAGATCTAGCCGTTGCATATGCAGGCGATGATTAAGCGGGTCCTTCGCTATGGAATCATCCAGCACTTTCCTCGCTGCGGGCGGGTCTGCTCGCACGTGGAACAGGAAGCGAGCGTACTTGACGGCGAGCGCAGAAGCGACCGGCTTGCTTTTTGCGGACGCGATGTAGCCTTCGTATAATTGGACGCACTTGTCGTAGTCGCCGCGACGGCGTTCCAGGTTCACGCGTCTGGAAACAGTAATCGGTCAAGAACACACGGTAGGACATCAGACTATCCAAAACTGTGAAGTTTCTTTAATCAGTTTTCAACTATATACTACTGACATAAAGTTAAAAGTCTATTGAGCAAATTTGACAGTATGTACATATGTTCATATTCTTCTTTAAATTAGTGTTAGAATTTGTTTTATTGTTTCAATCTCAATGGGGGGAAAGGAAGCCTGGAAACCCACCCACTTAAAACCTTAGTACCCTCCCTTCTCTGTCACGGGGATGGCTAGGGATCATTAGCGCATTGAACTCTACCTGCAAAAGCTTTGTAAATGTAGAAGTTCCTCCATTCCATACTACTGTCTCAGGGTCAGGTGCTTGACGCTGAAATTTTCCCCATAGACCAAATGTCAAATCTAATTTAAGGAATACCCCCTTAAAACCTTGAAGGGGTTATTACCCTTTGGTTACCATTCTAAAAGGGTTACCCACACTAGAATTTCGTAAGTCGGTAGTAAGGATTCTGTGATTACACCTTTAGACTGGTCCTTGCTCGAGAGCCCTTAAACCTTATTCTAAAATAATCTAAAAGCATAATAACAAACATGAAAGTAACACGCTCTCACCTGTACTGTATCTGGACCAGCGTGGGGCACGTCTTCTCGATGCGGTCCAGTATCTCTGCGGCCTTCGCCTGATGTCCGTGGGCCTCTTCAAAGTGGGCCCAGTGCAGGTGCAGCTCGGGTTTGTCCAGGTGGTGGACTGTACACGCGCGCTCTAGGACTTCGCGCTCTACGGCCACAAGCGAGGGATCCACCTCCACACGCTCCTCGAGGAACTTTATAAGCTGCGGACGGCGGGTAGGTTTAGTGAAGTTTCCTTGTTTAAATTCACTTAATAGGACATCAAAACAAGTCAATATTTCCTTATTAAGTTCAAGGACATCAAACCCAAATTGTGGCATAGATGGTACTCTACTAGCACGCTCCGTAAACGCAAAACCAAAATAAAACGTCTTTTTAGAATGAATTAATGAATTAAAACTGTTCATTTAGAACACTTCACAGCTCTAGAAGACCTGAACTGTGATATAAAAATAAATGGCCGCCTCATCAACAACTTGAGTTATGCCGATGATACCGTTCTCATAGCATCTACAGAAGCAGAGTTACAGGAGATTGTTGATCGCTTTAACGAGTGTAGCGTAAAGGCTGGACTCAGAATGAATGTCACCAAGACAAAGTTTATGGTCATCTCCGGAAATCCTAATGCCCAATCTAGCATTTCAGTCGCGGGCCAAAAGCTGGAACCGGTGACCAAATATAAGTACCTTGGCACCTGGCTTACACAAAATTGGGACAGCGATGTAGAAATTAAAGCTCGCATTGAAATCGCTCGCAGTGCCTTTGAAAAAATGAGAAAGGTCCTTTGCAACCTCGAATACGTCTTCTCCAGTGTTACATCTGCCCTATACTTCTATACGAATGCGAAGTTTGGACTTTTAAGGAAGATCTCAGGAAACATATAGAAGTTTTCGAAATGTGGGCATACAGACGCATGATGTCTATATCCTGAACTCAGAAAATTACAAATGAGGAAGTTCTGCGACGAGTCAGCCAGAAACGTGAGCTTTTGCACACTGTCAAGCAGAGAAAAATTGCATATCTGGATCATGTGCTTAGGCACGACAGATACAAACTCTTGCAACTTATTATGATGGGAAAAGTGGCTGGAAAGAGGACCTGGAGGTCGACCGCCTAACTCTCTCGCTTTCGATCGCTTTGAAGGCGAGGCGAGGAGGAGGCGTCATCTTGTCATTTCGAAAGCAATATGAAAGCAATACCGAGAGCTATAGGCTATAGCTTTCGATATTGTTTGATATTATATTTCGATATTATATTATAAAGCGAAGCGTTAGGCGGTTGGGGGGCTGGTCACTGAAGAAAGTTGTGGTTGCGGAATATTCGGGAGTGGAATAGCGAGTGACACTGAACTTTTTCGCCTGGCCAAAGACAGGACACTTGGTCCTGTCTTTGCAGAGCTCACTGCCAAACTTCATTAGTTGGAGAGGCACCCTAAGAAGAAGAATTTAGAACACACAAGTAAGTTTTGGAAGATATCAGAAATGTTTTGTTATTTTTATTTAGTCTTTAGTAGTTTTTAGTTAGTATTTAGCTATATAGTATGATTGTTATGATATAATGAAATTATAAAGCTTTTTCAAAATAGCAGTGGGGGGGGGGGGATAATATGAGCCGGTATGACATATATTAAAGCTATGTACTCACTCGCATCCAGAACTCCTCGTACAACGCGCACGCTATAAGACATCGCTCGTGCAGGACAAGCGCCCGCTTTAGCGAGCCGTGCTGCTTCTCCCATTCCAGGTACGACTTCCAGTTCTTCAGCTGGCACCGCTCCAGCGGCTTCACGTGGAAGTACGGCCGCTTGATCTGATCACAAATCAAAATCAAATTGTTTATTCTATATAAAAGCATTAAAATCATCATAAAGAATTCGATTACGTAGTTTTTAAAAGATTATGATTAATAACAGCATTGTACAGACGCCTGCACGTCAGACTGGTTTCCATTCCGTGTTTTGTTCCTGTCACGTAAACGTCATTTCAAATTAGAGTAAAAGAGACAAAACACGGAATAACTTATTCTTTAAACACGGAGGCTTACCCTTACGACCCTTACGGTCTTACAAATAAACAAAGAATAAGGTCCGAATAGTTATTCCGTGTTTTGTCTCTTTTACTCTATTCAGTGTTTAACCATTATGCCATAGACAGAAATTTCAAAGTTTATTGAGGAAATTTATCAGTTTGTGGTCGTCTGATAGCAGGCGTGCGTACCACGCTTTCTCGCATTCAACCCGAGCGTACATATTTTTTACACACTTTAGGCTTGGAATGTCAAAAGGTAGAAAACTTACCCCTTCCTCGAAGGTCCAGCGGGCAGCGACTTCCTCGCCAGTAGACTTATGCACCTTTCTTCGGGCTGCGATTATGCGCTCTTTGATTGCTTGACCCTCTTCTTCTGAAGCCTATACAAACAACATTTATAAGTAAATCAATTTGCATAAAAATGCGGGGACACGCTACGATGTGCTCGATGGTCCAGTGGTAAACGCGATCGGTCTGCTATTGCTAAAATTAAGCAAAAGGCCGGTCATCGGATGGATAACCAATTTATGATCTTGAGCTACTCCATGTCTCAGAAGGCACGTAAAGTCGTTGGTCCTGCCTCGTCGTAGACGTTGACAACCACTAACACCCACTGGGCGTGGTAGTTTATGGCCCGTTCTACCTGTGGTGTTCCATCCATAGCGAAGACTCGTGCCCCAGCAGTGAGGACAATTGATGAGCTGGTGATGTGTATAACGTTACGCCCCAGCTGTTGCATACTTTAATCGCCTCTGTGGTCTAGTGGTTAAGACCACCGGTTTAGACCCAGAGGTCCCGGGTTCGATTCCCAGCGGGGGGTACATCTTTGTGTACTCGGTTTGGTTGGTGGTAGGACTTATTTGTCCGCCTGGCTAGCTACCACCATCTTATCTAAATATGTCGCCATAACATCAATGTTTGTAGTATTGTTGTGTTCCGGCAGCTAGAGATAAGATAGCCAGTACCTCACTAGTCGAGGGTCCCGGATGAAGTGCGCATCCATCATTGGCTTTATCATCACTTAACATCAGGTGAGATCAAGGCACTGTGCTTAGCCGTAAATATAAAAAAAATAATAAAAATAAAAAATACTCACCACGTGGTAGGTGGCCAGCTTTTGCGTATTTACCACGTGGTCGATGGCCAGCTGTTGCATACACACCACGTAGTCGGTAGCCACCTGTAGCGTTCTCACCACGTGGTCGGTGGTCAGCTGTAGCGTACTCACCACGTGGTCGGTGGTCAGCTGTTGCGTACTCACCACGTGGTCGGTAGGCAGCTGTTGCATACTCACCATGTGGTCGGTGGCCAGCTGTTGCGTACTCACCACGTGGTCGGTGGGCTCGTCCTCGCCGGGCGGCAGGTCCAGCTGCGGCTGCGCGCCGGCCGCGTCGCGCACCTCTCCACGCAGGCGCACCAGTTCCGCCTGTTCCACCACACCGGTCACCGGCTCCGACATCACGTGCTCTTGGAAGCTGAAAGATGATGATGATATGAAAGGATACCACACTCTCATTATACAGACTCCGGTTTGCGGTATGCTCAGGGGTACAATATAAGGAGGATCATGAAGGTAAGCTTATTACCAGTGATCGGAGTAGGTAGAACGATTTCACAAATGTACACAGAAACCATAATACGGATGAGCCAAAATAAAAAATAACAATATTGTTCGTGGAGGTTAAGGTAGTCATGAGAAAGGCAGTAAAACGAATAAAAAGTTTTTTTACTGGTAACATACTTTTTATGCTAATTTTATAGATGTCTAACGTTTAGTTGACACTTTTTATTAATAGTTTTAGATAAACCCTTTGGCATTGTTCTTAATAGTAAAAGTAAAGATAGAATTAAACAAACAGATAAAATCAACACATCAGATCTCATAATTTCTAAATATCAGAAAAAAGTCTTAATTAAAAAATTATTGGAATTCCGAAGGGATATCCATATTAATATACACGTGTCAAATTACTGACCCCAAATCGTTTTACCTACTCCGATCATTGCTTATTTATTACATACCGCGCTCGAGCAGCTCACACATAGACAACCCTCGCATGAACAGCGATCTCGGAACAGGTGGGTTACTCTTGAAACACAATTGCAATAATCAATTTCCAATCCCAAATCTAAAAAATTCAAATGGCACTCTTAAAAGCGATAATAGCACTACATTGGAATTAAATTGCGTGGAAATTGAGTGAACAAACTATTATTCCATTATCGATACATATTAATCGCATTGGAATTGTGTTGAGATTGAGTTTGCATCAAGAGTAGCCTACCAGTCCGAGCGCAGCTGTTGAGAGATTCCGTGTCCGTAGGAGGTTGTCTGTGCGCGTTGCTCGAGCGCATCTGTATAAAGCTTACCTTCTGCAGTCTCTTTATTTTTAGTCAGTAGCACATAAATCAGTGACATTAACACCCGTTTGCACTAAACTTATGAATCGCTTGGCTTAATTATTACCCGGTCAAGTTAACTGGGCACCTGGCTCGAAGTTAGGCAAAGACTTGGGCGATTTATAAGTTTAGTGCAAACGGGTGTAATTCTCACAATATGAAATTGATTAAGAGCCCACCACGTGTCGCAAAACACGCCGACACTAATTAACTAGCATGTAAAAAATTGTACTTAGATATTAAGAAATTTGGCAATAAAGGCTAATAAATAAATAAACAAAAAAGAGTCCACCCATCTCATATTTGAAGTCACCGGTGATTGTTTTGACACTAAAAGTTCTTGAACTGAATGAACTAATTGTTGATTAATGAAAAATTATTTTATTTCAAAGTATTTATTGACATTTTTAATATCAAACTAATTAGAAAGATTTAAATAATCGCACTCCAGTATCGAATTGATATAAACAATGCAGATGTCTAAAAACATTGTGACATTAAAATAAGTAAAAATCTTTGAAACTAATTCTACCTTAACCAAAAAAGCAGACATAATAAATGATAGCCTTAAAAACATTAGGTTGTTTCTTTTCAAATTTTCATCATACTTTTGACAACTTATGTGGCTTCGATCTATTTGATGCTGATTGTAGCAAATACTAATCCCACTATGAAAGTAAAAAAAAAAATAATCAAAAGTTATTAGTATTATATTATTATTATCAGTGTTAGTTAATATTAATTATTTGTAGTTATGTATTATGTATAGAACTACTACGGCCGGCGCGAGCGAGCCCAGCATCCAATGCTTAAAAAATTAATTAATTATTTATTATTTACATGCATATATCTAGTGCTAGCCGAAAAACGAAATATGGTATCTCAAATGTATACTTACTTGTCAAAATGTGATGTATATCCAAGCGTTGGCGTTGCCAATAAACGATCGTAAATATTAGTAACGTTGAGGGCTGAACCGTTTTCTGCTTCCCATTTAATGTAAGATTCCCACAAACGGTCTGATCGAAACTCCAAACCACATGCCTCTGTAGTCAACAATAACACAAATTAAAATGTGTCTCGAGTCACAATTCACACAATATAAAATACGTAAATAAGTATACATACCAATAGCCCTTTCATATTGAGATCTAATGTAGGCATGATCCTCGGTTCTGGTCGATCGTATATGATTTAAATAATGTATCCAAAGATCTACAGAGAGGGGTATAGCTTTCAGCCCTCTTTCCAAAACCTGAAATACAACAAAGCCGTGAAACGATCGCCACGGGATGCCGAGCATTGCCGCGGTCCCGACAACACTATGAAGCAAGGGAATAATCAATAGCATTTCATGTTTCATGTAATATTCAATAGAAATAGCGAGAAGTTGGGTCGCCATGCGGCACGCAACGTCTCACTGTCTCTATGAGATATAAAATGTTTGTCTGGGTATATTACACCTGTTCGCACTCGGGGCTGCAGTCGCTGCGGAGCCGACGTCTTCCGTTCCTAACGCCAATCAATGGCTAAATACGAAGCCCGCTGCGCTCCATGCTACCATGGCTTAGTTTACACAACTTCCTTAAGTATGTCCACTATTCAAAATGCACGTACTTAAATAATATACATGATAAACAATTACAAAACATCATGCGTGTACAAATAATCGTAAATAAATGCATTAGATTTATCAAATATACAGCACAAACAAATGAACCACTAAAAACAAATCTATGTGATGGTAATACGACTCTCCGGTGCGTTCGGACGACTTTGCCTTACGAACATCGTGGATCTCGTCGCACTGTTGGGAAAAAAAAGTAATTGCAAAATACCAGTTATGACTAAAAACAATTTGACACATTGATATAAAAAGTCATCAGTCAGGTGTATTCATATAAAGCATTACCAACTCACCATAACAACTTAAATAATAAATTGGAGCAAGTCAGAATAGGCACTTACCTCGAGGCACTTCTTTTTACTTCCTTTGCGTTTCTCGTAGTCGGCGTACTTGCGCCAGTATCCGTAGCAGTACGGGTAGTGCGACAAGAACGCGTCGTACGCCTCGCGCGCCGCCTCCACGTCGCTCTGACACAAACGGACTATATTACTACTCTGTTCAACGGTACTTTGTAACGCAGCAAACAGGGCTACACATCAGTTGGCCCTTGCTAATCCACATTTACATTCAGTTCTCATCGCTTCATAAAGCATATGAGATTAGCGAAATTGTTTATCATTTTAGTTTATGTATATCAAACCTGAAGGCGTTGTATGAATTGCTTGTCTGCGGGGTTTGCCCATGTTTGCGATGGGTAATCAAGCTCCTCCTTTTATGACGTCAGATAGCTGTCATTAAAAACACACTAAACCGCATTGGGCCAGCGTAGTGGGTTATAAGCTGATTTTTATATATTTGCAGAGAAAATAGGAACCTAGCAGTAAGTCACTTATAAGTACACGATGATACTAAAACTAATATAAAAGCACAATGGTTACCTCTTGATCCACATATTGCAGCAGATAGGTCCACCCGGTGAAATCTGTAGGATCATCGTTGACAACCTTCCAGTATTTATCCAATTCAGGAAGGGTTTTCTTCTTAGGTTTCTCATCAATGGATGACCTTTTCTCGGCTGGTATGGGTTTGCTTTCACCATTCTATTGAACAAGGAAAATAAAGGCTCAATATCTTTATGTAATCAATGCATTTTTGCACAGGGAAATGCTTGGCCTTAATCTTACCTAATGTTAAGAGACATATAAAAGCACACTTCACCCGGAATCTTCAATCAGTGAGGAGCTGTCTATCTTATCTAACAGAACGCGACAAAACTATTAAAATTGTTGTTATTGCGATCTATATTGATAATATGGAGGTAGCTGGCAAGGCAGACATGAAACAAGCTCTTCCACCAACCAAGCCGAGTACGTTCTATGTACGCTGGGAATCAAGCCTAGAGCTAAGACCGGTGGTCTAACCACTACACCACAGGGGCGATTTAAAATAAAAACCCGAAGATTAAAAGATCAGTCAATACAATGATAGGTCTATGTAAATTATAAGACTAACACCCGTTTGCACTAAACTTATAAATCGCCTAAGTCTTTGCCTAATTACTACCCGGTCAAGTTAAGTCAGCACCTGAGTGTAAGAGACATTTTCAAACCAGGTGCTGAGTTAACTTGACCGAGTAATAGATAAGCCAAGACTTAGGCGATTCATAAGTTTAGTGCAAACGGGTGTAAGAATAGGAAGAAATACACATACCAACAAAAACTGAAAAGTATTCTCTTTGTAGTAAGTTGGAGCGCCTATCGATTGTTTTAATTTTATTAGTAGCAAATGCAAAGGCACTAATTCCGCCTTTTGTTGCTTTTATATAGTGCAATAAAGATTAAAAGAATTCTATCATCTTCTTTATTTTCTTCTTATTCTTCATCACCATCATCATCGGCCTAAACTAGTCCACTGCTGGACATAATATATGTAATAAATAATAATTCTGATAAAATATATTTTTATTGTGATAGGTTGATTAAGATAGGACTAATTAAAAATAAACACATGCCTGTACCTTAGCTATAGCTTGCTTTTTACTGGATGATTCATTCTCTGAAGTAGGTGACCCGGGGTCGTAACCGTCTCTCTCCTCGTCAGGCTTGCGCTTGCGAGACTCCTTGGGTTCTTTCTTCGAGGCAGGCAGTTCATCTTCCGACACCACCTGCCAAACAAAACGCATGTTAGCTTGTCGCTTTGTAACTGCGCGTCCGCACTCATAAACAAATGGGGACCTGTTTTAATTTATTTAACAAAGATTACATAAACACAAATGTTAAAAAAAAATCCACGAGCAGGATTTGAACCTGCACCCTTCTGATATACCGGGTCAGGTGCTCTTCCAATTGAGCTATCGTGGTTCTAACCAGCCCGCCGAAATTATTCAACACTTTTTACTTTGAAAGCCAAAGGCGCCCATTCAATGTCAACAACTACCGTCACTAACATCCGATCCGATTTTTACAATAATTAAAGATCAGTTAAGAAGTTAATTAAGTATCAATTAATTAATTAAGATATTTATAAAATGTTCAAAATAATTTTTAACACAAATTTTGTTGCGAACAAATTACAAAAACACAAATGTTGAAAAAATCAAAGTAAAAAGTGTTGAATAATTTCGGCAGGCTAGTTAGAACCACGATAGCTCAATTGGAAGAGCACCTGACCCGGTATGTAAGAAGGGTGCAGGTTCAAAGATTACATGTTATAGTTTAGCAGAATAGAACATATGGCATAAGAATAAACAATAACACAGTAGAACGCAAACTCTCGCTTCGGACGGGCTCAAGGTCGCGATATGCGAGTACTTGTTAAACAGTATGCTCAGTCGGGCTGTCACGGCCGGCGTCACCGCACGCGTGTTTGCCTGTTTATTCGTTCGGTACGATTTTGGAAACCAATTACAATGGCGCCAAGTTATTGTGGTGTGTTTGGTTGTACAAACAATTCAAAAACGATGCCGAAACGAAATTCGGTGTACAGTCGCCATCAGATATATCGGAGCGGCCAAGGTGTCCATAAATTTCTGAGCAAGACTAAATTTCTATAAATTCTGCACTCTCCAAATGCCATTTATATCGCAACTACTGCAATGCCATAAACATCTGAGCATGCTGTTTTTCAATAATTTCTTTGCATACGTCCAGTCGAAAATATCTGATCGAACAAAATACCAAACGTATCTAAGCAACAAAGGCGTTCACAAATATATGTTCATTTAAGCAAAATATAGCTTAAGATTTAGCATTAAGGTTACATTTTCAATACGTTTTTGTCTACATCTTGGTCTTTGTTAAGAATATGATGCGATATTTGTCATATTAGTGTAGCAATTCACAAAACATATTTAATACCGAGTGCCAGTGTCAGGTATAAAATGGACCCTTGAAGCGTTACAGTTATCTATACGTTGGATGTCAAGTTCACTGGTTAGCATTTAAAGATGTTAAAAGTAGACATTTCGAATAGCCCGCCGAAACAAGTAAGTAGTGTGTGAATTTCGTATTTCAAATTTTGACAATTCACGAGAAGAGTAACGTAATGTCAAACGATATATTTGTCCCTTTTCAAAAGTTGTGTAATTTTGGCATTTAACAGCGGGAGAATAAGCGAAATGTCAGTTATTCAGAATGCTTGGTTGTTGTCAAATTATTGAAAAACAGCATGCTCAGATATTTATGGCATTGCAGTAGTTGCGATATAAATGGCATTTGGAGAGTGCAGAATTTATAGAAATTTAGTCTTGCTCAGAAATATTTGGACACCTTGGCCGCTCCGATATATCTGATGGCGACTGTACAAACCACTTGACCAAGGAGGTCGTCAATGTTCTGTTTCTGTTTATGAGTTGTTAAAGATAGAGAAATAATAAATTGATCCACAAATAAATAGTAGGCTAGCACCTAAAATGGTAAGTTAACATCTAAATAGTAGTTTAGGTGCTAACTTTGTATTTTTAGGTGCTAACTTAGTATTTTTGTGGGTTAGATTAGGTTACTTTGGTTATCGATTAAATACAACCCTTAAAGATATACCTAATGAGGAGCTTGATGTCGCAGGGTGGATGGTTAGAAGACCGGGTGGTTAACGCGACCGGTCTGTAAATACTAAGGCTAAGTAACTTTCGCAAAGGCCGTTCATCTAGAGCTCCTCCGTGTTCCGGAAGGCACGTAAAATCGCTCCGTCGCACAGGGCCTGCGTGGTGGTTTATGTCCCATTCTCCCAAACCATCCATAGGGAATGCTCATGTCCCAGAAGTGGGGACTTAAAATGAGCTGCTGATAAAATTATATGGACGTATCAGTCTGTGAATTCTTCATGCAAGTATAACACACACATAGAATAAAATTAGGGATTTCGAAAATTATGCATTTAAAATTGCTGACCTCTGTATCAGCTGGTAAATCAGCTGGCTTGGGACCAGGCAGCTCATCATCGGATACATTTTCGGCGTCTTTTACGCTTGGCTTCTGTACTGTGGGCAATTCATCTTCAGACACATTTTCAGTTTCTTCTGCCCCTCCAGACTGCAAAGCAACATTTTCATTCAAATATATTACAGAATATTGTCAGTGTTAACAGGCAGATTTAGCCAACTCAAGTTATGTAACATAAGTGGGTAATTTAGAATGCATAAATTATATTGGGATGCCTGTTCAAAACCTACTCAGGATCAGAATTATTTATTTATAAGATGTAGGTTAGTATTACAACAGTGGAGACCGCGTATCGGCAAACGTAGCCGCGGATCGTGCTCAGTGACGTGCATTTGGAGAAGCCTATGTCTATAAGTGGAGTAGTATAGGCTGATGATGATTAGAACTCGACCTAAGTGCCTGATTTCAGGTAACCAACACTTTTCCTACTGGGGGGTGGTGGATTGCCTGAGGCTGCTGTTGCTATGGATGTTAACCTTCAGGATCAATAATCTTATCTAAGTGGGGCTTGGCAAGGTTTCCTTCTCCTATTAGCACCTCATAGTATCCTATCGGGATCTTTTGTGCAAATGCACAAGAATACTGTTGCCAATTTTTAATCTTATATTGATACTTATAGGTCAGGTCAGGAGTACCCATAACCGACGAGCATGTATGAAAGGAGTAATGAGAGTGGAGGAGGCGCAAGAGGTGTGTCAGGACCGTAGCAAGTGGAAGGATGTGGTCTCTGCCTACCCCGTTGGGAAAAAGGCGTAATGGTATGTATGTATGTATGTATGTATATTGATACTTAGATATAGCACTTCTTTATGCTAATAAGGAATTAAAGTACTGCTTACCTTTTCCGATTTCTTGATAGCTGAGTTCTCTACAATATCTTTAAGATCTTCCTCCTTCTTAATTTGCAATTTTCCAACAAAATTATCTGTCTCCTCTTCCTTCACTTCTAGTTTTTTTATTAAATGTCCCTCACTTAAAGTTTCTAGCTCTTCAGTGCTCTTACTTTCGGTCTTTATAATAACATCTTCTAGAACTTCTTTCTTAATGCTAACTTTCTCTTTTTCAACAACTTCAGATTGTAGAGGCAGCAGGGAAACAGCTTCAACTTTGTCCTCTTCCACAACCTATGTAAGAAATATAATTAACATTAAAATATTTCATGATATTCAGTGGACCATTCAGTGGCACACAGACACAGCAGCAGAATAAACATAAAATAATGTTCTACAATAACAAAAAATCTAACAAAAAAACAAAAACTGCCAGCAATTTGTAATCAAGTGATTATGACATACCTCAAAACACTGTCTGTCTATGACACTTAATACACAATATTTAATTAATAAATAATATTATAAATGATGATAAAAATTGTAATTCCTTTAATTTGTTTTGTTTTATAATATTAGGTTGGGGAAAAAGTCTTTTCGCATATAGTATGTATGAACTTGTAATAAAGTCTCTTCGGCTATACTATTTGTATCTGACTGGTTTTGGTATCATTATTAGTTTAAATTTTAAAGAAGATAATTCCAAATTCAAATTAGGAAAATGTGTGATTTTCATTTGTTTTTTTACTGTCAAGATGAGTGAATCTAATGAAAAAATTCGATAGGTACATTTTAAAATTTTACTACATAAAAGGTAAAAATAAAACGCAAGCCGCATGTTTATGGACCTAGTGCAGTGTCTGTGAGAGTAGCACAAATTTGGTTTAAGCGTTTTCAATCCAGAAATTTTGATGTCAAAGATGCACATCGCTCTGGTTGCCCTATTATTGATAAAATGGATGCCATGTTTGAAGTGTGAAAGTGGAGCAAGATCGGCATATCAGTAGTTACAACCTAGCTGAAGAACTGGGAATTGACCACAAAACATTCGAAAAAAACTGGGTACACAAAAAAGCTTGATATTTGGGTACCTCACAAGCTCACTAAAAGAAACCTAATGAACCGTGTACTCATTTTTGATTCTTTATTACGTAATGAAACCAAACCATTTTTGAAGAAGCTGATAACTGGTGATGAAAAGTGGATCACGTACGACAAGAACGTGCGAAAAAGGTCGTGGTCAAAGACCGGTCAGGCTTCACAGACTGTAGGGAAACCCAGGTTAACTCGCAACAAGGTGATGCTGTGTGTGTGGTGGGATTGGAAAGGCATTATTCATTATGAGCTGTTACAACCAGGCAGGACCATCAATTCTGAACTCTACTGCGAACAACTGATGAGATTAAAGCAAGAAGTTGAGAGAAAGCGGCCGGAATTCAGCAACAGAAGGGGTGTGGTTTTTCATCATGATAATGCTAGACCTCACATATCTTTAGCCACTCAGCAAAAATGAAGAGAGTTTGGCTAGGAGGTGTTAATGCATCCGCTGTGAAGTCCTGACGTTGCACCTTCAGATTTCCACCTGTTTCGGTCTCTTTATAATTCTTTAGGCAGTGTCAGGTTAACATCATCATATATACATATTATGATCAGAAGCCCCAAAATTTCTATAGCAATGGGATCATGTCCCTACCTACAAGATGGCAAAAAGTTATCAAACAAAATGGCACCTACATACTTTAGTTAAATGTAAATAAACTAAATTAAATGTTTTGAATTTTTTTTTTAAATGTGAAGAAACTTTCCCCAACCTAATATATTTAACATTTTTAGTTATGTGGAAATAAAATTGATGAGCTGGCAGATTCACCACCTATGTTTCACTTGAAACAGTATACTAAATGTAGTTTTTTTACAAACTTAACCTGCTCTACACAACCCCTTGAGAGATAATATTGCATTGTGTGTGTAAATTATTGAAGTAACAAAAGAGAACCAAAGCAAATACTGCTATAAATATGTGAACTTAATTCTAAAAACCAAAATTCGAATCTAGTTAATATTGACGAAAGCAAATTACTTTTACTAATTTATTGCTTAAATTATATTGCTTTATTACATTTTTATTGTATTTTTGTATAACTAGCTGTGTGTCTGCTTTTTTGTTTTTAGCACTATGTAAGTATATTTATATAATATTTATGAGTATTAGGTAGACTGATACATACCTGCATGGTTTCCTTTGTTAGATTCTCCTCTGGCTCGTCCACAGGTTCGAAAACTTCATCCTAAAATTATATAACCAAATTAAATTAGTTCATTTTTTTAATCAATATTATGTATTTGATAGAATGTCTAATACATTGAATTTATTAAGTCCTCGCGCGCCATATGTACGCACGGTCGTACGTAAGGTGGCCCGCTAATTATACCTACAGCGCGGGACGGGTTAATATCAGTTTTAAAAACAGTAATAGCGCCACCATTTTACTAACAGTTTATTTTAACTTATCATTAAAAAGATAATAAATTAAAAAGAAATTTCAACAAAAGCAATAAATAAATATGAAACTATAGAATACCTCTCTGTCCATAGAGTTTGTGTCATTTGCAATCATACTAATATTGGTAGATTCACTAAATTTTAAATCTCCAATTGCACTGTCATCATTATTTTTGATAGAAGGCTCATCAGGTTCGGGTTGATCAGAAGTAACATCATTGGACATTTCACTGACAGGCTCTTGATCAAAATCAGTTTCCATCGTGGGTTTCTCACCCTCTGTAACATCACCATCAGTATCAAATGCGGCCGGTTTATAGACAAGGTCGCCCTGCATCGAGTCGCCATCGGAGAGCACGTTACTCAGAGAATCGCTTGGGAAAGTAATCGCGTTGTCGCCGACATCGAAAGAATCCGCATTGAAACTGTCCGCTTTGTTATTCAAGTAGTCTCCCACGCTACCCGCTGACAACTCGACCGCATTGAGGAAACCTTGGTTCGACGCCGAAGATTCATCCGCTGCCGCTGCGTCCACACTATTGAACTCTCCCTCGGTTAGCAGGTGAGAAAGCCCATTTGAGTTTTCATTTATAAGCGGCCCTTCGTCCGTTTCCATCTGACCGTCTGACAAACACTTCTGAAAAAGAACCCAGAACGTTAAATTGCAAGCTACACGTAATGCTAAAAGTATAATTACAGAAAACCATAACCTCTACGAACCCACCTGCAATTCTGAACTGACTTCATCATCCATATCGCCCGAAGCAATTAAATACTGTATTTCAGTGTTATGTTATAAGTTCAATGCGTAATTATTTTATTTATTGATGAAACAAAATATGAAAAACAGACGCTTCGTTTTATTGAATTGAATTGAATGAATGAGCAAAGAGAATTTAATGAGTGTAGTGCAGCAGCACCAGATGCAGACTCAAAACCAAAATGGACTCGATTCAAAATTTTAGTCGACTTTTTTTTGTAGAATGAAGAGACTTTCGAACAATCAAAATAATGTCGCACTGGAATAATAAATACAGATTTTTATACTTTTAATATAGTAATTGATTACTATTTTACACTTAGTACTTATTTATTAATGAACAAAATTAAAAAACAGACGCTTTCGATTATTTTATTTTCGATTGTAGAGTCGATTTCTGAGCATACGCACTCATTTATTTATTAAGAGAGACAAATAGACAATGTTTTGTTTTATTTAATATTTTTATGTAAATAAGAATGAGCTTTTTATGTATAATATCTTGAGATGAAAATGACTAAAGTGACTGAATGTGAATGACTGTCAATTACGGTCAAATTGGTCAAAAACGGTCATTTACTGTCAAAAAAGGTCATATATGGTCAATATGATCTTTAGTGTTTTTTAATGTTTATTTTGAATAAAAATGTAAAAAAAGCGTCTCCTTTGTCGGTTGACGAAATGGCAAAGACGCAGCGCCCGCACGCCACTGCGCCGCGTCACGCGCAGTTGATACTTGTCACTTTAATTTTCTTTACCTAATAAATACTTAAATATACTACTTTTTTGGAAACGTGACATAAACATCATAGAAACGTACTCCTCTATGAACACAGAATAACAATATTTTTTTTAAATAAACTGAAATTGTGTCGCGATGTTGGCGGAATTGGCAGTAATGTAAATAGTTGTGACTAGTTATATTTAGTCACTTTAACAGTTAGAATTATTAATATGTTTAAATCAATTTGATTGAATTTGACAATAAATGACTGGTCAAATACGGTTTTTGACAATCGTGACTGGTCAGATTCAGTCATTTTACATCTCTTTAATATCTAAGATTTGACACCTCCTGATATCAATACTTCGTCAAAACCGATATAACATTCTCTCATTCAATTCAGTCTGAGTGATTCCGTGATTCGTCTCTCTCTCTCTAGGTCCCCTTCCCTATCATACATACAATACAACACAGCGCATTGACAGCTAGCGCATACATAACCTAAAATTAATAATTTTAAATAATTCGACTATAGATTTTCAACTGTGCTATAAATTGTTTCCACAGATTTATTTTGATGTATTTGTAATTTACTATCATGTTAGGTATATCTTCAATTTTAACTAAAGCAAATAGTTATGGACCTAGTTTATTTATGCAACAGACAAGGGTAATGTTTAAAACTGTTTAATGTTTGTAGCTGACTACCAAGTGATTTAAAATAATAATTTTAAAAATACTGTTTCGCAGAACACCTTTGTATTAAAAAGACGGTGGTCTCCCACACTCTGCAAGAAAGGTAGCAAGGGACCAAAAATGAGAGCAAGACACTTCATTTATGATTTGGTTGAAGACGTTAATTGTGTAAAGAAACCCGATATTAAAGTTATTTTAAAACAATTTGTTGATGGTAAGTTTGATGCTCCTTCTCGTTAACCGTAAAAAAAGGTTTTTACAGATGCTACTTTTAAAATATGCCTACAGTACTTACAAATATTTACATGTAAAATTGTAAATATTAATAATAAAAAGTAATTTTGCATTTTTAAATATAAAGAATGGTGTCCAAAGGTTGTATTCTAAGAAAATTTGACTCTTTGTATACATTTTCTAATCGCTCTATCTTGGAATCCCAAGCCAATCCTTTAAATTACTAGAAAAGTATGGCTATATTGATCTTTACAAAAATTTTAGGTATCGGGAAAGCTGGTGATGTTGTGACATTACGTCCAAGTGTAGCATACAAAGAGTACCTAGTACCTGGCCTTGCTGTGTATGCTAGTTCTGAAAACATGACTAAATACCAAACTAAAGTAACTGATGCCAAAGTAGATGATTCTTTCAGTTCTCCTTATGTTCACAGAGTAAGTATATAATATTATATATTTTACTAATTAATACTATTTAAATCTGCTACGATTAAATGAACATTTTACTTTTGACAATAACAAAACTTTAGGCTCCTTATTAATAAACAAATAATAAGGTCCTGTCGCAAATTGGCTAGTATCCAAACTAGAAATTGTTTTATGAAAGGGTGGCAACACTATTTATTCTCTATGATCTGTGCTACTGAGAAAAAATAATGTTACACAGAAATGCTTGTGTAATTATAATAATTAAAGTGATCTCAAGAAATAAAAATACAATCCATCTGTAGACAAGGCGTTATTCCATGTTTTGTTCCTGACATGTAAACATCATCTAGAGTAAAAGAGACAAAACACGGAATAACTATTTGAAGCTTATTCTTTGTTTACTTGGGTGTTGCTTTAGTAATTCGCGGCAGTTGGAGGGAATGGGGGAGCGGAGGAGGGGAAGGCAGGGGGATGGGTGTGCCCCCCTTAAAAGGGAGAGATGCGGAAACCTATAGTTTTTGTGATTATTTTTTTGAGGTTTTTGAGATGTTTTTGAATTGTGAAAATTGCTCAATATTTGACTTAAACATGTTGTAAAACCCTTCCCCTTCCGTGACTGGCCCTCGCTACGTTGCGGTTTGCTCGGGAAAAAAACATTTGCTTAACCTAACCAACAGTATTATAGTAAGGAATTACGTAACTTCAAACACGTGTAAAAAAACCATGCATATTCGCAGGGTGGGGGGGGTGTCGATTGAAAGGAATAACCAACCCCTATAAAAACCAACCCTTGTCAATTCCTGTAAGACCCTATGAGAATTATTAAGTACTTTTTGCAAAAAGACAAAGTGTTGAAAAAATCTCACGGGCATGATTCAAACCCGCACCCGATGACAATATTTGCATAAAATTATATGTAAATAATCATATTAAGTACTTGATAAATGTTACTGGGCTGGTAGATTAAAATACAGCTTCTATGCCTATATGGTCTTAGGGATCGTCCATTAATCACGTGAGGCTCGAAAAGGGGTCCCCCCCTCTTCGAGCCTCAAGTGATTAAGTACTAGTTTGTGGGGGTTCAGAAAAACAAAATCTGAAGAAACGTTGGGTAGCATCAACAACTTCAGCTTACTGTGAATCATAAATCTTAACATTAAATTAAGGTTGCAAAATATTTATAATTAAACTAGCTAACCGGCGAACTTCATACCGCTTTGACAGTTAACGTTTCCATGACAACAAAACAAACAAATCATTGGAACACCCGTATCCCATGATGGACCCCTATAACAGCGCCAGGTGGCGCCGTAAGGTTCCGGGTCCAATTGTATTCTCGAATCCACTTGAACACACACAGAAATTTTTTATTTTAAGGGGGTGCAGTGCGGAATTTCGAAAATGTACGTGTTTTTAAGTCACTGGTGCTAGGCGCTGAATATGTCATACATTAAAAAGGACTAGTGTAGGTTAGGTTGATCCTTTCACAAGGTAATTCAGACCGAATTGGACGCCTTAGATAGAAGAGTCCGTCAAATGCTCACGACTTCCAGAATGCTACACCCGCGCTCATCTGTTATGAGGCTGTACATCCCGCGGAGATGTGGGGGTCGCGGCTTTTTAAATGCCAAGGACCTACATAACCGTGAGGTGTGCAGTCTCAGGGATTATTTTCTTAACAGTGCGTGCGGGATGCATTTGGATGTTGTGGCTGTTGACAGACACTTTACGCCGCTGTCCTTGGCAACAGAAAATTGGCGCAAACCAGTGGTGCTAAGCACTCTCGATCGCAAGGAAATATGGAAGACCAAGGTGCTACACGGGCGCTACTATCGGGCTCTAACTGGGCCTGATGTAGATTTGCCTGCCTCGGTGAACTGGCTACGTTTCGGTGACCTCTTTGGGGAAACCGAAGGTTTTGTCTGTGCCATTGAAGATGAAGTTATCAAGACGAATAACTACCGGAAATATATTATGAGGGACGGTACGGTCGACATCTGTCGGGCATGCCGCCGTCCAGGTGAATCACTCCGACATATTATTTCTGGTTGTTCTCATCTTGCTAACGGAGAGTATTTGCACAGACACAACCAAGTAGCCAGAATAATTCACCAGCAACTTGCTCTTGGATATGGCCTTGTTGAATCGGAGGTGCCGTACTATAAGTACGCACCTGCGCCAGTACTTGAAAATGGTCATGCAACGCTTTACTGGGATCGCTCTATCATTACGGACAGGACTATTGTCGCCAATAAACCTGATATCGTGGTGGTCGACCGATCCCAGCGCCGGGCAATACTGGTAGATATCACCATACCTCATGATGAGAACCTTGTGAAAGCCGAGAAGGACAAGCTCAGTAAGTACCTTGACTTGGCTCACGAGGTTACCGCCATGTGGGATGTGAATTCTACCATTATTGTACCGATAGTCGTTTCGGCAAACGGTCTGATAGCGAAGAGCCTCGATCAACACCTAGAGAGGCTCTCGCTGAAAGGTTGGGTTAAGGGTCAGATGCAAAAGGCAGTACTCCTAGACACGGCACGTATTGTCAGAAGGTTCCTCACTTTGCAGCCCTGACCACCGGTAGCTTGGGCCCTGCCCCGCTGCTGGTGGTACTCTAGGATTAGGTTTTTATAATGTTTTATTGTTTTTATATTAAAATATTGTAAAAATCTAGTTTTAAGAAAGAAAATAAATAAAGGAGATAATAATAATAATAATTTATTTATTTATATAGACAACAAAGATCCATTTTTGTTAGTAACAATTTGACTTATAAATATGTTAGTAAAGTATTTTTAAACATTTAAAATAACATTAACATTAAAATTACAACACACTAAATAATTATACTATATCTTATTATACTCCCCATGTACTGTACTACAGTGGTTTAAGGACCTACCTACTTGCAAACACTCTTAGTATACTAATGTCTATGTCTCTTTAACACGTTAAACGCCATGGGGGTCACTGGTGACCTCATATGTTCTGTCCCAGTACGCCTTGGGGGTCACCAGTGACCTCAAGTCAGACCTGTTTTCAAGAGATTGCCCTGCGCCGTACACGCTAGTTTGTAGCTATTTGGTGTACTGAGATGACCGGCATGGCGCCCAAGTATAAAACTTTCGTCTGGGACTTAGGTGCCACAGACGGAAGTTATGAAATTAAGACAGTGTATGAAAAAAAAATGTAAAAATTTTGCGAATCCTTTTTGTTTGTGATTAATGTGATTGTCACTGAAATTATTCAGAAAATGTTTGGCATAAACCATGTGGATAATCATCATAAATATATACTAAATTTATAGCTTCTTTATGAATGATTGATAGATTGAAAAACTACCTATGTTTTCTCGGAAACTACCACTCCGACAGAAAAGTTATGTACCTATAAGAGAAAAAGCTAGTTTATGGAATAAAACAAAACAATATTATTTATATCAGTACACTTTATTAAAACATAGTTAGCAAGAAGGTAAAAAGTTCTTATTTGTATCGGTGCACTCTATTGAAACATGGCAAGCAGTAATAACACAGTAAGTGGACACTTTTTTTGTTTTATTTTTGGCCTCCTTTCTAGGCATGATCTTTACATTGTCTTTATAACACTGCGAGCAAAACCTCCTTGTATTCTTCACTGGTCCGGGCTTTTTCTTGAGTTCATGTTTCAGTCTCTTTGGTCTTTGATTTTCTTTTGCTTCAGTCTCTGTGTCGCCTGAACGAGTAAGGTACTCCACGAGTTTTTGTCTAAAATCTACCATCGATATGTTTTGTCCTGTAGTTTCTGTGTACATTATCATGGCGTTGACCACAGCGGTGTTCAAAATGAGCTCTATGGCCAGCTTCTTGTACCACTTGACAGTTTTGCGCAGAGGAGACGAATACGCAGTCATTTGATCGCTCATGTCAACAGAGGCTTTAGCTTTGTTGTAAGCGAAAACCATTTTAGGTTTTTGAACCGTTTTATTTTTCACGCTAATTCTATCGATTTTATCGCCGTGCTTAGTTGAAAGCATTAGAACGTCCCTTTTGTCTTTCCATTTTAAAACTGTTATACCGTCTTCGTTCTCTTGAGCTACGACTTCTCCACGCTGCAATTTTTTTTCTGTTACGTTTTTTGGCAACCCTCGTCTGTTCTTTCTTACTGTGCCTAAGAAATGAGTCTCTTTTTTCAATAATGCCTTTGCCAGTTCCAAACTGGTATACCAGTTGTCTGTAGCGATCGTATGGCCTTTATTTAAGTATGCCTCGCATAGTGACAAAACCACTTTTGCTGCCGTATTGTTCTCTGTATCGAAGTTTTTGCCGCTGTACAGTTGTAATCTGAGAGTGTAGCCAGGATTCGTGCAGGCTTTAAAAAGCTTCATGCCATATTTATGAGCCTTTGCCTTATTATACTGGCGAAAAATAATGCGCCCTCTAAACGGGACCATGGTTTCGTCCACACATATCTCTTCCTTGGGTGAATAATACTCTGCAAAGTTTTTATTCAACATGTTGATGAGGTATCTTATTTTACCAATTCGGTCATTTGGATTTATGTTGTCATTATCGGCGAAATGAAGATATTGCAAAAGCAACTCAAATCTGTTTCTATTCATGATAGTTCGTGGAAATGGTTGGCTCATAATGCCAGTTGTGATCCAGTAGTGACTGAGTTTAGGGAGTTTTACCAACCCCATAAACAAGATCAGACCGAAAAACCGTTTCATCTCATCTTTATCAGTAGGTTGCCATTTGTGTGAACGTGAAGATGGCTTGAAATCAAGTTCTGTCAAACTTTGTGTCGCAAATAAATTTGTTTCGTCAGCTATTATTTCGAACATCTCATCGGGGATTAACAAAGAGTAAAAATCCTCTGGACCACATTTTCTCATAGCGTCAGCGTATGGAAATTTCATACCTGTTGGCTCTGTAAATGGTATGACGCGAGCTGTTCGTCCAGTTGAATCAGTCCACTTCTTTGCATAAGTATTAGTTGACCCGCCAGGTAGATTGTTTAGAACGAAATTGTCCACTGAGTCAGTTTCTGAATCTGAATTAATAATTAATCGCTTCCGTTTACTTGGGATTTGCATTTTTTCATATTCACCGTCGCTTTCGAATGGTTCGGGAATTGGGTTGGATTCCAGGAGAGAAATTTGTTGCAAGTCTTCTTGAGTCAGCTCTAAATCACCGAAACTCACTTCAAACTCCATACAATCCATGTCAGGTTCACTTTCTAAACACTGTTTATGATTTACCTTCATATTTAATAAATAAAATATCACAATACAACAATATTTAACGCAGCCGAAACAAAACACAGCGCTCTGATTGACTGCCGCTGACAGACTGAGGCGCGGGGGTGACCGGCATAGTGGGCGACGCGGCGCTGCCGTAACGGTTTTTTAATTTTCCGTCACAGGGCGCCATGGGGGTCATGGGTGACCTCAGTCAGTTTTTTTAAAATAACTCAAAAACTACATTTCAGATATTAAAATAAAATTATTTGTACACGTATCCGGTTATAAGAAACAAATTTACAGCAAAAAGTTTTTTTACAAAAATCACCAATTCCACCTTGGCGTTTAACGTGTTAATGGTTGGCTTGGAATTTGAAACAAATACCCAGAAACTGCATAAACAATACGTAAAAGTAATAATATCTAAAAACTTATTTCTTTAGAAACTTCGTAAATATAGCACAAATGAAACAATGATCCGGCATCAAAATGCTTGTATTGATATTCCGCAGGCCACTGTTGTCTTACTTTTCAATAAAAAAATATGAATATGAAAATATTAAGACTTTTATAATTTTTTACCCAAACGCCTATGATTTTACGAAAGTAAACATTGCTCCAATTAAATCACCAGCCTACTCTGTACAGATATTAGTGTGCGTGCGTATTCGTAGTCGTGCGCCATTGTCACACTACTGCAACGCGCCGCTGGCTCGCTATCGTAAAGAAACTAGAAACTTGCAGTTTTGCGTCCGCGCTGCACCCCCTTAAGGCAATGTAATAGACAATAGAAAGTACATACCTACACTTTTTTTAAATAAAGCTTTGCACTTGATCTTTTCCACAGACAATGGGATGTCTCTCACGGCTGGTATTGCAAGTTACCATGAGCAAACTAGTACCCTGGACGTTAGAACCCTGGCACATTAGAACTTCTTTTAGGAAGGCAGGCTTTGTTGTTCCCGAGCATGCTATTGAAATGCCATCTGTTACTATAACGGGTCCGGATCTTTCTTTGCAAGAAAAGGAATTTTATGTTACTGTTACAGTGAGTTTTAAAATAAAACTGTCTTCCTGCTCTTACATACAGCTCTTATATATATCCTTCTCTATCTCTCACCAGTGGCTCCAAGAAGCTGCTATGCACGCAGCGGCCACACCCTGGTAAACCACGTCAACGCGTGTGCTAAACCTGGTCGAGGGGGACTTGTAATATTAAGTAAAGTCTGATTTGCGGTTACTCCCTGTATTGTGCATAAAGTCTGTCTTGGCAGATGAGGCAACTTACAGCTGATAAGCAACTGATGTTGGCTGTGCTGCCTTGTGGTGGTAGGAGTCATAGAGTTACCGTCGGCTACCCACTGCATTCCGCTCAAAGGGAGAATGGACGAAAGAGTGCATCTGTGTTTGCACTTAGGAGGAGGATATATTTCTGCACATCTGACTGCTTTTGTGTAACCACAGAAGCAAGTCACCGTAGCCGAAATTGGCAAGGTTGACATCATCATCATCATACTTATAAGCCAAAATCATAACATTGTTTTTATTTTGTAGATCAACAAAACAGAAAAAGTTAATGTCAGATGTCGAATTCATCATTGGGCCACTGGTTTGGATAGGTTACCTTGGACAGAGTTCCATTGGAAGAAGCCACTGGAAGCATTAATACCAGAGCAAGCAGCTGTTTTAGAAAATATGCCATTGCCTGAATAGAAGATATGTCAAAGAAGCATTTGATATAGAAGTATGGCATTATAATATTTGTAAGTAGAATAATAAAAATAATAAAACTATTACCAGTCAACAACAATTTATTTATTTAACTTGAAACAAATTATGAAAAATCCATGACGCTAAATAAATTGCAAATTGCAACACGATATAAGTGCGCTGAATGAAGTACTCTTAATGGGATGAGTTCTTTAATGACATGCACATGTTTATACTAACGGACGTGTATTGGCGCATTTTCATTTCTGCGATCGTGTGAAATTTAGCTTATGCACGCTGAAGATACGCCTGATACCGTCGGTTGCCGCATTACATTACAATGTAATTAGATGGCCAAAGCCCTTTCCAAAATGTAGCAACCTATAAAGTTACCAGAACTTTAATTGATTTAATATATTAATATTGCATACTATGCTAAATATCCTAGTTGTTAAGAGATTTATTATGCTTTTACTTTGTCTGCTACATTGGAAGCTTGTGTTATGTTGTTCAATGTTTTCTCTTGACTGCTAATTTCAGCATTTTCATTTTGTTTTTCTACAATATAGCCTTCTTCATTGTCTAGTTGTTGTTCAACATATTGTGGTGTTGTGATATCTTGATTCTCATAATGAATGTCTTCTTGAGTCTCTTGCTGTCCAGTATAAACGTTTTGTTCATCATTTTGTTTTGAATATTCCTGAACATATTCTTGCTGTTGATAAGCTTGCTGATCATATTCCCCGCCGTATTGTTGGTCATAATTTTGGTCGTAGCGCTGCAATGATTCATCGTTTGTTTCAGTCGCGTAAGGTTGTTCTGCGTGGGCGCCTTCGTAATAAGCCGCATATTCTTCTTGACTGTAGTTTTCATTAGGTGCTGTATAGTCTGCATTGTAGTTTTCTGCTACGCCTTCCTGATTATAAGCGTAATTGTCTGCTTCCTCGTTGTAATACTCTTCATTATTTTCCGCATTATATGTTTCAATACCAGCAGCTACATTAGTCTCTTCTGTTACTACAATGGGATCGAAAATATTATCAGATGTTTCATTGTCGTCGCTTAAAACTGCGACAGGATCAATGTTGTAATTAGAATTGTCCTCATTTTTATTTAACTCGTTATGCACTGGATTAATATTTATTTCATCTTCTACATTCACGTCATCGTGGGGTGTAAAATCTTGGGCGTTAATTATCTCAATTGGATATTCGATATGTTCAACTTCTTCATTGTTATTTTCTATAGCCAAATCGTTATTTATTTGTTCGATAAATTCATTAGGATTAATTACTGGTATTGGGTTTTCGTCAACTAAGTTTAGATTAGAACCTGAACCATTGTCGAGAGGCAAATTATTTATATCTTCATTAATGTATTGTGGCAAAGTGTTATCCACTACTTCTAGTAATTCTGGTTCCTCTTGAGTTATATTAATGTCTTCATTTGCCACAGGGTAAAATTCAGTAAAATTATGTTCAACTAAGTTCGCATCAATGTCTGGATTGTTATAATCTAGGTTATCATGTGGAACAGAATAATGTTCTAAATGGTCCAAGTCATCTGTTTGAGATTTTTGATTTCCATCAATTTTGTTAGACATATGTTTGTATAAGCCGGAATCCATTCGTCCGTCCAGTTTCTGAATATCTACTTTTTCATTCAATGTTTCAATTGGACATTGTTGTAATTCTTCCTCATATGAAAAGGTATCTTTACTGAAGTTTTTACTTTGTGGCTCTAAAGAGGATTTATTTTTTGCTAGCAATTGCTGAGGAGGAAAATTTTCTTTATATTCAAGTTGTGTTTCATGAGTTGGGTTTAGTTCTTTTTCTACTATGTTAGTGTTAATAAGCTTATTGCCAGTTAACTGTTGTGTGAGTAAGTGAGTTGTTTGAGGTAAGGATTCAGTGTCTTCTTTTTCTTGTCTTTTTAATTGTTTTAAAATATCGTATTTACTTTTCCAATCTGCATTTTCATCGGTTTCCGGCTTAATAATGTCTTGAATATAATCATTACCATACGTTGGTCTTGATTTGGGAATTAGTATATACTTCTTGCTGACTTCTTGAAGTAATATTGAGTCGTCTATAATCTTTTCTGGTAATTCTATAGGAAAACTTCTTAGATTGACAGTTGGGAGACCCGCAGGACTTTCTAACGTTTGCTTGGAAACGTAAAGCGCTGGCTGGCGACTATCTTCGATGACATCGGGCTGTAAATGTTACATAAAGACCTTTAATTTTTTATTATTATTATGTGAAGGCGTATTAATTATATTCACCATAATAATATCATCATATCATAACCCTATTACCATGTCATGAACTCCATGGCGTGGCCGTGAGGCTACCTAGGCAATTGAAAACTGCCGGGTCTAGATTGTAGTAATCGTTTTATTTAATATTATTTTTAAGTAAGTGTTCCACTCTTGGCAATGGCTTCCCCCCATAAATTAGTCTCATCAGTACCTAATTAGTATTTATAAATGAAATCCCATCAAAAACAATACTTGTCAAAAAAACCAAGTCTCGCAACTCAGTTGTTCTGCGGTAAAAAGTTGTGAGATCCATGTAATACCAAGTCGGTTATTAATTTATTCAGTCTCTACTTTATTAAAATTCTTTAATGTTTTATATAAATAATATTGAGATTTGGCCATCGCCTGAATACACGTGTAAATTCAATCGCCTGAAAAAAACATGTAAATTCAATTATTTAGTGCGATGGCCAAGTCTCAATATATTTATATAAAACATTAAAGAATTTTAATAAAGTAGAGACTGAATAAATTAATAACCGACTTGGTATTACATGGATCTCACAACTTTTTACCGCAGAACAACTGAGTTGCGAGACTTGGTTTTTTGACAAGTATTGTTTTTGATGGGATCTCATTTCTTTTTGTATTTTGTAGAGACAGTTCTACTTTTTTCCTTTCGATTTGGCAGGGGCACTACCATGCGCCTATATTTATATGGGACTAGCTTAAACCCGCGGCTTCGCACGCAATAATAATAATTGCCGTAAAATAAATAAATAAAAATTTCTTTGCGGTCTTTTCTAGATTTTTTAGTTTTTCCTTGATTCATACACCAAACACTACTTATATTCCAAATTTGAAGCTTCTAGGTCTGCTAGAAGTGCCTTAGAATTTTGATGATCGGTGAGTCAGTCAGTGAGTGACAAAATTAAGAAATTTGACCCGTTATAATTCTTAAAATACTGGTTCAAATTGAATGAAATTTGAAATATACGTGTCTTTACAATGCCTGCATGGTTACTGAAAATTTCAGTCTTCTAGTTTTATCCACAACGAAGTTACAGGGGGTCGAAAATGGTCTGAATTGCTTCGAGAAAAGGATGGTACGGCCGTGACGCTTTTTTGCACGACTTGGTGGGGGCACGGCCGTGCCCCCAGATTAATGTCAGAATTAACCAAACAACATCATATCATCATCATCGGTCTTGCCTTTTTTTCTATTAGGTAAAATGCAGTCTTATATACTTATGATCTTACCTTGTGACGAACTGGTACCATTGCTGTGCAGTGGCGCAATTTGTCCAACTTCTCCAAAATATAAACATTTCGCTCTTTCCTTTTTTTGTCCTCCTCCAAATAGGCATCATATTTTTTCTTCAACGAGTTTATACGATCTGCTTTTATTCTGTAATCAGGAATTTGTCTTGTCATTATACCTTAAAATTACTATTTATACCTTGGTAATTATTTCAGAAGCTTATATGAAAACGCACTTTTTATCTGATCTCCCCATATGTAATCCTTAGTTTGCTAGGAGACGTGTATCGCGTAACAATCTGAAGCAAACTCGCATGGCTCCGACGCGCGACGAACGTAAACAAAGCAATGCCGTTCCGACCTTCGCGAAGGTTTTGCGGGTTGGCACAGGTATACACGAACGAATAACGATTTACATACGGCAGAGACTTGTACATAGTTGATAAACTTTTTGGTTCCAACGTTTGTTATATTTGTTGTATCTTACGGTACGAGTTTAAGCACTTTGCCTTCATCTCACTAGATGTTAAGTGATGCACTTCACCGGGAATCCTCAACTCTTGAGCCTCTAGTTGCCGGAACACAACAATGCCACAAAATTGATGATCTTTTATTTAAGTATGTGAATTTATAGTAGGTGCTTAACAATATCATGTAAATCATCATGGATATCTGTAACATGTATACCTACTTACAACGCATTTCGAAACTGTTCGCATGCCTATAATTATGCGTAGTCGTAATTACTACTAGAAGAGATTAAGAAATACCCAGCACCTGCTACCTACGTGCAATATATTAAAATTTAATGTCCTTACATACAACATTTGATACATTTGATACAACTTTCATACAACATTTGATCGGTCGCCACAACGTGCTAATTATATGTAACTTTTGGTTCCACGCTGGTCGTAAATACGTCGCAATCACGTTGACACAACCGAGAATAGCCCCTATTTTATACGAATCAGTGTCGTAATAGAGTCATGTAAGAATCGAATAAGTCGTGTAATTGTAGTGTAGTGGTCGTATAGATGTCGTGAGATCCACTTTTCGTCGACTTATGATGTTCATTACAGCTATTTTGCGGCATTTTATCCAATAACCAGTATTAATCACGACTTCTATATGGGATTTTGTTGTAAAGTGATTAGATAAATGTAGTGAAATATTGAAACTTTAAAACCGCACAATAATTTTATACTCTGTGTTAGAAATATTGATAGAGGAGTACAGCTATTTTATTTATTCACTTATCTTTATATATCTACGATATTTATGTTCAAGTACATTAATCTGTTGGGAATTAATGTTATCGAGTAATAAGTATGCATTAGTTTTCTTAATTAATGAATGCGCTTTATAAATTCTTTAAATTAAGCAATTAGGTATGATTATCTATATTGTAAAAACAAACGTGTTAACAGTTAGTTTTATACAACTAAGGGTTTAGATTACAACCGTAATACAACAACTTAAGGACTTTTCATCCCGTGCACTTATTTTTTATCTGGGGCACGGCAGTGCCCCAGCCAAGTCGATCCATTCGATCATACCATCCTTTTCTCGAAACAGTTCAGGCCATTTTCGACCCCCTATCACTTCGTTGTAGATAAAACTAGAAGCCTGAATTCAGTAACCAAGCAGGCATTGTAAAAACACGGTATATTTCAAATTTCATTCAATTTGAACCAGTAGTTTAAGAATTATAACTAGTCAAAGTTTCTTAATTTTGTCACTCACTCACTGACTGACCGATCATCAAAACTCTAAGGCACTTCTAGCACACATAGAAGCAAATTTAGAATACATTTAGTGTATAAATTATGGAAAAACTAAAATATTTTGCAGTTTTGATCCAGTTTTCTAGATACACTAACTGCATACATAACTTTGTAATCCCATAAAAATATATAGGATTACAAAGTTAAATTTGCAGTAAAAAGCTTATTAAAAGACAGAAAGTGGGCTTTAAGAAAATCCGTTGTTGGTATTCAAGAAGTAAAAGGTACCGGAAAGGAAAAAAGTAGTACTATCTACAAAAAGAAATGAGATGCCATCAAAAACATACTTGTAAAAAAAACAAGTCTCGCAACTCAGTTCTTCTACCGTAAAAAGCTGTGAGATCCAAGTCGGTTAATTTATTCAGTCCCTACTTAAGGGACCTTCTGTCTTAAGTTATTACGTAATTAGTTAACCTAACAACATCCTATACGAGTGACCATATCAATATTAAAAATCTTTTATGTTTTAAATAAATAGATTGACTTGTCGTGTAGAAATATTCGATATAATACAATTGGTCGTAAGAAGTTCAGTATAGTTTTATTACTTTCCTATTAAAAGCACCACTTTTTTTACATTTGCCCAGCTTTTTCTGTTCATTTTAGCCACATACAATTATTTTTACAGAGATAGAAAATAATATGGTAGTGGTTGTATGTTAATAAATTTTATACACTAATAGGACATTGTCATTAAATAGCAGTATTAAGGTGTTCAAATTGTCTTAAAGTCATATAAGAGTGCCATTTATCACTTATACACGATATGAGAATCCGAATGCGGCGACTGCGGCGCGTGCGGTGCGGCCAGATCTGCGTTCACCTTTATCATCACTTAGATCAGGCGAGATGAAGGCAATGTGCTTTATCATCATCATCATCAGCTCATTTTATGTCCCCACTGCTGGGGCACGAGCCTTCCCTATGGATGGATAGGGAGAACGGGCCATAAACCACCACGCGGGCGTGCGGATTGGCGGTTGTTAACGACTGCTAATGCAGCCGGGACCATCGGCTTTACGTGCCTTCCGAAGCACGGAAGAGCTCGAGATGATAAATTTTTGGTCACCCATCCGATGACCGGCCTTTGCGAAAATTGCTTAACCTCAGCACTCGCAAACTGGGCGCGTTAACCACTGTGCCATCGAGCTTCTCAGAACGGGCCATAAACCACAAACATGTGCTTACACGCAAAAAAAAAAACATTCTGGATCCACACTATGCCAAGTGTGTAAGCTACCTGGCGGTACCAGTCACCAAGAGTGCCGTAACGTCAGAGCATCGTGAAATAATAGCGTTAGTCGAAATAACCTTCGACCTTGTAACGGACTCGTGTCACGGAAGGTTGTCTCCGATATCTGTGGCAACGCAAACCTCAAAACTTATTGTTATGATAATGCGATCGCCTCTTCGAATGCATTCTGCAGTCTTGAGCGTTCATTGGCATAAGCAAACTGAATGCAGTGATTTCAATATTTCACTTTATGTAGCTAATTTCGCTGTTGGTTTTAAGAGCCGTTTCACATTTCGGTAAGAACCAAAATAAAAACGTATAAGCAACTAACCCTATTGTGATATAATACCTACGTGTTGATGATTATACAAATGATTATGATTACCTTGGCTAGGCTGCAAATTGAAAGGAAAACGTTTTAACGTTTTTTTCAGTAAAAATCTCGCAAAATGTAGTACAGCAGTACCTATAATGTACTCGTAGGTTTAGAAACGTGAGGAATATAACCTCGTGCTAAACTATTATGATTGTTTGTCCCGGGTTCAATTCCCAGGTCGGGCAAACTGTGTTTCGTATTTATTCGGTGCGTAGCCCGGGTTTGTGATCAACCCGCATTTGGCAAGCGTGGTGATTAAGCCAATTCCCATCAATTGTAGTGATGACTTGATTTCAATGATAGAGGCCTTTGCCCAGCAGTGGGACAGTTATAGGCTATTTACTACATGACCCTTTACTTAGATCTGGTGGCATTGATGTAGTGATTCATGATCGTGACACGGAAGGTAGAAAGATACGTAGATATACTAAAATACTTACAAATTCAAGCAATATAAGTAACTTGGTAAACATGTAGTGGCTCTCCATGCCGCAAGCATTTTGTAATAAACCAATTTCAATGAAAACAATTTAAAAATTCTAGAAAAGTTACTTGCTCTTTAAAACACATACTCTTTGTGTTAAATTCTCCTTGGTAAAATGGGTATTAGATTGGGCTGTCATTTTAATTTCTTAAATCTGTCTTGCAGCATGTATCTATTTGCCTAATATTTGCAGAAAGTTTATAATGGTCTATTGATTTCTTTATACCATGCGTTAACAGATAAAAGCACAAGTAAAAGTTTATGCGAACACTACACATTAAAATAAAATAACTTTCACGGTATCTCTATAAGGGTTTGATACATCACGATAAAATTAAATTAAATCAATATGTAATATAAACGCGAGTAGGTACCTACCTAATTAGATCCGTAAAAGTTTTTCTATTTCAAGATAAAAGTTGGTCCGTTAAATGGTTAAACGGCTCTCTTGCTGCTTTACTTTCTAATACCACTTTAATAATAAATGGAAAACAGTAACATTGTTAGGTATTACGTCGTAACTACTCCTACCTAAAGCTACACCAGGCGAAGGCGTTCTTATCGCTAAAAGCAATGGTCTTACGTCTGGAGGTAGGATCTGGTCCACAGTATCCAAAAGCGCTGAGAAAGAGCCTGTATGAGCTGAAAACGTCTATGAGCGGATAATGGCCTGTCATCAAAGGACGGTGTCGCGAACGCGAAATGAGGGCTGCTTAAAACGGAACGTAGGGAGGAGAGGGGCGAGGAGTCTAGCAAAAAGGGAATTTGGACGAAGGGCTGAAAAAGTACATCGTTTGGTAAGACACCCGTGAGTGAGTTATGGGAGCCATATCGGTGAGTGTTTTACATTGTTTCGAACATACGCGAAACTGTCAATGAAAGGCGGCCAGTTCGAATAATCGGTTGCCGGTGGTCTGGGATGGCTGTAAGGGGCGGAGTTGGAGGCCATTCTGGGGACAAGAAGTCCCCCTGTAACACCTCAAGAATATGGTGTGACCGTAGTTAATCTAGAATAAAGATTTGGCTAACATTTCATCTCAGTCTTATAGTTTTGTTACAAAGTTTTCTATCACGTACGCACCACACATAAACTCTATTTGCTCAGACATTCATACAGACTACCGAACTAGGCAAAGAATTTTCGCATATGGGACTTTGCGATAATTTCCTCAGGCTGAAATTCTTTATGTATACGTACGTATTAGTTAGAATAAGTATGTCAAAGAATCCAACATTTTTTCCATTTCAGAGAACCACAAATTTAACTTTAACATTTTCCACTATAAATTGGTTATACTGAAAAATTGCTCCGTCAATTTTTATTTTTTAATATGTTTTTATACCACTAAATACATAGCTTTGTTTAGTACTTAATTCAATAAATTTTCCATTTTAAACATAAGTATTTTTTTGATTTTTGCTTAATTACGTAATGTAAATTTTTTATCTTATACGCACAGTACAAAGAATACACAACGTTGTACAACGGGGCGCTAAGAAATTAGCTTTTAAAAAAAATATATATATATTAATGACATCTCAGAGGTGGCAGCGAGGGTTGGCAGAAGTTAGATTGCACGGCTTTGGCTAGACGCCAGTAGCTACGGCTGCCCGTAGGATGCGTCAGTAATTCTTGGCCAACCCGTGCAACGCGCTGGGCATCCGCTCTAGTGTAAGCCTTCTTGCAGGACTTAGTGACATTGTTATAGGCTGCTTTCAGTGTGCAGCACTGAGCAAGTAATCACTAGTGCAGGTCTCAGGAGCTCCGTGGGAGCTGTAGATATAAGAATTATTACCACAATTACTCATTATTATAAGTAATGTACCTTTTAATTTTGTTTGAAAAAATTAAATATTTGGCTGTAGGAGAATGATCTCTTTTTTTTTGTTTTGTTTGCTCGTAAGTTGCTCAAAAGTTGCTGTCTGAAGAAATTCTGAACTGACTGAATGTCGGGCGAGAAAGTGAACAGTCATGTCGGCGGTTTTGTTTTATGTTCTAAAATTTGTGCTATATCCGTTATTATTCTAAGGCTATATCGAATATTAATGTGAAATAATGGTGGATTATTAACCGTTAAGTGTTCGTGAGTGTGCATGAGTTGGCAAATGAAACAAAACAGTGCAACGTTGCTTTTCAAATTCTCTCAAGAAGTCCGCCCGAGGACTTAGTAAAGCCCCAGATCACAGATCTTTACTGAGATATTTGAAGGGTTAGAAGGGTATATCATTTCTCACTTCTCATTTCTATTATCATTCAGCATCATACAGGAAAGAAATATTGTTTATTTATGTATTATTAAAAAAAATTACTTACGAATAGGCTTGATAGATTTCATCCGGAGCCGTAAAACAATACACAAAAAAAAATTAACTGAATGTCACTAACATGTCACTAATGGGACTTCTTGGCGGGAAAGTGAAGAGTCATGTCTGCGGTTTTGTTTTATTTTCTAAAATTTGTGTTAAGTCGAATATTAATGTGAAATAATGGTGGATTATTAACCGTTAAGTGTTCGTGAGTGTGCATGAGTGTTGGCAAATGAAACAAAACAGTGCAACGTCACTAATCAAATTCTCTCAAGAAGTCCGCTTGAGGACTTAGTAAAGCCCCACATCTTTACTGAGATACTCGAGGGGTTGGGGGTATATCATTTCTCACTTCTCATTTCCATTATCATTCATCATCATCATTTCCATTATCATTCATCATCATCTTTAGGATTATAATACTAATGAAATTAAGAAACTAATGACATGGCAGCATGGTCTATGACCTTAGCCGGTTCCTCAGAGAACAAACTATTAAAAAAAAAAAAAAACATGTCACTAATGTCACTTTTGGTAGGAGGAGTTCAGAGGAGTTCATTATAAATTACTTGTATTAGGTATTTATTTTCCGCTAAACGGTACCATTCATTTTATTCTACCATAAATGTTAGAAATTAAAGACATACACTAAACAACAAACAAGACGTATGTGAATAGTTGTCTAAAAATAATATCTATTTGTTTTATAACCTCATAAAATTTATAGAATCAAAGTTTAAAATGATTTATAAATGGTGGCATAGATTTGTTCGCCGTAGAACTAAACCTATCCCAGAGGACGTGGCTATAACATGGAAACGCCGACTAAGCATTGCTTATGGCTTATTAGCATGGAATGCATTTGGATTAGTTATTTATAGTTTTTACCAAGGCAAAGCAGACTGGGCCCATTACTATGGCCTTAAAACTGATGAAGAACATTCGGTTTCTCCAGGTAAATCACCAAATCCGTATTCTTATTTATATTGTTTAAACGTTTTGATAATACTAATGCAATATTTTGGTTTAATCACATCAACTAATCAGTTGATGTGATATATTACCATACCAGAATGGACATAGTGATAAATATTATTTTTCACAAATTTTTATTTCTCAGGACAAGCATGGGCAAATACTCTCGGAATTAAAAATGCTAAAGTTTATAGGATATCTGGTTTGACTAAAGTTGGAGAATATGATATTGTCGATGGTGAAAGTGTAACACCAGAAGATGCAAAGCAAACAAAGAAGAATGAGGAGGAGCTGCAATCATAAGCAACATGTTTCTGGGTCCATCCACATGAGAATTACATATTCCTAGATCTATTAATCTGTCCTAAATCTTTGTTACTCTTATCAGGGTGCTTAGTGTAAAGTTTGTTTACTATCCATATTCATTCAATTGTTTATGAAAACGAGAATTTGTATGGCAAAATTTCAACTCTTCTCGTATGTTGCCAAGAGTGCTTCAATGAGTGAGAATGTCAAAAATAACTCTCACTATGTAACATTTAACTGTTTATTAACCTAAGCTTAAAAAAGCAGCACAAAACCGGTCGTTGTGGAGAACCTTGGGGGAGGCCTTTGTCCAACAGTGAAAATCTTTAGGCTGAGATGATGATGATGATGAACCTAAGCTTTGGTTTGACCAAACATCTGAAATTTGTGGTGGGATTGTAATTCTCATGATGTAACAGATAGTTGAAAACTGTATATAAAATGTAGATAAATTTAGTAGGTAAAAGAAAAATACATATAATGTGTAAAATATATTTTGTTTTATTCTAAGACACTTTCCATTTTTATGATGACAATAATGTTTACATGTTTGATTACCTATAAGTACAGTAAGAAAACTGAAAATGATTAGTAATTGCATCAAGAAATAATTTAATCTGATATCTATTTAGCTATGCCAATAGTAAAAAGGAACAAATCACAGTTATAAGGCTTACAAAGTATATAATTTTCTAAACATTAGCAAAATATTCTCAAATTTTGATTTGATACACCTATACCTAACTTGGCCATAATTCTTATCACTATAAATACTTATCATTAGGATCACAGCTTTATAAGGCAAATGATTAATGACGATTTCATAGTAGTTAGTGAGCACGGTATGAAGCTTGTCGTCTTCTTTCTATTTCAATCAGCAAAGCAGATCTGCAACAAATAAAATAGTAAAAGTATGTATATACAAAAAAAAAATTATATATAGGTAGACTGTTTTGTGTTTACACTGTCTTTTGTTAAGTGACTCATATTGATAAGTTTTTGATATCCTGAAACATTCTTTTGTCCAGAAGTTATCTATACTAATATTATAAAGCTGAAGAGTTTGTTTGTTTGTTTGGTTGCACATGCTAATCTCAGGTACTACTAGTTCAAATTGAAAAATTAATTTTGAGTTGAATAGTCCATTTATTGAGGAAGGCTATAGGCTATATTACATCACGCTATGACTAATATTGAATATGTGAGATTATGTATTTAAATCTCAGATAGACTTCTAATGGAAAACTCAATGAATCCCTTATTTTCAATACATACCCTAAATTTTTGACAAGGAAAAAATATACTTACCCAATAATGTACCATCATTTCTGTTTTATAGAGATAGGTGCAACAGAATAAATATATAACGAGCTCTCACCTGTACTGTTCATATTTCATGACAATGAGCTGCAGTTCTTGTTTGTAAAGACGGGTCAGCATATCAGAGTAGCAGTCTAACTCACTCAGGCGGAACATGTTCCAGCGAAGCTTATGGTCAAGGTCCTGATCCGCTAAAATGAATAGTAATTTTAAATTTAAAAAGACAAACAAAAAGAATAGATTTTTAACAATGGGTTTGTTCTTTGACTTTATCTCACTTGATGGTAAGTAACAACAGAGCTAAAGGTGGGATTGCACTGGTTTATTATCACTTACTGTAGGAACACGAATGCTGCACGAATGCTGCTGCTGAGTTTATGAAAATGTTACCTACCACCCATTTAGCTGTGGAAAAGAAAGGCGCAAGAAACTGCACAGCACAGCTTTATAAGTAACGATATTTACGAAAGCAAAAAGTAGCTAGCAGGGTGGAATTAAGAATAACAATAAGAAACATTTATTGAATTAGAACAAGCCCTACTACTAAACACCTGAATACAATATGCTGGGAATTGAACCCGAGACCTCTGGGAATGGTGGCCTACTTACTACCACAGAAGCAGTTAAAATTACATAGGAGACTTCAAACATAAAACAACCCTTTTATCGTGTCGGATATTAAAATATTTACCTTTAGAATAAACTATGAGCCAATGTGGAATTTCTTCGAGAAGGTATGGAGGCACAAGAGTCGGAACGTAGGGGCTTACCAAGTAGCAACCTCCTACTAAGCATGGATGGGCGTAGGTTGTTTGTTGAGTTATTTCACTGTAACAAAAACATATGTTAAAAAACCTACAGTGAACTTTTTGTAGATCATCATCATATCATATTGTCGCGTTGGAGAAAATTAAGTAAAAAGTCTAGCAGAGTAAAAGAAATGCAGTTCCAGACAGAAATGGTTATTAACGAACGCGAAAGTCTTTTCTAGTGAAGGATCATCTCTAAAAAAAATCTGCAATAGTCCACATTCTACAAGGCATTAAAACCAGAGACAATGCAGGCGAAAACAACATAGGAACTGAAGCTACAGAGTCGGCAACGCGCCTGATTACCTTAGTATTGCAAGTAATCTACAGTAGCTGCTTCCCATCAAGTAGGCTCGTACGCTAGTTTGCCGGTTCAAAAACATTATACCAAAAATGATTAAAGTGTTTACAACTGTGCAGCTCTATGGCGCAGTAGTAAACGCGCTTGGTCTGCGATTGCTGATGTTGAACTACTTTCGCAAAGGCCGGTCATCAGATGGGTGACCAAAAATGTATCATATCGGCCTCGTCCGTGCTTCGGAAGGCACGTAAAGTAGTTAGTCCCGGTTGCATTGGCAGTCATAAATAACCAGCAATCGACACTGGGCTTGCATGGTGGTTTATGGCCCATTCTATCTGTGTATTTCCATCCATAGGGAATGCTCGTGCCGCAGCAGGAAGATGATCTGATGATGATGAAGTGTGCGGAGAGAACACTGACTTGTAGTAATAAACACCGTGGTGCGGCGTGGAGACGCGCTGCCAGGGGCGTGGCACGCTCTCGAGCGGGTGCGTCCAGTGCGTGGTCTGCGTGTTGTGGTCCATGTAGTAGCGGCGCCCGCGCAGCGTGCGGTCCGCAGACCAGCCCGGAGGCAGCGGCAGCTCGCACTCCTCCGAACCTGCTGGGTACGAACGCTGTGGCTACACTACGAGTAGCAGGCTCGTCATCATAAATCAGAATAGATGCGTTCCACAGACAGACCCACTTTAGTTCAAGAAACTATCAACTTTTTTTAAAGTTTTCGTTAAAGGTTTCCAGTAGGAACAACAGTTTACAGTTACCGCAATGCTAAATAAACTTTCAAAATCCATAGTCTGTGTTTGCCAGTTAGGAAACTAGCAACACAGCTAGTACAGCTAGTAGAAAACTGTTGTCAATCATCGAAAATCGCAACTAGTTGCTGTCTGCACAGTTTCTTAGGGTTTTATGAAAACAGCTTGTGAGTTGCCTGTTGCCGCAACATGGAGATAGAAATTGCTCTGTCTGCAAAGTACCTAAGAGTATTTTCTAGTCTCTTGCAGAGTTGGCGCAGCATGGATACACCCAAGCAGGTTCATTTATTTTCGAAATGCGGAAAAATTAAGATAAACAAGAGTAAAAAAATATACTTAAGAAGCACTTTTGTACCTTGTCAAAGTAACTTATGTCAATATATTTTCAATGATTGTATTAATATACAATAGAGCAACAGAGACATCCTATACTATCGAGATATGTTTGGACTTGACTGTACATAATGAATATGAATTGAATTGAAAAAAATCATACTTATATATATATTTTACTGTTTATTTTTAAGTGCTGATTGCTGCACTGAAGCTGAATTAAATATTAATAAAATACAGTGAAAAAAAAAGTATATTATCTTATTCAATTGATAATGTTATTATGATGTAATATAACACAGAAAAAGCTACCTATTCTGAATAATAAGACGATACAGCAGTTATATTTTGTTACCTTGGCTAGTAGATATTATGTTACTTCCATGACCTTTGCTGGAGTAAGGGATGACAGATGTGTTGACATAGTTAGAATAAATTGGAGATGACTGACTTCCTGATGTGTAAGCTGAAACAAATATTAATTGACTTCATCAATATAGAAGCAAAAGCTAGCATTGACATTGGAAATCATTTGAAGCATGATATCAAAGATAGGCACAGACTAAGAGAAAGGAGATTTAATTTAACTTTATAAGAGTTAGAGCAATAGCTTTTTTATAAAGCTATAGCTTTATTTATAATTTTACAAAATTTTTACTTATTTCATTTAATTGGCACTATTGTCCATTTGCCTTTCGGCATAGGCCTCCTCTAAAGCCCTCTACTTATCTCTATTTCTGGCGGTCTGTATCCATATATCCAAGCTATAGCTTAGCTTTATAAAAAAATATAAAATAGAATTGAAATTACTCTCTGTACAGGCATGAAGATGGATATAATGAGGTGACGGTGAATGTAATCTCGGTGTCAAACTCAGATTTATTTATTTAAGCTTTTTTTACAAACAATATTAATTTTACAAAATTTCTACTTATTTCATTTAATTGGTACCATTGTCCATTTGCCTTTCGGCATAGGCCTCCCCTAAAGCCCTCTACTTATCTCTATTTCTGGCAGTCTGTATCCATATATCCAAGGTATAGCTTAGTTTTATAAAAAAATATAAAACAGAAATGAAATTACTCTCTGTACAGGCATGAAGACGGATAGAATGAGGTGACGGTGAATGTAATCTCGGTGTCAAACTCAGATTGGACGACAACCGAGGCATACTGGGCTCCCTTGATCCATATTGCTGCTGCTTTTGCTGTTGAACCTGTTGAATTAAAAACTTTATAAGCCTTTAGTAGAACACATAAATCACATAAAGGACTATATGGATATAGAAGGCTTATTACCCATTTAGTCAGACCAGGTGTTTGTGATTTGTTGTAAATTAACATCTAGAAGTATTAGTATATTAGGGTACATCTATGTAATACTTTAAGAAACGTTATAACACCTTGTGGACCAGACTAAGTGGGTAAAATACCACTACCTGAAAATGCTTTTGCTTTGATGATATTATAGGAAACATAGTTAAAGGTAACCTATTTACACATTGTCAGCCTCAGGAGAAGTATACCTAATCAACTAGTGTTGGTTGCTAAATCATAAATTATTTATTGTTCAAATTATAGAAAAAAGAAAAAATTGTTTGGTTATTTGAAAAGCAATGTTGAAATGCCTTGTACATTAAGATTTTAGATGTGGATCAGTTGTAAATAATGTGTTATTTTTACAATGTACAATGTCAACTGTGTTGTTATGCTACTTTAGACTAACAATCAAATAGTTCACTGGCTAGTCACTAGAGTAGCATTTTAACTATGATGTCACTATTATGTTCATGAATTTGAGTGTTTGTTAACCGTTACATAGTTAATGTAAAAAATGGTTAATGTTTTGAAGAGCTGTTGTCACTGATGTCACTTTTACTTTTAACATTGTGGAATTAATTGTTGTTCTTGTTACTTGCCTTTTGAAGCAACAAAACCCAGCATAATTTATAATTGTATGCTATTGTATGGGTTATAAGATGTTCTTAGATTGATTATGGATCTATGTCATCTATGTTGAAAGGATACTGGTCAGTGATGCTGGCCAGTTGCAATCAACACTAACTTGACATAAGTTCAAATAATTGTTTGTGTTCTTATAAGAAAGAAACTAGAACATATGTGTATGTGTCATTGTGAATTGAGTCTTGTTGATAGCTTCTCATAGTAAACATGTTTTGTACCTAGTTTTATAGTTTATTGTTATGTGTTTATTTCGGTGTGTATTTAAATAAATCATCTTTGGAACGCTCTCTTATATTTACTTCTACAGGTTATGGGCCCAGAGAGCGTTCATAACATTTAAATGAAGATGTTTGTGTGATTTATTGTTTTCGATGTTTTTGTAACTAAGGAATAACAGACATGCCAGAGTCCGATAAGCATAGCAACCAGAGTTGTTGACATTTTAAGGCGGTAACTAAGGAAGTATTTAATAGCCATGGAAAATATAAACAAGTTGAGAGATCATAGCAACTATAAAAATTGGAGAAAAATAACAAAATTATTCTTGGAGTCGAAAGGACTTATTGAAGGAGCAAAAGATTACAATGATGCAAAAGCAAGATTCCTTATAATTAGTCTAATTGATGAAAAGTTTCTACACTACATTATTAACTGCAATTCAACCAAGGAAATTTTTGAGAAATTGGATTTGATATTTCGTTTTGATAGGAAAGAATATAATCATGAAAAAATAATAAAATTTTACAGCTACATTTCAAAAGGGAATGTAATAGATGACATAAGCAATTTACAGAATTTATTTTCAGAAATTAATTTAGTAGACCCAAACAGCATAAGCGGAGATATGCTAATGAATAAAGCATTAACAATACTACCACAAAATTTAAATTATTTTAAGACAGTTTGGGATATAACACCGAAATCAGAAAAGACCATCTTCAACCTTATCCAGAAGATACAAAGACAAATAGAAAATTCAAACATGCCTAGTACTTCAGAATGGAGTAATCAAGCATTTAAAACAGACGAAAGAAAATGTTATAATTGTGGAAAAATAGGACACATCGCTAGGGCATGTAGACAAGGCTGTGATATTTGTCATAAGTTTGGTCATAATACAAGAAACTGTTTTTCGGGAAAAATTTGTAAGAAATGCAATAAGAAGGGTCACATAGAAAAATTCTGCCGCAGCTATAATTACAACAATAATGATAACCCTGTAAGCGAACAATTACAGATTCCAGTCAAAGCTGTAATTGATTCAGGCGCCTCATCACATTTCTTCAGCAATAAAAATTTAATTCAAATTACAGAGAAAATAGAAGTGCAAATTAGGTGTGCGAATGCAGAAAACTTGGTAGCGCAAGGGACTGGTATAATAAAAACCGACTTCGGACAGCTGAAGGATGTACTTTTTGTCCCGGATATATCAAGAAACCTGATCTCGGTAAGCGCTATCACAGACAATGGTGGCACCGTACTTTTTTCTGGAGACAAGGTATTTATAAAAAATTTAAATAGAACAATTTTAATTGGTTATAAAACTAAAACCGGACTTTATGAAACGGAATTTTTGGCTAATTATACTCGCGAAGCGCTACTCACTGAGAGTACCAATATCTGGCATCGGAGACTAGGTCATGTATCCGACGTGCCTCGTCTGGCAAAAATGGTAAATGGTATCAAAATTGGGGGGGAATATTCAAACAAATTTTGCGAAATCTGCGTAAAAGCAAAAATGACTCGAAAATCGTTTGGAAATAATAGAATCAAAGCAAAATTCCCTTTGGAAATAATTCATACAGACATTTGCGGTCCAATTGAAGTTCCCACTTGGGACAACAAAAAATATTTTATCACGTTTTTAGACGAGTTTACGCATTTCTGTGTCGTGTACTTGATCGCCTTCAAAAGTGAATGCCTTAGCAAAATTAAAGAATTTGTATGTTTAAGTGAAAATCATTTCAATAGAAAAGTAAAGAAAATTCGATGCGATAATGGGGGTGAATACTCGAGCAATAACCTACATGCGTGGTGCCAGGCTAAAGGAATAGTATTGGATGTAACCATACCTTACACGCCTCAACTAAATGGAAAAGCCGAAAGATTGAACAGAACCCTGATGGAGAGAACGAGGGCTTTAATGTTTGACGGCAAGGTTCCGAACTATTTGTGGGGGGAAGCACTTTTAACAGCCAGTTTCCTGATCAACAGAAGCCCAACGGAAGGTAGAAACGAGACACCAGCAGAAATGTGGTTCAAGATAAAACCTAATCTATCGAACATCAGAAGATTTGGATCTACAGCTTACTACAAAACAAATTTTGGATTAAGAAAACTTGACGAAAGATGCAGCAAAGGAATACTCATTGGCTATGTTCGAAACGGCTACAAAATTTGGGTGGATGACAAGAAACAAATAATAAGAGCGAGAGATGTAAGAATAAACGAAGAAGAACAAGGAATATGTTTAGATGATGAAGAAAATATGGTTAAAATAAATGGACTCTGGCAGATGGATGACGATAAACAAATAGAAGAAGATGAAACAAGGCAAAACTCATCAGACCACAATGAAGGGTGTCGAGAAGGTGAAGATAGGAGAAGAATCATCAAAATAGATAGTGATCGAGAAGGAGAAAAGTCTAGAAGATTCAGGAAAACAGTTGAAGTTAGAACAAATGATGATGAAACAAATGGTGGAACAAGTTACAATCAAACAAATGAGAGTGAGAGAATAAATGAAGAAGCTGGAAATGAGAATAGTGTAAATAATGGAAACCTTTTTGAAAATGAGTTAAATTTTGATAACGTTTTACAACCAGAGGAAGATGAAGAGTTTTTAGATAATGAACAAGTTGAAGAAAGTCAGAGTCGAGTAGTTGAGATTGAAGCAGAAAATAGAAATAGTAATGAAGAAATTGAGGGAAGTCGAGCAGTGGAAAATAATAGTAGAAGAAACTTCGATCAACAATACACTAGATAACGCCTCACGAACTAAAACAAATCTCAAATATGGCACTGGCAGACTTTACTATAAATGGAGAAAAACTATCCTAAGTTATGATAATTTCAACCTAGTTTATACTTTTTTTGCAAGGAATAAAGCACAGTTTTGATTATTAAGACATTCACTTACGATCTTACGTCGAAAACGACAGAAAGAGATAAGAAATTTAAATAAACACTTGTGTATTTAAAAATATATACAAAGACCCTTTACATCCAAATTCGACCTTATTACATAAAAATAAAACAGCAAATGGCAGACACGAAATGTTACTTACTTCATTTCGAATTTTTGCATTGTTGACTTTACTTGCTCCGAACAGAGTATTATGGAGTCGCACTTAGTAATTTATTTTTTGTTTTAAGGAAGTTATTTTTAATAAGGAATTAGGTTTATTTTATTTTATTTTATGGCTTATGCATTTGACTGCAAAATTGTATACAAAAAGCAATTTATTATACTTTGCATACATTTATGTAATAGTAGATTCAGTACAAATTAACTGATATTGAACTATACCTACCTTGAGCATGGTTGGAAAACATGCTTAAATGAAAGAATCCTGATGAGAAATTGTAATGTAAACAACAATATAATCACAATCAAATTGTTTTATTTATGTGACAATATACATTATTTGAGGTAGTTTTCATATAAAGAACAATAAACCAAATTCAAATTCAAATTTAAATTATTAAATTTGGGGACAGCCGTTTTCCTCAATCGACGTCTTTGTGCATTCCCCATAATATCGGATTTTTTGAAATGTATTGAGCAAATTACAGAATTTTTTTTAGGTCTAAAAAAATCCTCCTGTCTCTCTTCCGCTACTATGGAAATCCATTTTGCACATTGAAATGGGTCGCCAGGAAATATAGAAATAAAAAATATAATTGAGAAGTACTATCTATAATATTTTTTTAAACTACTCCATAGATTCACTGTCCCAGAGCAACAATACGTTGGCCAAACATTAGCATATGGTGGCGCGTGGGTTGGTTTTAAAAATTAAAGATTGTTATTTCATAAAAACTGTTAGGTAATTTTATTATTTATGTTATGAAAAAGCATTTACTTACCGAAAGTATGATATTCCTACCGATATATTTTTATTTCGATAGTTATTTTTACAGTTTTTGAATACACACTGATGCATTGTGGTACGTTATCATGTTGGCGCAGTCAAGAACGAACTAAATAGAAATAAGACCCCACTTTGAATGTGAGGCGTTATTCGCTCGGCCGTTTTTGACACCCTGACCGGTTATCTAGTGTATTGTTGATCGAAGAGAAGAAATCAACCTGCGAGAGAACGTAGATTACCAGAAAGATATAAAGATTATGTTATGGAGTATGATACGGAAGTTTCCTTGTTAACGTATGAAGAAGCAATAGAATCAAGAGAAAAAGGTAAATGGAAGAAAGCAATAGATGAAGAAATCAAATCGTTAGAAGAAAACAACACTTGGACTTTTGTGGATAAGAAAGAGGCTGAAGGAAGAAAACTAATAACAAGCAAATGGATCTTTACAATAAAGTCAGATGGAAGATACAAAGCAAGACTAGTTGCAAAAGGATTCCAACAAAAATATAAGATAGATTATGATGAAACTTATAGTCCAGTTGTAAATACAAATTCTTTGAGAGTTTTATTGTCAATTGTTGCAAATAAAAAATTGAAGATGAAACAGTTCGATATTAAAACAGCCTTTCTACATGGAGACTTAAAAGAGTGCATTTATTTAAAAGTTCCAAAAGGTTATAGCGATAAAGAAGATAAAGTATGCAAACTAAATAAGAGTCTCTATGGGTTAAAACAAGCACCATTAATGTGGAACATAAAATTTACAGAACATTTATTTAATAATAATAATAATAATAATAATAACTTTATTTTCTCTCCACAAACACATGTATACAGTTCAAAATAACTTTTAAACAATGTACATTATATAATAGTTTGTGTGAGACTGACGCCTGTGATTGATATTAATATATCAGTAGTACAGGTCATCAGGCCCCCACCACCTCGGTAATGAACAGAAAGTAGAAAAAAGTTAACCTATAAAGTTAAAGTAGATGAAAGTTAAACACTTTAATTAAAGAAACCTGATAAGGAGTCTTCTAAAACAAAAGAATACGAAAAATAGAAAAAAAAAAATAAAAATGGTAATAGCAAGTGCGTAAGAGAGCAGCTGAAGAGCGAAAAGAGGTTACTCTTAACAATTACTCTAAAAACGTGCGCGCGCGTGTGTGTGTGTGTGTGTGTGTGTGTGTGTGTGTGTGTGAACTCGAACGTGTGTTCATATGTGTATATAATATAATAATAAGATAATATATGTTACACAAGAATGTATTAGTTAATTAAGTGTATGTGTATAAATAATGTTCCGTTTGGTCGTAATTTTTACTGAGAAGAATAGAGCGAACACCCTTTTTACATTCAAAGGAAGTGAGATTGTAAATAGGGATTTCAGCATTGATTTTATTATATAAGGAAGGTCCTAAGTAGTAGAAGAATCTTTGCGTAAAAGAGAAGGACGTAGACGGAACGGCACAGATTTTGTCTTTACGTCGTTTTCTGATCTTAGTATATGGAGTGTTTCGGTGTTGGAGACGAACAACTTCTAGTATGAACAGTTGCCGAACAGTTAAAACTTTGCAGATGTTATACAGTTCGTTAGTTGGGAAAAGTAAATGACGAAATGTTGCAACTTTAAGGATGGCACGTTGTGCTACTTCTAAAGGTTTCATCGTAGTCTTAGGGACACCACCCCAGCAAGAGATACAGTACGTTATTAGTGAGCGACATAGGGCAAAGTAGACTTGTTGTAGGACTGTAGGATTTGCGACATGTCTAAGTACTTTAAAAACAAATATAAGTTTACGCATCCTGCCGGAGAGTGATTGTATGTGGTGCTTAAAATTGAGGTACTTGTCGAGAGTTACGCCTAGATATTTGATGGTATCAACTTGTGAGAGTGGAGGACATTGACAAGAAGAGTTGATGTTGCTGACACAAGAATGGGCTATTAAAGAAGGAACAATAGTGGGTTGAGAGCCAGCGCTGATAGAAAAAGTGATAAATTTGGTTTTATTAGTATTTAGGGTCAGTTTATTTGTGTGTAGCCAAAGAGAGATGTTTTCGATCCCGTGTTGGGCAGCAATTTGGAGCTCAGACCACGAGTCAGCATAAAAAGAAACAGCAGTATCATCAGCGAAGGAAACAATGTGGCCATTAGGTAGCTTAAGATTGCTAAGGTCATCAATAAATACTAGGAATAGAGTTGGGCCAAGGATACTGCCCTGGGGCACACCGTAGTCAATAGGTAGCTCATCACTAACATTGTTATTAATTTTAACAGTTTGAGACCTGCAGGTGAGATAGCTCCGGAAAAAATCAAGCTGAGGACCTCTGACACCTTTCCTCTCGAGCTTTATTAGGAGAGTACTAGTTGGAACCGTGTCAAAGGCTTTGGTGAGGTCTAGAAATACAGTAAGAACTCTTTTGTTTGTATCCAAGGACTTTACAATATAATCAAGAAGATCGTGGAGAGCATCAGATGTAGACCTCTTCTTTATAAAGCCAAATTGTTGTGGTGATAAAAGGTGGAAGTGCTCAAGGTAGGTGACAAGCCGGTCACCAACTATGCGTTCAAGAACTTTAGATAACGCTGGGAGTATTGCAATTGGACGATAGTTAGTAACTAGACTATCATCACCCCCCTTGAATATGGGTAGAACTACTGCCTTTTTTAATGCTTCAGGGAAGACACCTTTGAGAAAGGACAAGTTAAATATGTGTGCCAGGATAGGCGCCAGAATAGTGCCATATCTCTTTAAAATAACTGGAGAGATGCCATCTCCACCTGTTGCAGCGTTGGATCTTAGGGAGAGGATTGTATTTAATACCTCTTTAGCATCAGTTTCGGTCAGAATGAAGGACTGTGGATGTTGAGGCAGGGTAAACTTATGAGGATCTGATGGTTCACTAGAAAACTTTTGTGCTAATTCTTCTCCTATGTTCACGAAGTATTTGTTAACTTTGTTACAAGACTGCACTGGTGTGGAAGAAAGAGTAAGTAATTTAGGCGATGGCACAGATGATTTTGCTGTGTTTGTGATTCTTTTGATATTATCCCACAAGAGTTTAGGGTTATTACGGGCTTTGTTCAGTTCTTGGGTATCATATTGTCGTCTAACTTTTTTAAGAATTTTTGTACAAAAACTACGATATCGAAGATAGGTCACTTTAAGTACTTCATTGCCAGGAGATCTTTTATGGGATTTGTGAAGTTTATCTCTAGTCCTAATACATCGCAAGAGGCCAGCAGTGATCCAGGGCTTAAGAATTTTGTTTCTTGTGGAAATTTTACGAGTGGTGCTGTTGGATGTTATGGCTCCTGTGATTGACGCAATTAAGTTATTTGTAGCCGTATTAGGGTCATCAGAATTTAGGATTAGAGAAAAATCAATGTTATTTATAGCTAAATCAAGGCTAACGAAGTTAATTTTGGTGAGAGTATTTAAGGAGTTTACTCTATAGGGTTTTTTATTTATTGAGAGTAAGGGCGAGTAGTGGTCGGTAATTGTAGCTTGTAGAACTAACGTGGTAGAGGGCAGCTTAGAGCGGATGAATATGTGATCGAGACAATTATTGTCTCTGGTTGGCAATGTGTGTGCTGGTAAGTAGCCATGAAACGCTAGACAGTTTAAATAGTCTTGGAGTCGGGGGTCTGAGGAAGTAGGTTTAATGTCAATATTGATATCACCTGCAATAATAACAGTGTGGAAGTTTGTAAGTCTAATAAGAATAGAGTACAGAGAAGAGAGGAAGGTATCAATATTTTGTAATGAAGGTGAGCGATATATACAGAGGATCGCTGTATCCGATTTAAACTTTATAATCAGACCGGAGGCGGAAGACTCAAAATCGGGCTCATCAGTAGTGGAAAACAAGTTTGATTTGGCGTACACTACAACTCCGTCACTCTGATTCAGATGAGTTGTGGTTTTACTAAGTGTGTAGTTAGGTAGTGAAGGAATGTACGTGTTGGTATAGCATGGTAACCAACATTCGGTTAGAATCAAGACATCGCATTCAAAAGGAATACGCGCAAGGAGTGTTTCAAAATTTTGAAAGTTTTTATTTATTGACCTAATATTTTGTGAGAGTATATTAAGAGACTCAGATGGATGTAGTATAAAACGTTTGGCGTTCTCTGGGCTACATAGGATTGATTGTGATATTGAAAAATTATCCACTTCATCACACAAATTCATGTTGCAAACAAACAAAATATATATATATATATAATTGAAATAAGTCTATTATAGAAATAATAATTGGATAATGAGAGGAATTAGATACTAGTCTTTTGTAGCAGTTTATATTAAAAAAGGTATTTCAGTAAGTAATCACAGCTACTTACTGGCACAAACTATATGTAAATATAATTTATAACATATGATTATTTAGTTATCAATTTTAAGTTAAATGATAACAAAATAAATTAATGAAGTAAACAAAGTTTATATAATGGTATTGCAGGGTTTAATTGTTTTTTGAGAATGTTAATAAATGTTTGTCTTTTCATTTATTTTATATGCAAGTGTAATTTAATTAATAACTAATAGTATGACATTGCATGTTAAGCATCAATTTTATTTTATATATTAGTATACATTATATATTTGTATATATTAGTAACAGGCAAATAAAACAAAAAAAAAAAAAAAAGTTTGTTATGAAGATGTTTGCTGATATTTATTACAAAGTTACGCAAGTTAATAGCTAGTAAGATAGCGATTGAATTGTTTATTATTAGTATAAATGAAGTGTTGTATTGAATATTGTGAAAATTTGACTTTTGAAATGTGTAAAGAGTAACCTAATAAGTGTAAAAATATATTCAATGTTTGATAAAGAAAATTAAAACAACAAAAATAAGTTTTCTTAAAATTTTAGCATGCAATAAGGTATTTTTATAAAGGTATTAGTTATTTTAACAAGTTTTCTCTCGTATTATTGCTTTTAAAAAGACTGTGTAAGGAGTAACTTAATTAGTGTAAAAATACAATAAGTGTAAAATAATTGATATAGACAATTATAAAAACAAAAGTATAATTTCTTAATATTAAAGCATGCAACAAGGTACTTTTTTTTTTTTTTTAAACGTTAGTAACTTTAATAAGTTCGTTCTCGTCGCTCACGCGCTCGGGAGGTTGATCTTCTGCTCTTCGGATGTACACCTTCCCATAAGAAGTCCAAGTAGCCAGTAGTTTTCGGTTTTTCACGAGGTCTCTTGCGAGGTAGTACACGCGACGGGCTTTAGTTGTTAAAACCTCAGATAAAAACACCAAGTTGTTCGGTCCCGGGATATTCAGAGCTGCAGAATTTAGCGGGGATAGGCTAGACTGACGCTTTTCTTTGTTATATCGCTTATAATTCTGAACAAGCTCGTCCTTTCTGATGGTAGTAGTGAAGTCCACAACAATAGCCTTGTTTTTGGTTCTGTGAATTTTACGTATCTCGAGATCTTGAATTGGGGATGTGGAGCCGATTTCAGTGCCTAACTTTTGGATAATAGTGATCAAAGACTGCTTGTCTTCATGTTCCAAGTTCGGCACGTTACGCAGTTCAATTGAAGAGGCCTTCGAATCTTTTTCTAGAATGTCGATTTTCTGATGTAAGGACTTGATGTGGGATTTGAGGTTAAGATTCTCGCTCTCCACTACCTCAATTTTGCCTGCTAAGATGTCGTACTGTGCGGACATAAAATCCACTTTATTTTTAATATCAGTGTTTTGATCAATCAGAGTATTTATTGATAAATTCAATGCAGTGAATTTAGCCTCTTGATAGGAATGAAGCTGTTTGAACATATCCCTAAACTCGCATATGAATTCGTCCGAGCGTCCCGGAGTATCCGCGAGCCGGCGTTTGGCCCTTTTTGTGATATATTTAAAATGGGTTTTAAGCAATTAAAGTTAGATCAGTGTATTTTTGTAATGGAAGGTGAAAGAAAAATAATTCTTGCGATATATGTTGATGATGGACTAGTAGTTGGTGAGAGAGAAGAAGACTTGGTGCATGTAGTGGAAACGTTAAGAAAAGCTTTTGATCTAAGAATCTGCGAAGAAATATCAAACTATATTGGGTTGGATATAACACAAGGAAAGAAAGGAGTTAAAATTTGTCAGGAAAATTATATTGAAAAAATGTTGAAGAAGTTTAATATGAATGAAGCAAGAGAATGCAAAACTCCAACCATTTTGATAGAACAACATCCAAAATTGAAAATAGATACAGAGAGTCATGAACTCTATAGGGAAATGATAGGGTCTTTGTTATATTTAGCTAGTAAAACAAGGCCAGACATTAGCTTCCATGTAGGGTATTGCTCGCGTCAGCAGAGTACTCCAAATTTAAATGATTTAAATAACGCAAAAACTATTTTTAAATTTTTAAAAGGTTCGAAAAACAAAGGTATTCATTTTGGTGAAGGTGATAAAGTGCTTCGAGGATACTGTGATTCAGATTTCGCGGGGGATCCAGATACTAGACGTCGCACGTCGGTCTACGTGATTTGGTTGAACGGTGGACCAGTGGCATGGAGCTCAAGAAAACAGCCAATCGTAGCGTTATCGAGTACGGAAGCAGAATATATAGCCGCAGCAGAATATATAGCCGCAGCAGAATGCTGCAAAGAACTTCTTTTCATCAGAGATTTCATTTTAGAAATGACTAATGAGAAATTAGAAATTGAAATGAAAGTGGATAACCAGTCCGCTATTTGGCTTATGAAGAAAGGAATTATGAATAAAAGAAGCAAACACATAGATGTGAGATACTACTATCTAAAAGATCAGATTGATGCAAACAGAATAACGGTTAAATACTGTCCAACGGGTTCGCAGATAGCAGACATACTAACAAAGTGTTTGCCACCTGTGAAGTTTGAGAGGTGTCAAAGAAAACTCGTATCAGAGTGAGTGTTAGGTAGTGATAAGTGTGGGCTAAAGTGAACTAAGTGTTTTTTCGGTCTTTATGTGGGGTATTAGTATGTAAGTTTTTATAGGGGTGTAATGTTGTATAAGAAAGAACTTATATAGAGTTGTGATGTAAACTTAAGGAGCCAAGTCAATTCACATATTCAGTTAAAGAGTTAAGGGGGTGCGTTAACGTACAATGTTTAAGGGGGTGTATTTTTGGCATATATAATGATTAATTTAAGGGGGTGTAGAGTGGATATTAGAAGAATTTTAAAGAATTCTAAACTAAATTAATCATTCTTTATAAATACTAATATTTAAAAAAGGGAGCTAACAAACGAAACTTTGTAACTTTGAATAGTACTATACAATTATTTGGAGATTGGCCTTAGGTTTATTATCACATTTATTTTTATGAATTACTGTATATTTGTTTTTATTTTTTATTATTAAGATGAGTTTATGTTATTAGTAGCTGAGTTTGTGGAAGGTTTGTATTAAAGCAGGTCGAGTAGGAGATGAGTTAATTGGAAGTTGTTAGTCGAGTAGGAGTTAAGTTAGAGGTTAGATTGTAGGTTTGTTATAAAGCTGGTTGAGTAGGAGATGAGTTAATTGAAAGTTGTTATTTTTTAAAGTTACCTTTAGAAATTTGGAATGTTTAAGTCTAAGGGGAGACAGGGGTAAATGGGATATGAATAAAAAAATATTTTCTTTGTATATGGAAGGCAGTATGTCAAGGGCAGTTGATTGAGGGGGTGTGTTGAAAGGATACTGGTCAGTGATGCTGGCCAGTTGCAATCAACACTAACTTGACATAAGTTCAAATAATTGTTTGTGTTCTTATAAGAAAGAAACTAGAACATATGTGTATGTGTCATTGTGAATTGAGTCTTGTTGATAGCTTCTCATAGTAAACATGTTTTGTACCTAGTTTTATAGTTTATTGTTATGTGTTTATTTCGGTGTGTATTTAAATAAATCATCTTTGGAACGCTCTCTTATATTTACTTCTACAATCTATGCCTTTTGCAGGCATTAAATTATCTATACTGACCTGCTGCTGATTCTGATATATTGGGTCTTCTTGTTGTTGCTGCCTATAATATCTGTAACTGGTCTGTCTGCTAAATGAGTCATCAATTTCATTGAGTGTTGAGTGTGAAGCCTGAAATTTTTCAAACTATAATAATACATAAAATTATGAAGCATACCTACACACAGTACAAATTTATTCTTATATTGGAACTGAGCAATTAAGTATAAACATTGTATAACAACTCTAGATTGTATGGTATGAGTCACACATTCACAAAATCAACTTACTATGTTTGAGTCCAAGTGATACTGTGAATTATAATTACTTGAAGTGCTAGCAGTGTCACTACTACCAGTTGATAAATAAGCAAATCTGTAAGGCAAGATAACATTTTACATAATACAACAATTTTAATTTAGATTTTAGCTATGTGCCAAGAGTAAAATTAAAAATATTATTTTAACCTTTTCACCGCCCAACTATCCTAAACGCGATGTCCCGCTGTACGCCAACATATAAATGTATAACAGATTCTATAGTACGAAAGCAAGGATGGCGGTAACGTCATATCGATAATAGAAAAATAGATGTGTAAATTTAAATTTGTATTTAAATTTACAATATAAATAAACACTGATAGATGGATAATGGTAGTTTGTTTTATTTTATGAACATTTTTAGTAAGAAAAATGAGTATCCATTATCAGAGACAAAAAGTCATGCATATACTTGCTAGAGATAATTATAATAGGCACTTCACTATTCATTTCATAACGTAGCCCGTTGACTTCATATCAAGTCTTTGGCGCTCGTAGCACGATAAATTTCTTAAGGAAAAGGGATGTCTATGCCTTTTACATTACAGAGTTTTGTTGGTCTATACTTAAAATAACCTATCGACGTATCATGTGTTCACGTTCAGTTTTAATGTTTATAGGTATACAGCGTATTTTGGTTAAGTGCCTGGCTTACAGACTTAACTATCGCTGAGTTACCGAGTATACGTTCTCGGTGTACGTTTGAGTACGTTTTGTTTTAAAATAAACATTTGAATAGTGTGTTAGTAGCCACTTTCTTGTTTATAAACGCACGAACGAGAATGGACAGTAAGTACCTTCCCTTTGTACGTCATAAATAAATATATGTACCTACTAAAATAATATAATAAAGTAATCCAATTCTAAATCAGGTTCCACACCTTCTGAAATCCGCAACAACTCATCAGAATAACATTCACTAATTTTGCACTGTTTAGGTATTACCCGAACCGGTAAAGAAACACAAATATGACACGATGACATTGACACCTGTGCGCTTATAACGTCACGGGGAAACTTGAAATAAAGTCGATGGCGCTGGTAGCACTTACATCTTGCCATTACGTAGAGATGGGTGTTGCTATATCGAAAGTCCTCAGTAAACTTAATTAATGTTAATCAAGTGATTTGATACGTACATTAATTTTAAAATTTATTATGAAATACGTTATTTACTAAACTAGAATTTACTTTCAATCATAGATAGAAAACAAAGTAAATATAGAGGATTGTAATGAATGCAACTTTCGCGTCACATCACTGGCCTACTTGATATGAAGTCGTTGGCGTGCGGGACATAAAAATATTTGAGGCGTTTTGGTTTTTATCCATTTTAAAACACAAAAAAGCCTGTTTTGCCTGGGAAAATAAAAAAATAGGGCTTTAATTGTGTCCATCTTACAAAATTACAAAAGAAACAAATGTTTTACGTATCGTAAATGTATTTTATTAAAGTAGGTACAATGAAGAACTTCTATAGAAGTTCTGGCGTGGAGGGCACGAAAATCTCGAACTTCTATAGAAGTTGTTGGCGGTGAAAAGGTTAAGTAGTTACAATTATTTGATTTGTTGGTCAGTTGTTAGTGTCATAAAAAATAAAAAAATGTGTGTAAATAGTAAAAATATTTTTTTAAACTAGTTTAATAAAATATTTGTTTTATTTTAGTACCTTTGTGCTAGATTTGGAACAGATTCACTGGGTGTATATTTTCCTGCGTGACCGCTCATGGTCTGTGCTTTACCAAATTTGTTTTCATGGCTTTGTGAAGCTCCATCACTAGTTCCAAAAGGTTGACTTCGTGGTCTTCTGTTATGACCAGTTGTCCATACATTTATAACTAAAATGCATTCAAGAAAATTGAGGTCGTAAGTATTCTGGGGCATTAGTACACAATTACTTAGGTGATACTTATGTAGACCTTTATTAACTTTTACAAAATTAAATATTCGATGATAAACTAGAGCGAATCTAAAGTACTTACTCGGTAAATCTGGTGGCGTGTCCTTTTTTATATATTTACCAACAACTCCCTCATTAATTGCCTTCTGGCCTTTTCGTGATATCATCATAAAAGCATTTTCTAATAATCAATTCAATTCAAGATAGAAGAAATATACCTGGCTATAATGCACAAATTATAATATGTCAAACAAAAGTCAGTCAAGCAAAAATGTTACAACTTTGTTTTTTTTTATTACCATAGTTCAGTTCATAGTTCAGAGCACAGAATAAATATGATAATTATGATTTTCTTTCACCTTTAAATTTTTTTTTCTAAGCTTACAAAATATTATATTTTTTTTTATAAACAAAGAAAATAACAAGATAATAATTAAACTACTTAAAATGAAACTTATGAAAGGCTATAAACTGTAACTACTACTAACTATAAATAAAAAATTGTCCCAAATCATCCCAATCAACATCAGGCAGTGCCCAATAAGCTAGCAGCATTGCCACGTTGGATAATGCTTATACGTTGGCCCAAGTAGCTGCTAGCTCTGGGGTCCCGGGTGGTTTCTACTAATTTTAAAGAAATATCTTTAAAAAGTTTGTGAGCACCCAGGCCCCATGGACCTAATGTCTTTACCCCAAACGGCTCAAATATACTTTCGCCGTTTGAGATTCTCTGCATGATTTGCAGCCGCGCCAGCGCTAACAGAAGTGCTTGGAATGTGGGACGGTGCAAGCGTGTCGACACAAGTAGCATACCATACCAAAGCCTGTCCCACCCTCAGACCAAATAAAAAGTTAAGACAGAACTCTGCGAACAGCGAAGTGAAGCCGGGTCAAACTACGCCTCGCCGTGTACATACACAATTACACGCACACACGTACAACGAAACTTCGCCTTAACTTGTCAGTGTAGGTCCGCGGCTCGTGGGAGCATGTAGTTTTGAAAAATCATAAATTTATCTGTGAAAATGCCGAATTGTGTTGTGAAAGAGTTTAAGAATCAATCTTCAAAAGATAAAAAGCGGGATGGAATCATATTTCACACGTAAGTAACTTGGAAACCAATATTTTTCAATGAATCAAAATAAAATTTAGACGTCTTTGCTTGAAACACAAGTGTTGCCATTATGAAGTGCTTTTGTTTACCCTATTATTGGATATTGTAACGTCTATGACACGCAACGTAACGTTACTTGTTTCTTGTAATGCTTATCAGTAATTTTTTACCGACTTTAAAAAACAAGGAGGTAAGTACTTAATTCGACTGTATTTTTTTAATGTTTATGAATACGCGACGCGATATCTTCGCAGTTAGTGAACTGATTAACTATATGTTTTTTTTTCCGTTAAATAAAGGCCGGCAGCGCGTCGGCGATTCCTCTGGTTTTGCGGGTGTCCATGGGCGGCAGTGGTTACTCTACATCAGGTGACCCGCCTGCTCGTTTGCCTCCTTCTTTTATAAAATAAATTAATAAATAAATATCTTAAGGGTACCCATCCTTCTCCCTCATCCCTTAATTATGTTATCAAAATTGGTTCGGTAAAATAGCAAATTGAAAAAATGGACCTGACATGAAGTCAAAGATGCAAAGCGATTAAAGAAAGTAAAAGGAAGCATACAAGAAATTAATTAAACATAAAGGTTTTTAATTAAATAATTTGAATAAACAATGACAAGTTTTATTCCTGAAACACTTTTTCCATTTCTTTTCTCCTACCGCCACCACTTTTTACCAACAACTTACGTTGGAATGGATCACTTTTATTTATATCATATGATAACGTTATTAACTAATAACGTTAAAAATAATGTTGCTAATTTTTAACGTTATTTTTGTACTTTGGGGTAATTGAATTATCATGGCAACATCCGTTTAAACACACACATTTAAAAAACCGGCCTCACTTTGCTGTTCACAGAGTTCCGTCTTAACTTTTTATTTGGTCTGAGGTCCCACCCTCCAAGGAACTAGGGTCATGCATGCCGTCCGGTCTTTTGCCGTCATCACGTGCCAGTCCTGAGGGTTCGAGTACCGCTGGCACTCCAGTGGTGATAAGAGCCCGTCGAATGATGTCATTCTGGTTATGATGACGAGCAAAACGATCAGCACTTCTAGCGCAAGGCAGCCCGTGGGGACCGAGCTTGCCCATGGCGCGCCGCAACGACATTGATGAAGGACGATACTGGGGGCGCCAAGACGCAAAGCAGTGGCAAGGCGAAAAGTACAGCGGTCCAGCAGAGTACCCGTATTAGGAGAGGGTAAGGCCTGCAACCAAAGACCTAGCTCCCATTTCCCTACAGCTAAGAGGTAGCTAAAATAGCTATTATGTGATACCATGTAACGCTAAGATGAAAAGGCCTAATTTTGGGATCATGCTAAAAAGTGTATTTTCTCCCGCATATATTTTTAAAGGAAGGACTTATCCTTAAATTATTAAAATTATGTTCACCCTTTACAGTCGTTGTCCATTGTAATAAAATCTTCAATGTTCTCTAAAAACTATTGAAGTACTGGTGTTAATTGGTAAATGAGGCATTTGGCATGACTAAATGACTTAGAATCTCTGTTTAATTTATATTTTCATACAAGATTCACGATGATTTTAGAAGTTTAGATCTGGTCCCTCAGTTCACCCATTGTCAAATAAATAATTGCTTATATCTTCGTCCCAATTATCATTTTTAGTTGTTTTATGTATTTGTAGCTGTCACATATGTTGTCACATTGGTTTGGATTGGTCATCTTTTCGGTACATTCATGCGATTACGCAGAAAAGACGATTTTTGACATTTTAACCTCAAAATCCATGTAGACTGAGGGCCCACCGAAATTAATCCATCCTTCTTCCAGGAATCCGGTAAAATGAATTTAAAGGCTAAAATAAGGTTTCATATCTCCGTCACAATAGCTCCAGGTAGGTAAATCAGCATTCTGTGAGGTGGGCCCTCAGTTCACATGTTCACCCTTCGCCACTTTTTTGAAGCTAGAGAAATAATTTGAACTACAGATTCACAGAAACACAGAGTAAGGCCCTAGTCTATGGAATCTATTTTAGCGATTTATGTATGAATTTCATACATAAATAGTATAGGTATTCGTATAGAATAATAAAATATTTGGTTAGCGGTGTGAGCTAGATCTCTTTTTATACCTTGGTAAGAAGAAAATAAAATATATAATCTGTCCTGTCCTGTCAAATTACATCACTCACAGCTGTCAAAAAAACGTGGTGTTTTTTAAATTCAAAAGTTTACAAAATTATTAATTTTATTTCGTTTTAGCCCTTGATTATTTTATAAATATGTTTTACTTAATAGGCTTAGGATTAGGTGACGCTAAAGATATTACAATAAAAGGATTAGAAATAATTAAGAAATGTGATAAAGTGCTTCTAGAAGGTTACACCTCCATTCTTACTATCGGAAAAGATGCTTTGGTAACTATGTTCAGTGCCTTATTTATCAATATTACTACTACTACTAATTTAATACTAATATTTATTTATTTAATACTAATTTAATTTTTTTTACTTGGTACCTACTAATTTTCTTTCTAACTTATAGACCTTTTTAAAAATAAACATTTTAATATTTATTTTAACTGTTAGATATGCCATTGATGTCGTCCCATTGACTAGTAATTTTTAAAATTGCGAATTTTGTCTGTTTAGGAAATATTAATAAACTTATATTTTCAGGAAGATTTTTATGGAAGATCCATAACAATTGCTGACCGTGAGCTCTGTGAGAGTGGCATTGATGACATATTATCAGAAGCAAAATATAATGAAATAGCACTGCTAGTGGTTGGTGATCCCTTAGGTGCTACCACACATACTGACTTACTACTTAGAGCCAAACAACTAGGTGTAAAATCTCAGGTCTGTTATAATTTCTTGTGTACTAGAATAGTAATTAATTAGAATTACCATTGGTTGTGGTTTTATACCTAGGTACTTTACTAAAAATTTCTAATGCATACTTCTTTTTCATTAGTTTATTAATATGTAATAAGTTAATTGTTAGTGGCCTTGCAAGACTACGTAACACCACAAGAAGTAGCAAAAAAATCAATTATAAAAATTAATTTGAATGGCCAAGATATTCACTTTTTTCGTCTTCCTGTAAACTTGTGTAAAAGCAGAAACCTATGTGGTTTTTCCAAACTAGTCTTATGCTGCTACACACGCTCAACAACAATATACTAATATGATTGATATTTTAAACATTAACCCGTCCCGCGCTGTAGGTATAATTAGCGGGCCACCTTACGTACGACCATGCGTACATATGGCGCGCGAGGACTTAAATGTAAATAAACAATATGAAACAAAAAATTAATATTAGTATTATTGTTTTCTAAAAGCTGCAAAAGTATATATTGAAATAAAACATTTTTTTTAAATCTAGGCAGGGTCTTGATTACAGGAAAATCAATAATTAGAATAAAATCAAATAATATTAATATGTAAAATTCACTTCACCTTTTACATCTATTTCAGATTGTTCACAATGCATCCATAATGAATGCTGTTAGCTGCTGTGGTTTACAACTATACAACTTTGGAGAAACTGTTTCTATTCCTTATTGGACAGACACATGGAAACCGGACAGCTTTTTTGAGAAAATATTAAATAATTATTCAAGGAACTTACACACACTATGTTTACTAGGTAATGAAGAAATAAACATATAACTGGATGCTTTTTTACTATGGGAAATATAATAGTGTATTGTGTGTACTATCACCAAAAAATCTTGCTAATCCACCACTAAGGGGATTTTTCTGTGCTGGTATTAGTGACTATACTAATTCCAAGAACAAAGCTTTGTTCTTTTTTAACTTAACAATAAATTAAATCAAATAACATTTACACTCTAAAAATGGGGTCCCCCCCCTTTCATTCTATCAGTGGGCAGAGTTCGATCGCCAGATACAAGCAAAAATTAATTGAAAGTGGTACTTTTTAACTTTTGTTGATGGTACATTGATGTGTTAATATCGGTATGTGACCGTTCACATTTTATATCAACTGCAAATATTTTGAGGATGAATTCAACGACATATAAACAATTTTTATGAAAAAACCTTAAATTTTTAAAACCTTATAAATGCCAAATCATTTTGATTAAAAAGAAAAATAAAGCACTTTCGGTAATTTCAATTCAAAGGAGCCGAAACAGAGAGGCCGCAATGCCTTCACCACTTACACATGCCCCTAGTTTCATTAAATAAAACCGACAGAGGCCACACTTAAAAATATTACAATTTTTGTGTCAGGAATAGTTAAAAAAAAAACTAGCTTGAATTTTTTTTAATGTTAGGGCCTTATTTTTGATATAAGTAATTAGATGTTTTGTCAAAATATTTGCAGTTTGATAAAAAGTGACCTTATATAACAATATGAGTTAGTCCCATTTATCTATTAAATATTTCTTTAGATACCAATAAATTTATAAAAGTTTGGAGCAACATGAAAGACCACATTAAAAGGCCTGTAAACCACTGTTTTTTTCCGAAATGAAGAAGCATTTGCCCCTCATCTTACCAATTGTATTATATAGAGCCATCAATTGGAATCCTAAATGATTTCCTGTATCTATCACCCTATAATTCGTATGGTGTAAAAGGCTACCTCAATATTGTAATGATTAATAAAGTTTTATTTATTTTCAGACATAAAGGTGAAAGAGCCAACTGAAGAATCACTTACTAAAAAGGTTCGTCAGTACATGGACCCAAAGTTTATGTCAGTCAAGGAAGCCGCAATTCAATTAGTTCAAATTATTGAAAATAAACCAGATTCAGGTAAACAAATTTTTTGTCATATTAAAATCTACTAAACAAAATCACTGCACCAAACAATAGTCGAGTTGGCAGTTGGTTTTGTGTCACCTAGCAAGCACCTCCTGTGGATCCAGAATTACTTGGACTCCTGGTGGCTGTAAACAGCTGTAGGAAGGGGAATGTTCGCCATTTCTCTTAGGAGATTGTTTTACATGTGGCATATATTTTCGTTGACTAGTTTTTCAAATATTAATGCGGATTGGTGGTTGTTAAGTTGTTAACGACTGCCAAGAGCCACCGCAGACATGCTACTTTTAGCATCGGCGATTCAGCTTTTTAGGAGCTAAATGCAGCGACCACACATTCCACACCGCCCACTTAAAAACGCCAAACGCGGCGATTGAGTCGCTTTTCAGAAGCTCGACACAGCTTCAGAACGTTACACTCCGCACACATTAGGATGCCGGGTCGCATCGATTTGCCGATCCAGCATCGGAGCAATCGCTAAAACGCGCGATTCCGATACCGCGGCCGAACCGAACGCATGAAGTCGCGAAATCGCGATGCTGCATCGATAAGAATCTCACGATTTTACTGCGATCGAACGCAGAATCGTCAAAAAGTAATTCAGCATCGATATAGTCGCAAAATCGCCGATCGCCGATGCTATAAGTAGCATGTGCGGTGGCGCTTATGCATGCGTTACGTGCCTTCCGAAGTACGGCAGAGCTAGAGATGATACATTTTTGATCGATCCGATGACCGGCCTTTGCCAAAGTTGCTTAACCTTAGCAGTCGCACACCTGACGCGTTATCGAGCGCACTGCTGCCCCATCGAGCTCCTCCAATCAAATCGAATTGGTTACATTAAAAAAGGCCATATAAATTTTTAAAAAATATTCCTACAATGTTTTTGTTTTGTTTATATAATTTTAACGCAAATTTTGTTGCGAAACTAATTACAAAAACACAAATGTTGAAAAAACCCTGCTTATGGAAATTTTTTTAACATGTGTTTTTGTAATTATTCCTAACTTACACACGTGAAAAGTAGTAAGCAACTTACTAATCTATTTAAAGTATTATTGTGCTTCTTAACAAGTAACTGAACTATTTGTAAAGCGAAGGGTTTTTTCAACAGTGATAAACAAATCCTGCACAGCAGTCGGCTTATCAAGAGTCGGAGCCGATGACCAGAGAATAGCCGTGAAATCATTAGAAGAGATGCAACGCTTCGAGCTCGGGCCGCCGCTCCACAGTCTCGTTATCCCGGCGCCCGAGTTGCATCCGCTGGAGGTCGATTATCTAGCTCAATTTAGATAACATCCTTTGTTTACATTTCTGTAATACTATGTTGCGTAAAACGCAATTTGATATAAAACAAAACAAAATAAATATATTTTAAAGTAATATTATGTATTTATTATTTACAATTATATAATTAAAACCATGATAAAAACAGAACTGAAGCTGCTACCATGAGAAATAACATTCAAACCCATTGTTGGTCCACAAAGCTACCACAACTACAACATAAAAATCATTTGAATCATAAATGTTAAAAGGTACATTAATTATTATTTGGTCTAAGTTTCATAATTATAAATAATGAACATTATTAATATATTACACAAATAACGGAATGTAGATATACCAAATGGTGGATACACAATAGGTCACCTATAAACTGGTATACATCAAACATCATTCTCTAGGTAAAACTGGAAATGGTGGGTCACATTATAATAATAATAATTAATTAATATTTAGAGGCATGGCTTACTAAATAATGAAATTTTACACTATATAACACTAGGAAATCGTCTTAATTATACAGTCTTTAGACTTAGCTGTAAGAGTACATACATGATATGAAATATAAGAAATTTATATAAACATGTGCTTTCTATTTGTCAAGTGAGATTACAAAACAGTGAACTATTATAAATAGACATTGATTTAGAGTATTATAAAAAAATTTAAACAGCCGATACTTGTTGATCGTCATCCTCGTCGTCCGGCGTGTCATGATAATAGTCGTAGGGCCTGGTGACGCCCTCGTGCGAGTGCGCGCGGCTGAGGCGCTCAAGGCGCGCCACCTGCGCCGCCAGCGTGTAGGGCTGCGGCATGCGCGGCGGCGGCACCGGCCGGACGCAGCTCGGCGCCGTGCACGACCCGTGCCCGCTGTCGCTCGACGTCGCGGACCCCGTCTTCCGCAGTGGCAAGTTAACTAGTGACGTCACGCTACTGCTCTCCGCCGACAAATCCACGGGCAGAGGCGTAGGTGTGTCCGAATGTGATCTCTCGTGTGCTGTACGCGGACAGCAGATACCGGGACCGGGCCCGTCTCGGCGGTGGGAGCACGGCGACGGCCCCGGTGGAGGAGGTCTCGGCTGATGAGGCCTCGTTTTAGCAGGCTCTGACAAGGCCAACAGCTTCCTCACGGCTTGAGGAGAAGCGGCCCCGAACTTGTTGCCGGCAAAACTCTTTTTGCCTTCACTGGCAGATGACGCACTGCTCGTCGTGGAGAGGGAGGGTGAGGGGTGTCGGCGGCGAGGCATCGCGGGGGCCGGCCCGGCGCCTTCGCACTCGAGCGACATAGCGTGGAGTCGCTCCTCGTCAGTTTCGACATGCATACGATTCAAATAGGCTTTGACCCTCCGAACCATTTGTGCTTCTTCAAACATTTTTTTGGGATTGGGGACGTTGGATGATTTCTTACGCCTTTTTACAGTAACTTGCCCTTGTTGGACACTCCCTGTGGTCAACTGGTTTAAAGTGACCATTGCACTTGAAGGTGGTTGTTTCCCTAACTCCAATAAAGAAAACAGATCATATGGAGAGCTACACATATTTGTGAGAGTGCGAACTTCTTTAGCTATCATGCGAAGTTTTTCGAAATTAACCATTCCTTCTACTTTGGTATCATTACCGAGATGAATAAAGGTTAGATCTTTTTTTACAACTGGATAAAATGGAATAACTGGAGATCTACCCTGCTCTGATGTGACCAATTGTCTATATTTGGACATATTTCTAGATGGGTCCATAAGCATTTGTAAATCAGTGAATAGTTTATAATATTTGGTGGGTAGTTTTTCCCAAGTCATTCTCAATCTAGATACTGCGCCATGTCCTAATCCAGAGATGATAGCAAACATAGAATTGAAGTTTTTACATTCTTTGCAATGTCGAGCTACTTTAATAAATTGTTTTACAATTTTTGATCGTCGGACAATGTTTTGCTCACTAACAACCTCAGTCACCACCCAGAACATTTCTTTGTTTACAAGTTCCGCAAATTGAGACAGCATTGGTGTACCATATCTACTTTTCAGTTCAAACAGGTCATCTACATATTCAGTGCTCTCAATTTGTCGAAAAATACAGAAATCTTGCAATGTTAACTGTACTGCCACTTCTACAGCATTTAACTGTAGGAAGTGTACAACACTTTCCCTTAGAAGTTCTGGTGCCATTTCATCAGGTACCAAGGTCTCACTAACCCCATTTGTTTTTAAATAATACCTTGAACTTAGACCAATTCTTTCAGCAAGGTTTTGAAGCTGATCAGGTAAGCGGTGTTGTTTTATTATACCTCCTTGTGCAACTGACACTTCACACAGTGAAAAGTTAGAACTGGGATCAGTAATACTAAATTCCTGCAGGGTCAACATCACTACTTCCCTTGCTGTAGTTTCTTTGTGCACTAATAAATATTTGCAAGTTTGATCTGCTCTGTAGACTTTTAATACATGTTCTGGATAATCAGATGATTGGTATTCATCATAACAAATTGATATTAAATCTGGATTACTATGCGAATTATAAAATGCTGTACTTGAGTTGGCTTTGTTAAGAGATTCTGAATTTGATAATATGCTATCATCATTGTGCAACCCATCAGCTATTGTATTTTTAGGGAGGATATTCATTTTCATCAATGCTTTCTGTAGTCTTCTTTTAGGTCCCAATGTCATAAATCCCTTTTGTGGTTCCTTTTTGATACTAAGCTGCTGTGTTTTTTTGGTGGGGGATTGGAAAACAGGTGTCAAAATGATAGGATCATCACTTAATAACTCTGCAGTAGATAGTCGAGCTCTGGGATCAGTTTGCCAGCGTACCATATTAGCACAACCACGTTGTCGTGGGGAATTCTCAGGCATTAGTAGCATTTGTTTAAAGCTTAGTAGATTACTTTTGACTGTGATGCTCAGATGTGTTGAACCTGTTATTATTTCCATAGCTTTTGCATGACTCACATGTTGGAAAGACTGTCCATTAACTTCAATAACTTGATCCCCTCTTTTCAACCCTACTTCTTCTGCTTTTGAATGTTTCTCAACTTTAAGTATAAATATTCCATATCCTCTTTCATATCCACCCAGTATTGTAAAGTTTAATGGTTCATCCCTGGTAGGACGAGACAATGTTACACTTCTGGTTCTAGCCTTTGCGGAGCAAGCAATATTCAACAGTCTCAGCTGACTTTCCATTTTATTATTTTCCAAAGCAGTCTCAAAGCTCTCCAGAAAGTCCATCATAGTTGGATCAGTTTCAAAGTCGGTAAAGTGATTATTAACCCAAAGTAACACCACCCTTGTAACTTTATCGCGAACAGTGGGCTCTGAAAACCAGCCCAGCAGTTGTTTAGCAACTACCAATGGGCTCTCTATAAAAGTTCTATGAGTTAAAAGAAAATCTTCTACATAAGTAGAATCACGGGAATTGTCTTCTATGAGTTGTAACATCAAATGGTCAGGTGTTCCCCTTATCACAACATGACCTTGTTGTCTACCAGATTCACCAGCTGCCCCTCTATATTCTGTAACTAAAACCACAACACCATTTTCATTCTCATGCCGCCTTATGTTTTCTTCACCTTGATGTAATATGCGGTAATAGTCAGTTTGTGTGATACAGACAAATTGACAGTCATCACATCGAGTTGTCATAACACCTCTGTGATACAGTTTCTCTAAAGTAGCCTCTCCCATACCAAAACTATCACCAACATTTAAATATTCAATATCTCCACTTTGGTGTTCGATCCCAACATGTCCATTGATAAGGACAGACCATGAATCATGTTCTTCTCCATCATTCATTACAACAGTTCCAGCCTTTTCAACTACAGCAAACACCATCACTGCACACAATGCACGGCGTACTGTAAGTGTCATGTTAGTGAAAGCTTTTAAATGTTGAGTGAATTCTAATAAAATTTCAATATCTTCATCAGTTCTTTCACTTGGATCCTTTTCGAGACATTCACGTACAGCATCACGGACTGTGAGGCTGTCCATACTTTCTTCCAAATCTTCTTCCTCATCAGAATCCACTATGGACTCTAAAAGTCCAGAGAGATCAACCTCCATGTCCATGTCAAGGGAGCTGTGGACTGAAGTCATTGTGTCACTGCCGCTGTAGGCGGAGCTTGTGTCGCTAGCACTGGAACACTTAATTGTGTGAGGGTACAGCTCCGGACTGTGACGGCCTCCACGCCCACCTCTCAACATGGTGAAGATTCTATACTTGCTTGATATCTTCCACCTTCTGAAACATGAATTTAAATGAGGAATAAAACCAATGTTTAAGCAGTGTTAATAAACAAATTAAAATAGAAATCAGATGTCAATTTTAACACCATATTGTAAGTATCAGCACTATTGTAAGTGTAAAATCTGTTGTTCATAGTATTATTAATTCTGTTAAAAAAACAAAATTGCACGTGTTTGTACACGTGCAATTTTGTTTTATTTAGACAATAACTAAATTTATTCAAATTTCATTTTCGCTGATAAAAAAAATAAAGACTACAAAATAAACTGAAATGGTGTTAGCAGTTACAGTAAAGCTTAATTATTTACTATTGATAATAAGATTTTCACATTTCGTCTATTGATACAAATTAAAATAAAGTTAGGAGCCCAGGGAGGTCTCACATAATTAAAATAGGTCCATTCATTCAATGAATAGCTCTAGGTAGGTACCTACATAGGCAAAATAAGACGTGCTATTGTATTTAAAGATATAAACAACATTACGTAATGCTAGTATTTCAAAGGAAACTAATACAATACTGTATACATGTTTCATGCACCAAAATTATAAACATTAGATACCTTCACATCCCAATTTCTATTTATTTTGCATTCATGGCGGAACTGTCACTGCTTCCATGTTGCTTTCTAAAATAATTTAGCTATTTCACCAGTGTAATTCTAGCAAACACTACATTAACTAGGATAAACACATATTTCATAAATATTTTAAGAAACTAAACTATGAATTCACAACAGATAATTCTTCCAAAATGAAAATATTGGAAGAAAATCTTTAGAAAGCCACTTTCTCAAAACTGAAGAACCATAGACATCATCAAATCAAACGTTTATTTTACAGCGTTTATATTTTGGCGTGGGATTATGGAATCTATGTGATAGGTTTATCTCTAAAAAATTAAGATTTAGTACAAAACTAGAACCAGGAAATATATCAATGAGATCTTAGTTATTATTAGGTAAACAATCAACGAGTAACAAGGAAGCAGAAATTAAAGCAGACGCGATCTGCGGTGGGTGGTGCAAGGTGTCCGTTATGGTAGTGTACACATAGTCTAATTCACGTTTGCTGTTACGCCCTTTAATATAGCGTAAATAGAGCTAAATTAGTGCAAATCCACGGTGTTATTTTAACCATCTTAAAGCTGGAACCCGTGAATCTGTTATAACTAATCTCTAGGTAATATTTTTTTATCACTTAAAAAAATAATACGAATGATAAGTAATACATGGATACGTTAAGTGAACTTCGGCTTTCAAGACGGTGAAAATACCACCAGATTCTTTTAATTAAGAAATAAAAACTATTATTACTGTGTACGCTAGCATAACAGTTAAGCTCGCTAGCTAGCTAAACACTTGCTAAACAGGATGTACTTTTGAAAACGGCTTACAGCGGGTTAAAGCAACAAAACTCACGGACAAAATAGTTCCTTATAGGTTCGCGCACATTATGCCAGGCCGCAGCGGGGCGGGCGGGGCGGGCCGCATCGCAGCGCAAAATGCTTACATAGTACACTAGCTGTGCCCTGCGGTTTCACCCGCGTTAATTAGCAACTGTTCCACTCCTATTAGTCATAGCGTGATGTAATATAGCCTATAGCCTTCCTTAATAAATGGACTATTTAACACAAAAAGAATTTTTTAATTCGAACTAGTAGTTCCTGAGATTAGCGCGTTCAAACAAACAAACAAACAAACAAACTCTTCAGCTTTATAATATTATAAGTAATAAGTATAGATTAGTGACGGGCCGGGTTGCAGCGCATTGACGGATTTTGAGTACAGTGTACTGCCAGACGTCGCGTGCAACTGGTACGTTATGGATATTAGCTCTGACGAAGAACTTTCTTTTTTTTACACGACTGCCAAAAAAGGAGTGTTATGTTTTCAGGGTTCATGTATTGTATGTGATGTTTCTTTATTCCTCCATAATTTCTAAACGCCTGAACCGATTTAGATATTTGAGGTATCGTTACAATCCTTGCATCATTCCGACTAACATAGGCTAGTAAAATTTTGGAAATTCAACCCCTATGTGGGTAAAATATGGAATGAAATTTTGTATGATGAAAATTCGTCATTATTGGAGTTAGAGATTAGAACTCGATGTTTAGCATGATATCTGTAGAGGTTAATTTTTGGTTCTTCTTGTATAAAAATGCTTACAAATTAAATTACCTAGCATGACATATTTTATTAAAATTAAACTTATCACTAAAAGGTACAGAATAAAAATAAATAATTAAAAAACACGACTGCCAAGACAGACAAGGCAAAAAAAAGAACTAAAAGGCAAAAAACAAGATGTCATGTATTTATTTGCCTGTTGTTAAAATAAGAAGTTAATGTTGCTATAGCACGCTGTGCCGGGGCGCAGCGGGGCGAGGCGGGCCGCATCGCACGCAGCCAAAATCCGCGACAGAATATGCGGCCCGCTGCGCCCCGGCCGGCATAGTGTGCGTTAGTTCATATTATAAAATACATACGAGCGATTTGAGCGGCATTTTGGGTTGCGACCCGCCCTGCTGCGGCCCGGCATAATGTGCCTGTTAAGACACATTATTTCAATTAATTCAATAATCATCAATTCAAGTTGAGATTGACACTTCTGAACATGAGTGTAGTGAGTGTATGTGTATTCACAGCAGAAATGTTTAGAAGTGCGTTTGTAATGTCATTCACATCACAAGTCTTTTTCAATATCGAAAACGCTATTTATATACACGTTATTTATTCAAAATCTAAGATGTTTTATTAAGAAAATAATACAATAGCGTTTTTTTAATAAGTATTACGTATACTTAAATTCACTGACGTGCTTTGGAAATTGAATAAATAGTCATGTAAATAGATACTGCCTAAGCTTAGAAATTTCATAATTCTACATTTCGTAAACAATAATATTATTGCAAATATAGCTATTTAACGTATATTTTTCTTGGTGGTGTGTATACTTTTTATATAAACCTCAGAATAATAACTAAAGCTTATTGTTCTGAGATATAAACCATAGGCATAGTCATAGCAGTGGACTAAGATAGGCCGATGATGATTATGATGATGATAGTCATAATTACTTATTTGTTTTTCATTTAATTCATATATGAAGCGCATTTACAGTTGTCATCGCCTAAAAAATAAAATTGAACTTTACAAACATCCTGAACACGACCACTTACCATAGACTAGCTACAACAATCACGTTAAAATCTTTATTGGTGAACGCTTTCAATTGTAACGGAAAAGGTGCATTACCAATTTTACATTCATTTAATTTACATTACTTTTAAAGATATTAAATAACAAAAAGGTCCTATAGAAAAAAATATTATTAATAACAGTACATTTTATCAAATTCATTATGGGATATTTATGAATTTAATATAAAGAGTATGCAAACTGGCTCACTGAACATTTTCTATCTCCATCTATTTTCAGATTTAGGTACTTTTCTACGAGTGTAGCGTTTTCGCAGCAAACCAGTGATGATAATCTTTTAGTTTTAATTTTGTAAATTGATCGTTTCACATAGTGGAAAAAGACGAAGAAACATTTAATTATTCCTGTGAAAGTGCAACATCTCAAAATACTCTTGTGCGTAACGTTATAATGCGTTCTGTTAAAGTGTCGAAACGGATGGTGAGCGATGGCGAGAATACGGTGATAGATTTTTGATGTTAAATTTTGCTCCGTGTCATCGTCGCCTCAGTTTTCGATCACGTCTTACTAGACCATAAATCGTTTTATATCGACGTTTCAAGTGTTATTATTATCAAATCTTCAATTATCTCGGACGATTATTGTTGAAGAAATATATATTGTCATTGACTGACCGGCTGATATTACACGAGGCTTGTATGTATAGTGACTTCTGCCTTCTGCTATTCGTGACACGCCTCAGAAAATAAAGTTAGATTTGTGAATCGGATTATTCCTTTTTGTTATTGTGTCATTTTAGTGTTATAGACGTTTTAAAATTACGTAACTGTTGTGGAATCTTATGTGTATAAAGAATGGCCTGAGTGTGACCACTCCATTACAGTCATGTGTGACGATGGAATGTTTGTTTAGGCTCTAATATTGTGCTGCGACCTTACGGGAAGTGCGCGTTCGTCTCGTAGACTGGGCTGGATCATGACTCTGCCCGAATCAAAACAAGTAACAAATTGATCACTGTCGACGTATTGTCATTTGGGACACTTAGCTTACATACACACAAAATGTCTTCGGGAACGTTTGTGGACCGGATTGACCCTTTCGCCAAGCGGTCGTTGAAGAAAAAGACTAAGAAGTCGCAGGGCTCCTCGCGGTACCGCAACACGCAGGACGTGGAGCTGCAGGCGCTGCCGCTGCTTAAAGGTGAGCTTCAACCTTCATCACTGCCTATTGACATCTCCACACCACAAATCCTGCTCAATGTCTAATATTTCAGTATTGTGGTAGTTCATTGACCTTATGATAACAGGTTGATTCTTTTGTGATTATTAGTTTCTAGGTGGGCTATATTGTGTATTTGTAGTGATGTATACTATTAGAATGGTGTGTTATAATAATTTAGTAATGTGTATAGCACAAGCAGTATTTGTGTTAGTATTAATCATGTTTGAGTATAAATCATGGGTAGACAGGTCAACAACAGACTGATGCAATGATGAGCTTTTGAAGATTGGAATTTTTGTTAACAGTGATGAATTCCTTCATATTATTATCTACATTTTTTTGGTTTGAGATTTATGGATACATAAATTTTAATACTTCAGTAGGAATTTTTCCTTGTGTTTGTACAAATTACTGTATCAATTGATTTGATACAAAGTTCAATAGCCTAAGAGTACCACATTAGGCAGATGTATCTTTCCTTAACATAATTATTCAAAGTCTAAGCCATTACAATCTAAAGTTTGTGATAATATATTTAAATCAGCCTGATTATCTCAGAATAAAATATGACCTCGAGGAAATAGGCAGTGCAATTGGGTGATGTCATTAAGTGGTTGTGAGGGAATTCTCATAATCTACATCTTATATCTAAGTTATTTCAAATTATACACAGTGCTGTATTGACAATAGGGTTTATTAAAATAGTGTAGTAGTACCTTTATTGATTATAGAAAAAAAGCTGTTATCTATACTCTATAAATTCCAGTACCTAATTTCATTATGCAAGAGAATACTTATTGCTTATTGTTACGGATAATGGAAATGCAAATGTTTAGAATTCTTATTCGTTATTATCTTATCTGAATCTGGTTAAAAAAATATTTCATTTAGAGCAAAAATATAAGTAAAGTAACAGAAATTCAACTGCCTATAGACTAATGCTGCTTCACTACAAAACTATGGCTAAAGTTAGACAATGCTTAAAACAGATGCTGTCACTTTTTAGCTAATATTATTAGACACAATTTTGTAGTACATATAAGGAATAGAATTTAATGCTTATGGTTTTTTTACTGTCTATTGACCAAGCATTTGGCCACCAACCAGCCTGTTGAAGAGCAGGTGGCCTGTTGAAGAGCAGGTGTGGCCTTAGGTACCTAGAACAGGAAATGCCTATTTACTCATGCCTTCATCATCATCATCATCACATTTTTACCATTCTAAAGTTATAAATAAATATATTATTAAATATATAGTTCTGATATTAAATATTGTATACATATTTTACTAACATAATAATATGATTAGAGCTGACCAACTTAAAAAGTTCAGTAACTTCCATTTCACTAATAGTAGTAAGTAAATAAAATATTTACAGATTGCAATACTTACTACTACTGTATTTTTGATGTGTATTTAAATAGAGATTCTACAGGGCCATGAAGTAAAAATTCTATATTGGTATATTACAGCCCCAACCTAGTTTTTGACTTAAGATTTACTCCACATTTTCTTATAATTTTTTTCAGATGTAACCAGCAGTGAGCAGGAGGAGCTGTTTATTCGTAAGCTGCGACAATGCTGCGTAGCTTTCGACTTTATGGATCCCGTCGCCGATCTTAAAGGGAAAGAGATAAAGCGTACCACGCTAAGCGAGCTCGTAGAATACATCACCGGTGGGCGTGGGGTGCTTACTGAGCCAGTCTATCCAGAGATAATTAAAATGGTAAAGTATAATTTACACTCTTTATTTACATTGTTTTGATTTAATGTCGATAGTTATGTTATGGTATGCTATTTATACTCTTGTCAGTGCCTTAAAAGACAAAATATTAAAATGTAATACATTGGCAAAATATTGGAATGTGATGTGTTCTTCACTATTTTGTAAATTATAAACACAATGTTTCATACACCTCATGTGACCTTTTGTGAATGCGGACGAACCAAATACAATTCAAATATACTTATATAAACTGTATTTAAGCTTTAAAGAATATTACTTTTTAAGGAATATTATTAACTATTACTGCAACTGCAAGCTTAACTACAACTTATTGTGAAGGACTAGCTTTTTTTCAGCGCCACTTGCCACTGTCCATTGGGTCAAGCATTTTAATTGTTATCATTTTAGCTTACATTATACCTACTACCAACTACCATCTTGAACCTAGCAGCTAAAAGCGTCTAGCACAAGTGGTGAAGTTTAGAAAGAGAGGTTAAATGAACAACTATTAAAGGGTTCATTAACATTATTGGCCACTGACAAGCTCTGCAAATAGATAGCTTTATACAAGATTGAGGCAATGGGTCAACCAGTTTTTAATGACCTAACTTTCAATACTAAAGACTAAATGGTTACGTAGCAAAACATCTAAAATCAAATGTTATAAACTTGATACACATACATCTAGAATATCGAAAGCCTAAATGTGTGTGTAAAAACGTTTGTAATCTATAACGTTCAAAATACATACTGCACGACTGGTTGAATGAATATATCGAAGTACAAAATGAATATGAAAGCCTAAATGAATAATATTCTTAATTTATAACGTTCGAAATACATACATACAGACAACACGACTATACCTACGTCAGATACATTGTCTGAATGTAGTATACTGATGGAATGAAATTGTGTAATAATATTAACTAGTGGTCGCCCAGTGGTCGAAATTCGGCCGTAATTTTATTAAGGCTGCACGGATTGTATCCTAAGCAATGAAAAATTAAAAAAGAATGTGAGTTTGGATTGGCATTGACAGACAGATGTCGGCCGCATTAAAGACAAACAATATGTGTGTGTCAAATTCATGGTAGTGTGTAATGTTTGTTTTATTGATTTAATGTATTTTTTATGCATAATTAAAAAAAAAATAACATTCTGTAATCCTTCTTTATATAAACTATAAGTATGCGAAATTTCATACTCCTCCATCCGCGCAATTTTCGAAAAAAGGGGTACAAAATTTTTGCTTCACATATTAATATATAGATAATACAAAATATTATACGATATGAATATATATTTAAACTTAAACTAAAACACGGTATTTCTTTAGTTACAAATAAAAAATAGTAAAATCACAAATAGGCACCAATATTCTTTGGCTGTTTTCATGTATTTTTGTAATAATATTTGTTATATTACAAATATACTATTCATTTTTCCTACGTCTTTTTGTCAGAATTTGGTGTCCCAATTTTAATTTTTAAATTTTCATAATAAGATATTATTATCCTGGTTTCTTTTTTCAATTCATTAAGTAGTGCATAAAAACCAAGTTGTTTTTTAACGCATATTTGGTTAATAACTAAGCAATGAAACATAATGTTGAAAGAATTTTATAGCCTGATAACTAGTTAAGATTAATTTGCTGTACGCATTTGGTGTTTCCCATTGAAATTATTTATCGGTATATATTATAAAGCAAAGTCGCAGACTACGTCATTTTAATATAATACATAATACTCGTTGTAAAAGGGTCTCATAACCGATGAAAAATTTTATGAATTTCGTATGTTATATAATTTGACTTTAAATATATATTTTGAACTTCATATAATATAGTGAGCAGTATAGATTATAAACGTTATGAATATAGACGGTACAAATTTTAAACCTATGATAAAAGATGTTATTAATGTTGTATGTTATGCAATTTGATTTTATATATTTTGATTGTATGAAAAACGAACTTATAAAATTTGATTTTAGATGTTTTGCTATGTAACCGACTAAACAAACCTAAAAGCTTGTTGCAATAAAGCTGTTTCAAGAATTAGTAAACTTTTGGTGAATCAGGACTTTATGAATACTTTTTATAGGTATGTGTGTTTATAGAATGGTCAACAAATAATATTTATGGCTTTGTAACACACCAGATGGCGTTACAGTAATGAAATATCAATTAATAGCCAATACTTTAGCACATCTTTTCAAAATCTTGTGTTCTTGATTAATACCATCAATTATTATTTACGTGACGCGATTAGTGTTAATTGATAATTTTGGTATTTTTAAATTAGTGAAGTCTGACAAAATTTTTGTTAGCTACACTACTATGCTATTTACTAGCTACGTCAGGTAAGGACTTTAAGTACTATATATTAGATAAAGAAATAGAAATAAAAAAATCTTTATTTGAAAGATCATAGGTACTAATTGATTTTTAGGGCCCATACAAGGTAGTGTAGCTATGACCAAATCATTGTTAAAATATTAGTAGACGAGGTCGCCTAACACTTTTACCTTCCCTGTATTTTTTTCGCCAAATGTGTTTTAAACTTTGTAAGCAACCCCGTTTTAACATCTCGCCTTGTAAGGACGTTTTGACATCCATGCTCGACAACTTTATTCTCTTTCCGTTAGTTTTAATAAGTTCCACATGTTTAGCGTGAATAATCGTTGTATGGCGGGGCTTCATTACAAAAGATGTCCGAGCCAAGCCCGAACATGCGAGCGGCCGAGCAACGCCGCCGCCGGCTTATATTTGGATGTAGTGTGGGAGAACCAATTAACATAGCGTCTATCAAACTCGTATGACAATGGATGGTGAACTAAATTGTGCATATCTTGCAATAATCACGTAGAATATGCTAAAAACCTGCTCCGTGCTGCTTTCCGTAGGTATATTTAAAAAGAAAATTTTCACGTTCTGGATTAAGTCGCGGGCAAAGCTAGTTAGATCGAATTGTTGTATTGGAATGAGCTTTTTAATGTATTTCATATTTTTTGTATTTTGTCCTCCGAATGTAGGTAATACATAAAAAAGTAGGTATTATGTACGAATACTAAGTCTTGAAGACAGCGACACAGATTACATAGCTGATGACTCATATCATAACATAAGTTCGCTAATACGCTGCTGTTGTAAACTCGTTCATTGATTTTTATTAATTTGGTCAATTTGGTTTAATAGAAATGAATCTTAAGGTCTGTGACATGGTTAAACAATGTATATGAAATTCTCGTGTCACAAGTTAGTTGCCATACTCCTCCGAAACGTCTCGATCGATTTTATGAAATTCTATATGTATATTCGGTAGGTCTGACAATCGGTCGTAATTTATTTTTTATACCCCTAAGTGCTAAAAGTGGTCCACCCCAAAAATTTTTTTTTATAATTTAATTTTCCATTACAAAATGTTCCACGATTTGTTTGTTTTGTTGTCATAGATACTGTCAAAGTAGTACGAAGTCCGTTGGGTCAGCTAGTAATAATAACATAAAATAATAATAATAATTATTATTATTATTAATGTGCTGTTAGCAAACTCATGGTAATCCAGATGAACCCTCCAAAAAGCTAATAATACTTTTGTGCGTATTATCATGGCTATGGAGATAACACCAAAAAATCACTATTTTTTACATTTTGAACCGAGCATCTCCCCGTTCGACTACCGAAATGCCTGAATAATAAAAACTTTAATTTATGATCGTGTAATATGTTAGGGGAGCTGTATGGCGCAGTGGTTAACGGGCCGGTCTGCGATTGCTAAAGTTAAGTAACTTCCGCAAAGGCCGGTCATTGGGTGGGTGACCAAAAACTTATCATATCGAGGTCCTCCGTGCTTCGGAAGGCATGTAAAGCCGGCAGCATAGAGTCGTTAACAACCACCGCAATACTGGGCCGGTGTAGTGGTTTATGGCCCACTTTATTATTATTATTAGAAACAAGTTATAAGACGCCTTCCGTGCCCGCAGATTGCAGTAAAATAAACATGATTCTTAAATGGTATGAATTTCTCTAATTTCTGAGGTGAGTAGGTCAGTCAGCATTGAATTGATAGAAGCATTCTAAGTGGTTAAAATTATTCTAACATAGCAGTAAATAAATCATGTTTCGTAAACTTTTCCCACGAATCAAAGATGTTGATAGTTTTTCTTAAACACAACCCTATTTAAATAAAATTAAGGAATGAACTACTTCCTTAAGGCGAAGGGTAAGACACACTAGCGCTACCAATTGATAATTTGACAATTACTAACGGACCGGATCTTTTTTAAACATTGCGTACCGTCCGACAACAGGAAAGCATCCATAGTATTTATGTAATAATTGTGCACTACTTTTTGTTGCGTGGTTTATTCACAAAATGGGCTATCGCATTTATTCACAAACAATGGCCACTGTTGGTGTTAGCGAATGAATACAAAAACAAACCTAAAGTAGTGCACAATTATTAAATAATAGATGTTTGCCTAGTGTCGGAAGGTCCGCAACGCAATGTTTGCAAAAAATCCAGTTTAGCAGTTATCAAATTAAATCCATTAGTGGCGCTAGTGTGCCTTACCCTTCGCTTCAAATGCTAATTTAATTTTTATTATAGTTGCTTTTTTTTTTTTAAACAGGGCGCTATGGCGCTCATTGGGGGAGGCCTATGTCCAGCAGTGGACTAAGATAGGCTGATGATGATGATGATGATGATAGTTGCTTCAATCATTTTTTTGCAATAATCACAAATTATGTTATGGTTACAATATTTATGGTATCTAAATAAGTAACTAACACAAATAGTTGTTATAATTTCCTTATATAAATAGACCACCAACTCTTTACCGCCATGATAATACTATTTAAACATCCTTATGTGCGACATAATCAATTGTATTGAGTGTGTTTGTTAAAGGAATGCCTACAACTTTGTCAATGTAAAACCTCGATATGCCTAGGGATAAAACGAAAAGAAAGTATCAAAATAAGTTTATATTATTATTATCTTTATTTATTTTCTCTCATACATAAATTTACATTTTTAAATATTTTTTTAAAACAAAATAAATAAAACATTTAAAAATAAAAAAAATAGGGGTCCACCGGCATCGGGACCTTATTATTATTATTATATCAGCCATAGCTGTCCCACTCCTGGGCAAAGGCCTCCCCACACTTAAAATAAGTTAAGTAATTTAAAAAAAAACTCATCTTTTGTTGAATCCTATTGTTGAAATCAATTTAGCCAGATCATGGATAGCCTTTAATGACTCATTTAATAAAGACTATCAGTTTACCCGAGACTTCGCCCGCTTTGATATGAGATTTTAAAAAGAAACTCATTTCTTATCTAGATAAAATATAGCCTATGATACCGGCAAGAAACAGCATTCTATTAGGACTTGGCGGGAAAGTGAAGAGTCATGTCTGCAGTTTTGTTTTATATTTCTAAAATTTGTGTTATGTCGAATATTAATGTAAAATAATGGTGGATTATTAACCGTTAAGTGTTCGTGAGTGTGCATGAGTGTTGGCAGATGAAACAAAACAGTGGAACGTCACTGGATGACCGAGCTTGGCGCGGTACTTTATTACGGATAAAACGATGTTTTCTAAAAATGAAACCTAGCTAGATCGATTTATTGCCCCCGAAACCACTGCATACAAAATTTTATGAAAATCGTTGGAGCCGTTTCCGAGATCAGATTATATTATATAATATATACAAGAATTGCTTGTTTAAAGGTATTAGATAGAACGGTAAGATGTTGAATGCGAGACGAGAAAATTGAATACATCTTAGCACAAACAAACGTATTAGCCAATAAAGAAGAATAGAGGAGTTAAGGCATCAGAGTAGGTACAAACACTGTATTTAATACCACAATAAAATCAAGAACGAACGCTGTTAAAGTAAGTTAAACACCAAACAAATCAGAATAGAGTTATTTTAAAGAGAATTCATGATTCATGAAATAGACTAATCCAGCTTTTTGTAGCTACTCTTTTCAAGCAAGAAAATAGAAATAAACAGAAAATAATATGCTTGTTTAATACTAATATAAAACCACTGATTACAATCATCATACGTACATCAATAGCATTAACATCATCAATGATTAAAACTATGATCCAAATCCATCCTGTTGCAACTGTGGACGTAACATAGTAACTTGTTTTTAATCTGCGCCTATAGAAATAGGTTGGAGGTAGACAATATCAAATTACTGAATGGAGGATAAGTTGATCTCTTTTGCTGTTTGTTAGCAACACAATGAGGGTGGGAACGGACTTTTTTAATTTTTTTTTATTCTATTAGTTTCAACTTAAAATATGACATTTTTTTTTCTGTAGTACCTACTGCTAATTACTTCACAATATTTTTTCAAAAGTTTTAATTTTCCCAAGTCCATTAGCGGTAGAACCGTTAATACGCGTATACTTGATACCATATAACTTTATCGATCACTAAAGCAAGATGTGTTTTGGTTTATCATATCAATAATATACTGTTAATTACACAAATGTTGAAAAAAAATTCCACAAGCAGGATTTGAACCTGCACCCTTCTGACATTCCGGGTCAGGTGCTCTTCTAATTGAGCTATCGTGGTTCTAACCAGCCCGCCGAAATTATTCAACACTTTTTACTTTGAAAGCCAAAGGCGCCCATTCAATGTCAACAACTACCATCACTAACATCCGATCATAATATTTTTACAAATATTAAAGATCAGTTAAGAAGTAAGCAAGCTATTTATAAATGTTCAAATAATTTTTAACGTAAATTTTGTTGCAAACAAATTACAAAAACACAAATGTTGAAAAAATTTCCACGAGCAGGATTTGAACCTGCACCCTTCTGACATTCCGGGTCAGGTGCTCTTCCAAACCCTTCTGACATTCCGGGTCAGGTGCTCTTCCAATTAAGCTATCGTGGTTCTAACCAGCCTATTATTCAACACTTTTTACTATGAAAGCCAAATTCAATGTCAACAATTACCGTCACTAACATCAGATCATAATATTTTTACAAATATTAAAGATCAATTAAGAAGTAAGCAAGCTATTTATAAATGTTCAAATAATTTTTAACGCAAATTTTGTTGCGAACAAATTACAAAAACACAAATGTTGAAAAAATTCAATGTTTTTGTAATTTGTTCGCAACAAAATTTGCGTTAAAAATTATTTGAACATTTATACTGTTAATTGCTTATTAAAAAAATGCCTGCCTGTGACTCTCAATAGAAGACTTTATTCCTAACCGTTGGTAGATTAATTTTTAAACATGATTTGGAGATTGAAGTTAGATATAAATAAAAATAATTTTTACTTTTTGATTTCCGATGTTGTCCACATCGGTAGGTCAATTATGATTGTCACAAATAAGACGTTCATGGCGACGAGAAGTGGATGAGATGTGAATATTAAAAGAAAGAGAGGTAGACCAAGAAGAGCTTATGTGGAACAAATTAAAGATCGAAACAAATTGGCAATGGCAGGGTAGATCACATTAGGCAGATACTCGGCATTTAAAAAACAATTACATACGTATTTATACATTTTGATCTCAAGAGCGCCTTTACGCTGTTGTCAAATGGCTGATCAAAATTGTAAAAACTCAACTAGTCTAGTGTCCATATAACAGAAGGCCCACTTTTATTTCATGTGCCAGGGTGCCAGTCAGGTACAATGAGAGCGCCCGTCACGTTATTAAACATTTAATAATCGCCTATGCTTTTATTTACTACGTTATAAAAGAATGATGAGAAGAGGTAGTGTTGGTTTACGTAGCCTATGTTATGCTAGAATATTTAGTTATCCATCTAATACAGATATAGTATCATATTATACTACTACTGTACCCCGAGCACGAACCACTATAGTTCTGGTTATAGTAATCGTAATCGTATTATTTTGTATGAATACCAGAGCAGCGCCGCTACGGTCGTTTTGGGAACTTAAATTCTGTAACACGAACTAACTAGTCTCGTAATCGTAATGGTAATGGTATAGTTAACGACAGCTAAAGTATGAGAATCGGCAGCACGAACTCGCTTTTGACGGATCGTATCGTTTGATACGATATCTAGCCATAGTAATATCACTCGCCGAGTATTTTGCAGTGAGAGAACTATCGTTACGGTTGTAGTGGAATAAAATAATTGTATTTAATTGATAATAGGTGATTTTAGTGTCTGAAAATTATGTCTATGTTATTTAGAAATCGTCCGTTACGTAGTTATTACTTCCTTTGGCGTTTAGTAAATAGTCTTAGTGAAGAAAATGACGAAATCAGGAGGTAAGTTTTTTTGTAAAATTTATTTATTTATTTCATGAATATATTCTTACAAAATATTTATTTAACACAAATGCACTTTCCTTTAATTATTCTTTTATTTTCATTGTATCTACAGAGAAATTCAACAGAGATCTTCACTGAGGAAAATGTTGAATCCCTTATCTATAAACGAAAGAGAGTTTATAAATAGATACCGCCTCAATAAAGCAGCCTTCCATTATTTATGTAATAAGCTCCGTGAAAAAACCTCCTTAAGACCCAGCAAAAGAGTCAGTTTAGAGCATATGGTTGGTAGCTATTATATAAATACAATTTTATTAGAATTATTAAAGATGTGTACTCATGGTACTTAAATTACATATAATTGTTTTTTACAGGTTTTGTGCGTCCTTTCTTTTTATGCGACAGGTTCATATCAACGAATTGTTGGTATGGCCAAGTATTTAGGACAAACCACAGTCAGCAAATATGTCAGAGATGTGACTAATGCTCTTAATGATCGCGAAATATTGAGTGAGTTTATAAAATTCCCTACCACAAGAGCCGAAAGAGATCTCGTCAGGCAAAAGTAAGACTTTCATTTATATTATATCTATGAGAGGTGTTAATAAGTTTTCAGGCTATTAAAATGCTTCAAATTTTTTCAATAGGTTTTATACACAATATGGATTTCCTGGAGTTCTTGGGTGCATAGATGGCTCGCACTTTCATATATTTTCACCACCAAAGGAAATAGAGCATCTTTTTTTCTGTAGAAAACATTATTATTCTTTAAATGTGCAAATGGTACGTAACATAGTCGAAAATACTATAAAATAGTACTTTACTATGAATTGAAAAAAGACAAAGTGTTGAAAAAATTCCAGGAGCGGGATTCGAACCCGCACCCCATGACATTCCGGGGCAGATGCACTACCAACTATGCTATCGTGGCTCATCGTATCGTGGTTTTATTTTCATCACTTTGTCGTTTTTGAATTTGGAATTTGTTCGTAACAATATTTGCGTAAAATTATATGTAAATAATCATACTTTACTATGATTTATGTAACATCTAAGTAAAAAGTCTAAGTGGGCAACATAAAAAAGATTTCTTCTTCACAGGTGTGTGACAGCGACGGGCGTATTTTAAATATTAATGCGAGATTCGGTGGAGCCACTCACGATGCATTTATTTGGGAAAATAGTGCCGTGAATACCTTTATGCAAAGACTGGACCAAAATAATGAATACACATGGTTGCTGGGTAGGTTGAGCATGCAGTCTATTTATAGATATTTAAAAATAGTGCTGTGAATAATGTAATCAGTCAGATAGAACAATTTAGTTCTATTTACATCAACTGCAGTACATCAATAAAATAAGTATTTCATTCATTTTTTTTATTATTGTAGGTGATTCTGGATATCCACAAAGACCTTGGCTGATGACACCTATTACCGATGCAGTTGAGAATAGTCCCGAGGCTAAATACACCTCCATACATGGCAGGACAAGGGTGGTAATTGAAAACACCTTTGGACGGTTAAAAAATCGCTGGAGATGTCTGAGCAAGGACAGAACATTGCATTATAAGCCAGAAAAATGTGCCAGCATTATAACTGCATGCAGTGTGTTGCACAACCTGGCACTCAATTTTAATGTTCCTGACCCTGACAATGAGCAAGAGGTGATCGTCGAAGATCTTATAAGGCCCGTGTCACCAGTGGAAAGGGCAGACGATGGAAGGGACTTACTCATCAGAGGCAGAGCCATAAGACGTCAGTTAGTAGATAGAATAAATAGGTTACACTAAAGGATAATTTATAGATTTTTATATGTTATATTTTATTTAGATGTTGATGATGCGCGGTTGTAATAGAGGTACAAATTTATACGTTTATGTAATTGTATTGTTGTATTTTTGGTATTGTATGATTTTTATCTTGTAACTGTGCCAAAGATGAATAAATAAATAAATAATAATATAGTTAATTATAATTAGAATAAAAAACATCATTAATTTGTAGTATTTATTGGTAAGAGCCAAAATAAAATAAGTTATTTCCACATTTAAGATTCTATATTATACCTACACTTATTATTATATAGTCTACTGTAAAAAATACTTTTATTTATTTTTCCTTACATAAATCTCTGACATAATCCTTTTTCATAAAATATACCTATCATTCATCTCTCCTTTTCTCTTCCATAAATTTCATTATCTTATTCAAAACTTCATTCATGAATGCAAGCCATTTGGCTTGCAGTTCAAGCTCAAAATCTCTCTGCCGTATTCTCTCTTTTTCCAGTTCATAATACATTTTGTCACGATCCCTTTCAGCCTTCAAAAATCCATCGCTAGACGTTTTTGTGTCGCGAGTCTTCTTGGCTAGTGGGGTCCACTTCCTAGCTGGTGCTGGAGTTGATACTCGAGATGGTTGTTCTTGGCTGGTGCCAGGAAGGTTCCAATCTTCATCCCCTGTAAATTTTATTTTTTATTTTATTAATACATATTTTATTGTATATGTGTAATAATATGTTAGAAACATTAAACATTCTTACATCTTTGGCTACCTCTTAAAGGACAGTGACTTGAAAATAAGATAAATACTATCGTAGTGGCACCAGTGTTTTTCGTCGTCATAAAAAATGTATACATGGCAGTATAATGATTTACTTTATTATTAAGTTTAATAAGATGAAATGTAAATTTATGTATGTAATAATAACAAATAAAATTTAAAAAATAAGTAATGTTATAACAAAGAGTTTGCTATTAAAATTATTATGATCTTTATTTATCTTTTTTCTTAGCCTAGGTTTGTTATAATATTAATAAAAAAGTAAAATACAAAACCACATACAAAACATAAAAATATTATAAAAAAACCTAGCCTAGGGTGCCACCAGAAAAAAAAACTGCATTGACTGTAGAGACAATATTGTCTCACAACTAAAACATTAAGTTATTTTATTAGGTAATATGTATATTGATCACACCTCTATCAAGTTGAGGAGATGGCTCCTTTCCCAAATCTGACTCTTCTGCAGTGACTTCGATTTGGTTGGAGTCAACATCCTGAGAGACCAACTCCACATCTTGTTCTATCTATGAATATCAAAAAAACATAATCAGTCTATTAATGTACAAGAGAATCTATACATATATATCCACAGGTAGTGCACCGAAACCTGTATTAACATCACAATGAAATGGTACCATCACACTAATATTATAAATGCGAAAGAATGTGTGTGTATGTGTGTGTATATTTGTTGCTTCTTCACGCTGCAACGGATGGATGGATTTGGATGAAATTCGGCATACAGATAGTTTATAACCTGGGAAGTTTATAAACACATAGGATACTTTTTATCCCGATATTCCTACGGGAACGGGAACTACGAGGGTGAAGCTGCGGGCGGCCGCTAGTAGTACCATATGGCTTATTTATAGAATACATAGGGACATCACATGAGTCACATATAGCAAGGTTTGTTGTGCCACTCAATTTATTCTGTGTAAATAAAATCATGTAGGTATGTAAGACAGATGTGGCAAAATGCCTTGTTAATATGAATATCTTACTTACATGCAAAAAACCAACTTCAGAGATGGTAGTCATCCCCGTGGCAGCCTGCTCTCCCATGATGGCCAGGACTCTGAGCTCCAAATCAGTGAGGGTTAGCTTTAAAGCTGGACCACCACCCGTACCAGTCATTGATCTATTAAGTTTAGCTGCCTTCCTCTTGGTGTTATTTTTAAAGTCTGTCCAAACCTAAAAAAATATATAAAACATATTAGGTACACATTGTAGTACATTACATTCATGGCTGGTATATACTTAAAGTAAAATTGTAATTTATAATTAAAATGAATTTTAAAATGTAACATAATTGTTTTAAGCATTCAAAAATATTAACATTATTAATTAAAAACTAACCTTTCGCCACTTTTCTTCCGATCGAGATTCCCCTGTGCCATCGCTATTTAATTTTGCAGACAGCTCCCGCCATTTGTTTGTGGCCCACTGCCGACCTCTTGGACCACCTGTAGGCTTCGCTAAATCCCCATTTCTGTGTAAATAAGACAAGAATGAGTTTAGATAATCACTTAAACACAACATTTTAAGAATTTAGAGATGAAACAAAGGAAAAGAACTCACCTCTCCATGAAATCCACCATCATCACAAACTGCGTTGGACTAGTCCTCATTGTAAGACGGTTTAAACACAAATACGTAACTTCACATATTACCAAGACCCTTTTCGTCTTTGACCCAATCGTTTTGAATAGCTTGCACATGCACATTTAAGCAATATATTTCATTTGAACTCCACTTGACTCTACGAGTTTTTGTTATTGAGAGGTTTTGTTTAAGTAGTTGACGTGACAAATTGCGTCCGTCCCAAAACTATTACTAAGTGGGTCGGTTGGTAAAGAAAAAACAACAAAGCACAATATTATGCCGTAATCATTAATTGAAGCGAAAGATTTTGTCGCGATTAGTATAAAAGTGAATTGAGTTTCATTTCTTTGACAAATATTGTAGTTATTGGGTAGTTTTTTCATTTATTTTTAAATCACAATGACGCTACATGGGTTTTTGAACGCGCTTTGTTTATGCATTGTACAGTTGTGGATCGCCCTAAGTTTACCATAGTATCGTATTACTATCGAAGGCACGATAGTATCTTATTATTGTTTCATGCTGCCAATTTAATATCGTGAACGTTATCGTATAGTAACTAAATACAATTACTATACCATTACGAGTTTGGTTCGTGCTCGGGGTACTGTAGTAATAACGATTATAAGACATATTTATAGATAGGATGATGACTACATACATTTGATATCGGATAAGTTAAATCTGAGATGTAAAGTATACCTCATTGTAGAATAATCAAAAAAACTTGTGTAAGTTAATGGTCAGACCATCGGTCTCTTACCCACAGTTCCCAGGTTAGATCCCAGTCGGAGCACATATTGTGTTCGGTTCGGCGGTAGCGCTATATCTTAGTCCGCCTGGCTAGCAACCACCATCTTATCTAAGTCTTTCGAAATATCAATAATTTTAGTAGCATTGTTGATTTTACTTTTTTATTTTAAGTGCTAATTGCTGCAAGTGAATATAACTAATTGAAGTGTTAATTTTATAAGTATTTAATTCAGCATTGTTGAGTTCCGATAGAGATAGATAGCGAGTTCCTCAGCCGTTGACGGTTCCGGGTAAAATGCGATCCACTTTTTGCTTTATCAACGTCATTTACCATCGACCAGGTGAGATGAGAGCAGAGCTCTTCCTGTTGTTAAATAAAAAAGTGACTGACTGATAATAAGTATTTATAATGATCGGTTTAATTGATAATGGTAACACAAAAGTGTAGACCAAAGACTACTGTGTAGTGGAGTGGTTTACGCCCAATAAAAGTTTGGTGACCTCTTCTCGCATAAAATTGCTTTTCTGGGCTTTTATTTGTAATATTAGATGAGAACTATTGTTGTGTAATTATTTAGATAAATTATAGGAACTGCTTAAGATGACAATAATGGTTAAGATCGAATGACCTGTTTTCGTCTTAATCCATTCATTAATAAGTTAGTTATTCTTCTTCTTTTATTTATCGATCACTAAAGGCATGTTTTGTGTCTAACACAATTCCGCCAATGTTACGTAGGTAGCCAATACACGGAAGGATTCCTAATCATTATATTTCGCTTAGTTAATGGACTTATCATGTGTCAAAACACTTTAGTTTCATTTCATATAATCTTTGTTATATAATTAAAAAAAAATGTTATTTCTTCTTTAGATATCTGCCAACCTATTCCGTACTTTGCCGCCGAGTGAAAATCCTGATTTCGATCCTGAGGAAGATGACCCGACCCTGGAGGCCTCCTGGCCGCATCTTCAACTAGTCTACGAGTTCTTCTTGCGCTTCCTGGAGTCTACTGATTTTCAGCCAACTATTGGCAAGAAGGTCATTGACCAAAAATTCGTATTGCAGGTATGTACATTTTTTTATTTCTTGTCAGTTCGGTTTTATACAGCTCTCTTTTGAGCGAGTTTGCCTATTGCCTCAAAGTCAAACAGCATTTTCAGCGTCACCGGATCTTTTTTGGGGGCGGCGAGAAACTTAAAAGTTTCCTCAAGCCGTGTGAAACGAGTCACTGTCAGAGGTCTTCTAGAAGGAAAGGCATCACGCACTAGTGTGTGTCCCCGTTCCCTACTAGATTCCTCGAAGGGTTCGGATTGAATCGACGTACATGATCTATTCGATACTTCTGCACCCCTTAATAAATGTTACAAATCACTTCAAGCACCAATATGTGTGGGCATATATTGTCTATAGTTGGAACAATCATAGCTTATTGTGGACTTGTGGTTTAATCGAGAATGTGGTTATGGTTGCTACTTGTCTCGATTTGATAATTTATCCATATTTTTGTCATAGAATTCGATTGATTGGGCTGATAAAAATATTATATAGTGATTTCGTACTGTTCTTAATATAGATTAAATATTAAATAAAAGTATTAATATCTTTTTCCTGATAATCGCAATTATCAGATAGTTTAGAATAATATGTACCTTTATCACAAATCAAATAGTGGTGTAGGTATAAATGTACTTACTAGGTTTGATAAGAATACTTGAAGCAACTGTTGATACCCTATATTTTGTATTGATGTTAGTAATATTATTGTAATAAGTGAATTGTTTTGTCTCAATAGCTTTTAGACTTGTTCGATTCGGAAGACCCGCGCGAGCGCGACTTCCTGAAGACGGTGCTTCACCGCATCTATGGGAAGTTCTTGGGTCTGCGCGCCTTCATACGCAAACAGATCAACAACATATTCCTGCGATTCGTTTACGAGACCGAGCACTTCAACGGCGTGGGGGAACTGCTAGAAATATTGGGAAGGTATGTTGTTACATTATATATGCTTAATCACCTTGTAGGTGTAACTGTGATATGTTAAAGTTTGTTTCATTTATTGTGTTTGTTATTACTGTCCTATCTCTCCCTAATTATAGCGTTATAGGTTTAACCTATCGTCTGTTGTGAATACAGACACATTAGAATTTTAATTGTTTAGGGCACGGATCAATGCTCGCTGCAGATGAGGGAATGATGTTAAACAGTTCCTTATCAGTGATTTTATCAGTGGAAACTTTAGTTTTTGGGTAAATGTTCTACAAAGTCGTTGTTTAAGGGCTTTAACTGGGACTTTTACAACTTCACGTGGATATGACAAGGTTATGGTTAATAGTTAAATCAAAGCTATGATAATGATATTTCATTATGATAAGCTTCCAACTATTATCTCAAATTCACCAGAAATGTCTATTGATGTGACGTATTTGGTGATGATATTATCAGTTTGTATTCAAATCTATAATTCTGAATGGTTGTTGTCTTATCACATGATAATCAATAAATCAACTTGGAAGTAAGACATTTTTCTTGCCAGAAGCTGATGCGTTTTGTTTATATCGAACGCGATGTTGCCCACGTTGATGAGTTGGCACTCGCCAACTGTTGCAGCATGCCCTTGTCGACACTTGCATGACACTCTTGTGCGATGTAAACAATACCTGCTGGGAAATTGAGGAGTTTTCTACCAAAATGTGGTGAAAGGTGTTTTTTTAACATTTATTTTAAATACGAGTTATGTGTCTTTAATTAATCTTTTGGAAAATAGGAAACGAGCGTTGATCTATAGATTGTCTAACCTTTAAATTTTTCATTAAAACTATGATTTTAAGGATTTTTTTTTACATTCTTTCGTTCTAATTGCGATAATTTTATTATCTTTGTTTGTATTGTGGAAGTGTAGAGGCTGTCCTTCTAAAGTAATTTATTACACAATATTAATTGTACCTGTACGGTATCCCTATATTTTGATTGAGGGAAATCCTTCATTAAGACCTTGGTACCTACGTCTTACGCGAAGTGAAAGTCCAAGTAAGAGCTCGCGACACCTCAGAGCATGATCTATTTTTCTCTGCCTTCTACTGCAAGCATGGTTATCCATTTGCTTAGGCAAAATTCAATGTAGAATATTTTTGAACAAATTATCCACTATATTTATGTACTTAAATATTTACTAACTGTTAGATTTGTACTGGTTTTAAGAGAGTGTTATATAAAAACCACGAATGACGGTGACTTTCTTTCAAGAAACAGTAAAAATATGACTTAATAGATATTTACAAAGAGATTTGTGAATACCTTGTTTACAAACATAGTACATTGAATTTGGCCAGAGTATAAGCATTAGGAGCGCAGTGGTAAACGCACTCGGTCTGCGATTGCTTAAGTTAAATTTCACAAGAACCAGTCCTCGGATGGGTAACAAAAAAAATATCATCTCGAGTTCCTCCGTGCTTCGAAAGGCACGTAAAGCAGTCGATGACAACCACCAATCCACATGGACCTTGCGTGGTGGTTAATGACTCGTTCTCCCTCTGATATTTCCATCTATAAGGAAGGCTCGTACCCCACCGGTGGGGACGAACAAAGAGCCATCGAAACTGCACTGTCTTTTAGCGTTTGAAAATTATAAATATTGCTGAAATCTACTCTAGCATGTGGTAACATGTTTAGAACAGAATTCACAAAAAAGTTATGACCGCTTTCAAGGGAAAATCATACTGTGAACTGTTGAATCCTTCGACAGGTGCGTTCGTCTGTAATGTAACGTTGCAAATCTGAGCATTCATCAGTAAGGGAAGAGAACCGAGCATTACAGTGCGCAACTTGTAATGTGTAACTTGTAACTTAAAATGTGTAATATTTTGTTACATTAGTTCAAAGATCATTATTTCCCAATAAGACATTAGTCACTTACATGAGAACTTATTTATTTAGAATTAATATTTTCGTCGTCACAAACATACGGGGGACATCTAGCATGCTGAAACATTTTACACATTACAGATGAATACTCTGCAAGTCAGGGAGGCAGTATTGTAATGTAATACCCAAAGTCGAATCTAAAATGTTACATTACAAGTGTATGCTTCTGGTGAAGTTGCACCTTTATATTATAGAAAATTAAATGTTAACATCTGTTCCTCGTATTCCAGTATAATAAACGGGTTCGCCCTGCCGTTGAAGAGCGAGCACAAGCAGTTCCTGGTGAAGGTGCTGCTGCCTCTGCACAAAGTGAAGTGCCTGTCGCTGTACCACGCGCAGCTGGCCTACTGCGTGGTGCAGTTCCTGGAGAAGGACGCCACGCTCACCGAGCCGGTGGTGCGCGGCCTGCTCAAGTTCTGGCCCAAGACCTGCTCACAGAAAGAGGTGAGATCCGACACGGCTAATTTAAAACTTACTTCATCACCATCATCATCAGCCTATACTAGTCCACTGTTAGGCATAAGCCTCTCCAAATTCACACTTTTGACTTCTTGGCGGGAAAGTGAAGAGTCATGTCTGCGGTTTTGTTTTATTTTCTAAAAATTGGGTAATGTCGAATATTAATGTGAAATAATTGTGGATTATTAACCGTTAAGTGTTTGTGCATGAGTGTTGGCAGCTGAAACAAAACAGTGCAACATCGCTTTTCAAATTCTCTTAAGAAATCCACCCGAGGAGTTAGTAAAGCCCCACATCTTTACTGAGATACTCGAGGGGTTGGGGGTATGTCATTTCTCACTTCTCATTTCTATTATCATTTATCATCATCATACAGGAAAGAAAAATTGTTTATTTATGTATTGTAAGAAAAATTACTTTGACACTAAATGTGCTATTCGCACGAAGCCATCAACAAAAAGAAAAAAAAGTGCACACTTTTTTCAACACTTGTTTTTCAAATTGTAATTTGTTCGCAACAAAATTTGCCAAAAAACATTTTATTTATTGCATGTCACTTAGTGTACACAACCCACGCCTGCACATCAGACAAACTGTCAAATTTCCTCAATAGACTGAACTTTGAAGAAAAAATTTATAGTTTTGGATAAGTCTGACGTGTAGTCGTCTGTACATAGTAATTATATACTAGTGGTCGCCCAGTGGTAGAAATTAGACCGTAACTTTATTAAGGCTGCACGGATTGTATCCTAAGCAATGAAAAATTAAATAGAATGTGAGTTTGGATTGGCATTAACAGATTTCGGCCGCTCCTCTTCCATTTTTGAAATTTTTGAAAAGAGTATTATGCGTGTGTCATACATGGTAGTGTGTATAATGTTTGTTTTATTGATTTAATGTATTTTTTATGTATAATTTAAAAAAAAATTAACATTTTGCAATCCTTCTCTATATAAACCATAAGTGTGCGAAATTTCATACTCCTCCGTCCGCGCAATTTTCGTAAAAAGGGGTACAAAGTTTTTGCTTCACGTATTATATATAGATATAGGTAAGACGTTTTTTGTTTATATACTTATTTGTTTTCGGGAATGTAAGCCAGTAGATGGAAGGTACCCTGTAGACATAAAAATATACTAACAAAGTATACACTGAATGCATTCATACATTACAGAGGTTTTATCTATTACATTGACGCAGCGCAGAATTAATGGTTGCCACGGCATGCATAAACATTTATAATAGGATAGTTACAAAATGTTTTTTTTTAAATTATATCTTCTTGGCTTTCATCTCACCTGATGTTAAGTGATGATAAGACCGAAGGTTGAAGCGCACTTCACCCGGAATTCTCAACTACTGAGGCACTGGCTATCTTATCTCTAGCTGCCGAAATACAACAATGCTACAAACATTGATGTTATGCCGGGCGGACAAATAAGCCCTACCACCAACCAAACCGAGTGCACAAACACCGGTCTTAACCGGTGGTTGTACACTCGGCCACTAGACCTCAGAGGCGGTTAAACGTGACAATCTATCACGGTCACGGAAGCGACAATAAATCAGTCCTTTCGGCCGGAAATCTTTATTGTAAATTTTCACAGCTTGCCCATTGGTAGTATATACAACAAACGCAAATCGCTTTGAAGACAAATGTTGTTACGCTAATTCAGTGAATATAACCTCAAGGTGAGCTTCGTCTTTACCTTGAGTTATTCCTCTGTATCTTGAGTTATGTAATGCGGGCAGTACAGAGTAATTTATAATCCCGTTTTGTTTTTGAAAGAATATGCTGCCGTCCATGGCTTTATTAGCGTTTTATAGACGCTGAAAGTTTTATGGTTCTTCAAGCCTTAGTGACTAAACTGTTCCCGGAGGTTTTCTAGGGCTTATCATTACGGTATTGTGATTGTACCATACTATGAATGACGATAGCAGGATAGCCTGCACCATTAAAGGCTAGGATTTTTGCTTGGGTGGACCGTTTCGTGGAAGAGGAGACATTACCACGGTTTAGTGCCGCTTGTTTTGTTCGGGCTGCTCATACGGGTAGACAAAGAGTCGAAGCGTGGGCGGCTGACACGTAATGACCGACTCTCAGCCGTTGTGAGAGTGTCTCATTATGATGACTATAAACTTGACCCTGATATGTTAACACGCTCCGCCTCGATTATTGACATTCAAGGTGTCATCGGATGACCTATTTACCGCACCACGCATACCACTGACTTCTTAACGCTGTTCGGAGACTGTTTGTCATTTGTGACTGCGTCTGTGTAATACCATAATTGAAGCATGAGGTGGTTTACTTACCTACTTCGCTACAATCTTTGGTCTTTCATGAGGTCACTCATGCGTGACTATATCCAGTAGTTAATAGATTCTAGAAAAAGTATCCCTTTAATAGGTTTTAACTCATTGACGATTTTTTGAATTGAGGAAAACTGCTTATACTGCTTTAGTTTCAAACTTACAGGGAACTCCGGTTGACTTACCAATATATGTACATATGCTGCTTCGGTGCAAAGTTGATCTTACTCCTGTTCCAATTGCAATTGTTATCAAAATGCTAGTTAAACCCAATTCTTAATTAATATGTTTGTACATTTTCAGGTTATGTTCTTGGGCGAGATAGAAGAGATATTGGATGTAATTGAGCCAGCTCAATTTGCGAAAATCCAAGAGCCTTTATTCAGGCAAATAGCTAAATGTGTATCCAGTCCGCATTTTCAGGTATGTTTAATTTATTGTTTTATCTTAGTGTACTTTGTGGCTTACTAATAATATGCCGTAAGTAATTAAACTGTAAAAAAAACACATGTTGAAAAACACAAATGTTGAAAAAATTTCCACGAGCAGGATTTGAACCTGCACCCACCCTTCTGACATTCCGGGTCAGGTGCTCTAATCTTCTGTTCCAGTTGAGCTATCGTGCTATCGAGCTAATTAAACTGTTTTATGTGTATTGTTAGATTACAATATAACAAAATATGAAATCATTATGAAATATCTATAAAGAATCATATTGTACGCAAGTTTGAACCACTTCATCATAAGCTAAATAAAAGGTCAAAGATAAGCTGATTAGGAAAAAGCACTTCACTTTAGGACTGTATAGGAACACTAATATGAATCGTATAGTACCGGCTGACTTATCAAAGATCTTTATTAGTTTATAACATTTTAATCCGTAAGGGCTGTAAGAGACTATAAAATGTGCAAATAACGTATTCAAATGACTACAGACTCACCAACTGTCATGTTTATCGCACGCAGTATGTATTATATACCTTTTGATGAAACATGGTTTGATAAAGTCTGTTCAATATAGATCGATACCCGTGACAGATGTCAAATTGGCATGCCTAGGGTTGAGACAATTCTGAGGTAATTGCATCAAATGATAATTGAAGTTATCAATTGACTATCATTATCCTAATGAAGTACTGTTCCTATCTAATGTGCCAATTGATTTTCTTTTCAAATTTTTAGAAGTTCTGTAAAAACGTCATATATTCAACAAAAATAAATAAAGACAAACAAATTAATGAATACAGCTAGGATGAAAAATATGAAGTTAAATTTAATCGATTGGTTATTGAATATCAATTGAACTTCACTTGGTGTACTATCTCAATACTGGTATTTATTTGTAGTGAAAAGGAGTATGTTTATTTTAATATATGTTTTAAAATTATGATAAATGTGTGTTATGCGGGAATTTATTGGGATAAATCTAATCTAACATGAGGTTTTTTATACCGGCCGAGTGAAGAACACCGTCGACAAACCGAAATGTTCACCAGTACACGCGGTCCGGTACTGGCACTCATTTCGGAACTATGAACTACTCGGACCACCCAAAAATGGGAAACTTCTTCAATAAATGTTCAACCATATATGCCAGGCATAAAGTTCAGTCTTTTGAGAAAATTTGACAGTTTGTTGTAGTTTGATGTGCAGGGGTTTGTAAGTTAAAATGACATTTGTATGATTATCTTTATATATATAAATCTTCCGTGTGTATGTTATCGAACTCCTTTTAAACGGCTGGACCGATTTGTATGAAATTTTTACTGTGTGTGTTCAATCAAGTGGATTCGAGAATGGTTAAGATTTACAATTGGACCCGGTAGGTGGCGCTGCTATAGGGGTCCATCATGGGATATGGGTGTTCTTAAGCGGACGGATGATTTGTTTGTTTTGTTGTCATGGAAACTGTCAACGTTTTGTTTGTGTTGTTGTCATGGAAACTTCAAAGCGGTACGAAGTCCGCCGGTCAGCTAGTGGTTATATATCATCATCATCATCATCATCATCATCATCATCATCATCTCACATTTTTATGTCCCCACTGCTAGGGCACGAGCCTTCCCTTATGGATGGATAGGGAGAACGGGCCATAAACCACCACGCGGGCCCAGTGCGGATTGGTGGTTGTTAACGACTGCTAATGCAGCCGGGACCAACGGCTTTACGTGCCTTCCGAAGCACGGAGGAGCTCGAGATGATATATTTTTGGTCACCCATCCGATGACCGGCCTTTGCGAAAGTTGCTTAACCTTAGCACTCACAGACCGGGCGCGTTTACCACTGCGCCATCGAGCTCCTCAAGAGTAGATAGTGTTGGATAATTTCGGCGAGTTGGATAGAGCCACGATAGTATAGTTGGTAGTGCACGTAATCCGGCATATCACGGGGTGCGGGTTCGAATCCCGCTTTTGAAATTTTTTCAACACTTCTCTTTTTTCAAAATGACATACCTTGCTTGCAGGTGGCAGAGAGAGCACTGTATTTTTGGAACAACGAATATATATTGTCCCTGATGGAAGAGAACAATCACGTGAT
>OY720041.1:10641560-10757082 GCA_963082485.1 Eudonia mercurella
CATTTTAGCGTTATTAGCGTGTGAGGTAACATGAACTTTACGTGTACAGTGCAGTACAGCTACTTTGTTGTGAGGTAGTCTATGCATTTTTCATTCGGACTATTTTAAGATGATAAGCGCTTAACATCAAAGTACATATAGCGCGTTGGCATATGGACGCCTTTAATAAATTGAATGTAGTTGTAAACGCGTTAACAAAACGCGCGCTAAGCGCTTGTCATGTGAACATAGCTCAACTCTTGGTCCGTCCAAACACTAGAATTGTTTACGACCATACTCTAATACAACATACTATTCTAAAGTATTAGAATACAGAAATCTTGTGAGTTAGCTAACCACATCAAATTAATAAAACAAAAAACGATTAAATTAATTTATCTGGTGGACTTAAAATGTCATAAATTTAGTTTTTTATTGTTCTTATGTTGTTTTCTAAGTCACTAGATCTCTGTATGTAACTTTAACATAAAGTTTAGTTGTAAAATGGTTAAGTGCTTTGAAAAGTTGTTATGGAAAAAAGCCAAAGCAAAGACAGGCAACATCTTAAAGTTATGACTTTTCCATGTTACAATATCGCTTCGGATTCAGACGTAGCTACATCCATCATGATGGTAGCCGGGACCAACTGCCTCGCCGATATCTGCAAAGCTGCTCAGTATTTGGTTAGTCTACTTTGACCAAAGAACTTGCTTGTAACATAAAATATCACTCTCTGTTCTCGTAATACAGGAAGTTATTTTAAAATGGTTGAGATATCAAACCAAACATATTTTATTTATAACATGTTGGAATATATTAGAGGTGGGCCGAATACGAATATTCGGCCGAATGTTCGGTTTACATTAAAACAAACCGAATATTCGGCCGAATAATTCGGTTCATTTACGCGCGCTTTGCTTAGCCAAACAGGTAGGTCAAAGTAAGTTAAGTGCCGTTGTTTATCATGAAAATCATCATAATAATATTTTAAGTAAATCATACTTGAGTTTTTAAACACAAAACGTGATCAATGTTAGTTAAATTAATGGATGAATTTTATATTACAAAATATGTATAGGTATTATTATTCAATTATTATTGAAAAAAAAAAATCTCATAAAAATTAATTTTATAATGGTTTTTTTATGATTCATTGATAATAATGAATGAATAAACTATGGTATTTATAATAGTCTTTTTACAAGCCTTAAGGTCTTAAAATTGTACAACTTTTATATTCGGTAATTATTCGGCAATTGAACCGAGTATTCGGCCGAATACGAACATGGAAAAATACGCCGAATATACCGAATAATTACCGAATATTCGGCGCATCTCTAGTATATATCATTCGTCAAAAGTACCTACTACTATGTTATATTGAATTATTTTATTTTATATACCGGCATTCTTATAGTAAAATGTGTTTGAATTTGAAATACGCCTGTCCTTAATAAACATGGTAATATTTCAACAATACATGAGTAGAAGATTATGTAAAAATTGCATCAACCAGTTGTTGCTTAGTACGATTGAATTGTAACCATCGTTAACGTAGCACTAACCTAGACATTGGGCTGTAAAAAGCATGTCTTAATAATAGGCCGACAACCTCGAACCCATTAGTGAGTGCGAGCTGGTGCATTGAACCGTTGGTGGTGGGTCGATACGCCGACTCAAGTTCAAGTTGGCGCGTCGCCATGGCTACCGGTGTACAACAGCGGCGGCTATGACGCACCACACCCCGTCTGCTACGCTACTGTATAAGTTGTGAGTCTCTCCCATCACACAACCAGTGAAAGTGGTAGCAAAAACATATAGACAGCTCTCCGATCGTCAAATATTTTGATCACGATGAGACTCAGCGGGTCCGGCTCGTATAGCAGGCCGACGCCAGTTCCCAGGATGCCTGTGGGTCTCGTGGAACTCATGGAAGGTCTCACCAAAGACGTTCTTAAGCACAACCCTCCAGATATCTACGAGTTTTGTGCTGACCACATGCAGAAGTTGTTGGTAATAAGGGATGGACCTTGTAAGTATACTTGTCTAATGAGATAAAATCACTTAAGATCACCATCAGTATATGGATTGAAATCATAATAGTTTATCAGAACTATTGTGCTTTAAATTCAAACTAGGTACATAGAGTGAATTTAAAAAAATCTGTTTATAGTATTAAAATATAATAATAGTGTTGCAAATACCTTTAGTATATAACTACAACCCTTTCATTATTATCGTTTACTACCTATCAGAATCCAGTACAGAAACCTTAGAAAGTTAAAGTTTTAAAACGAACAATTTTAAACATCTTATCTCAAGTGTTTCTAGATTGTCAAGACAAATACTTAGGCAAGTTTAAACCTTTATTGTTATTTGTCATAGACTAGGCTTACTAGTTGCTCAATTTTTATTGGCAATAGTCAGTACTATTTTTACAACAATAGTTTTTTTTATAATCGAGAAATCATGCTTCTATTGCTTTATTTATTAAGGACATAAATAAAAATTGGGCAACAATTTGTACAAGTAGGAACAACTCACAGATGTCAACGCAGAATGCAAAAGTTCGTTGTATTTGCATGTCGAAATAACTAGCTAGGTTTTTTAACACTTTTCCATAAATATAATATGTATTACAGTACCTACCTTACATAGTTATAATTGTTGAAGTATGCTACATTATGTATTATTCTGTGAATAACCACATCGTATATCTAAAGCAGACACAAGTCTGCTTTAGGATAATTAAATACCATCAAAAACAAACTTGTAAAAAACCAAGTCTCGCAACTCGGTTCTTCTACCCTAAATAGTTGTGAGATCCATGTAATACCAAGTCGGTTAATTTATTCAGTCCCTACATAAGTGACCTTAATTAGCTAACCTAACGACATCTTATAGTGACCATAATATCAATATCAAAAATCTCTTGTTTTAAATAAATACGTTGATTTGGCCATCGCATGAAAACACAATGTATCTTTCAAGTAATACTTTTATATTAACACTTTAACAGCAGACTATTTTAAAGCGCGCCTTTCCTGGTACCAACCTGGTTCCGGCGTACCAACGCCGGCAATTTTGCCGATATTGTAAGATTTATAAAATAAACACTATTTGTATTACATCTCTATATTTTTTTTTATTCATTACACCGGGGTTACACGCAAATCACGTACCACGGACGTCATTTTAAAACAAACGCTAAGAAAGCCAATGCCGTACAGAGGACGTGATCAGCGTCCTGAGACGATCCCATCCACCCGTACCCAGTACGTGATCGGTTGTTAAAGTTAAATTAGATTGTTTAGTATTTGACTCCCTGTAACCACAGGCCCTGCAAAGGGTTCGAAACGTCAGGATAAACATTAAAAAGTAATGTGTAAAATAAACGTGAGTAGATCCGTAAAAGTTGTTTCATTTGAATACACTTTGACTAGTTATAATTCTTAAAGTACTAGTTTAAATTGAATGAAATTTGAAATATACCGTGTTTATACAATGTCTGCTTGGTTACTGAAAATTCAGGCTTCTAGTTTTAGCCACAACGAAGTTATAGGGGGTCGAAAACGGCCTGAACTGTTTCGAGAAAAAGATTAGTAGGGCCGTGCCGCTTTTTTGCTCGACTTGCGGTGCCCTCAGATAGCAATAAAAATAAATCTTTATTTGGTATAATACATTACACATATAAGTTCAAAACACATTATTCATTTAATTATTATATAATAATTACTGATAATTATTCGCAATTTGTCATTTCTTTTATCAAAACCATAACGACCACTCTGCAAATCCGAAATATTTTATTTATGACTTATTTTTAGCGCGTTTCAAGACTTTAACTATAGATCAAAGAATAAAAAAAGCTCAAGATATAATAAAAAAAAGATCAGAACAGCGATGGAGAAACTATCAAGAGCTTATTCTGGAAAAGAATGCACAAATGAATTACTTACCCGAAGGTGTAAACAGTACAGTTGATGAAAATGTCTTACAAAAAATCTTAATGCCGGTCCACCATGAGCATTCTTTGAAAGATGCAGAAATGGAAATTTCATGCGAACATGGTGAAAGTAAAACAGAAGCTGATGAGCATTCCAATTTAAAAGAAAAAACACAAACTGATGAGGCCGACCCAAAGGAACGCAAAGTGACTGTCGGTACAATTTCTATTGTCGAAGAAAAGCATGACAGTATTGAAGATAAAACAGACATTCATGAACGTTCTAATACAAATGAGAATATACAAATAAACAAGGACACAGTTAATGATTTTACTGTACCCAAAGAAATTGCTGACAGTAGTAGTACTTATACTTCAGAAAACAATCAAATAGTCGTTGATCATATGGAACTCATTAACAACGATGAGTCAAATTTAATAAATGATGAAATTTCCATCTATGTTAAACAAAAAGTTGAAGAATATAAACCTAAAGAAAAAGATGTTATGCAAACTGCAGTTGATACAGTCGTTTCCAACAACCTAACCAATCAACTTGAACATTCACGTAATATAGAAGATAGTCTAAATGACAATGTAAATAAAGAGGTAAATTCCGAAAGTGACAATATCGATTCTAGGAAAATAACTGAGGATACTACTGCAATTAAAGAACAAGCTAAAACTGATAACACTTCTGAAGATGTTGCGGAGGAAGTAAAAGTAAACGATAATAATTCAAAAATAGAAATTTCAGAAACTACTCCTAGTGAAAATATTATAACAGAAGATACTACTGGAACCGTAGACATTCACCAAACAGCTAATGACTTAACTAACCAGAAAAATAATTATGATTCAACAAAGAAATACAACAGTAATGATGAAGAAAATAAATCAGGCATTGAAATATATATTACTCAGTCTGAAAAGCTGTCAATGGAACGCTCTGATGATGATGAAATTTCTGAAAGCATTAAAAAATCTAATGAGTTAAAAGAGAAGGATGAAGTGATCGTTTCTAGCTCACATGGTTTGTTAAATGTTCCAGACGATATAAGCAATAAAAATAATGAAGACCAAACTAATAAAAATACTGCAAATTTTGAAGACCCTTCAAATATTCATAAAGTTGCAAATACCGAGCTTAATGAGACAATCGAAAATAGCCAAAAAGCTGTAGCTGAAAAACAAGGGGACAACACAGATCAAACTATTGACAATTTTAAACAAAATAAAGAAATTGATGAAAATACTTTAGGGACAACTAGAGGAGTCGAGGATCAACTTTCAAATTTAGAAATTAAGGAACCAATCTTTGAAATTAATCAAGAATCTAAAAAAGACAAAAACATAAAAGAAGATGTAAACCCTAAAGGTGATCTAAATAAACCTCAGGATATAATACATAATGTCGAAAATAATGAAGAAATCGTTTCAGAAAAAGAAAATCACCAAAAACCTATACTGAATATGGTAGATGTAGTACAAAATGTCCAAAATATTCAGGAACTTATTACAGAAAATGCCAAACATAAAGACAACATTTTAACCCAAGATGATAAAATTCAAGAAGTTAATCCTAATACCGACAACAAAATACAAAACCAAGAAAATAGTGAAATTAATAAATCTAAAAGCTCTACACAAGATAGCAAACGGGAACCGTTAGAAAATAACGCTAGCGAACTCTCTGAAAGTAGTTCTGGACATGTATCTGAAGTTATTTCAAACATTGAACAAACCGAATCAGCTGCAGATAAAAAAGAGGATGTGAAAGTCAATAGAATGAAACGCGATGTTCAGTACCATGATGATACTAATACTTTAGAACCTATTGAAGTAAGTTCTTCAGCGCAGTCCAACGATGCTCTTCCTAATATTGACGTCAGTGCAAATGAGGACAGTAGTAGCAACAGTGTTGTAGAGGGAATCATTATCGAGAGCTCTGATGAAACTGGACAGAATGATAGTGGTAACACGATGGATTTGGAAACAGCAGCAGTAACCATTCAAAAAGTTTTTCGTAATTTCCTTTTTAAAAGCCGTGCTTCAACATTTGAAGATTCAGCGAATGATGAAAATAATTTATCAGATGATGACAATGATGAAGACAATAAGGTGAGTAAGACGGCCTATAAATCACAAACTGTTCAAAGTCACTTCATTAGGCATATTGGGCGAAATAGTGTTTTACTAAATCGTAGATTACTTATAGACCAAGATCCGCCTGTGTTGGTGTATTAGTTAGTATGTTCTAGACAAGTGTTTGCGTACCTTGGCACCTTTATGTATCTGTAGATTGGGCCTAGACCCAAGCTAGCAGATATGCGTACACTCAAAGTACATACTAACACTACTTAATCCATCACATTTGGTCTTTGAGAAAATAAGTAAGTTCGGGTGGCCTTGGGATCTTGCTCTATTAAACTTGCTTTTATATTATTTTATTATATTATATTATTTATTTCATAAATACAACAAAGTTTTTGTTTTCTGTTGTTTACATTTTGAGACCTGTTAACTAACACTTTCTATTCCATGCCTTATATGGCCTAATTAAATATTTAAATATTTGATTAAATGTAAGTCATTCGATCGATTTTCATTTGGACAGGACAATAATCAATATGGATAATTGCAGGACGCGCGAGCATTCTTGCCATCAACTATGAATAAGGATCGAAGGACTTTAGGAATAAGTCGAATGGATACAGTGCTGCAGACAGTGAACGAAGAAAAATCATTGTCTTTGTCTACTGATGATTCTTCATTATCAAGTGCCGCTACTATCATACAAGCTCATGTGAGGGGGTTCCTCGTGAGAAATAAACTACATTCTGGAAAAACTGTATCCAGCACCAACTCGTTAGCCAATTCTGATGGACCTTCCACAAAATCATTAGAGGGAGATGCAGAGGTTATTAAAAATAAAACAATTTTAAACATTCATATTGTTCCAGAAGGAAATAATTTCTTGAGCAGGGACGAAAGCATGCTTGCTTCAATGGATTTGTCCTTAGATGGAAGTCCCCCTTCATCAATTAACTTGCATCCTTTGGGCTACGATAAGAGTGAACGTAGGAAACAGCTAAAAAGAGAAGACGCAATCCAGTCTATATCGCCACCAAGTAATAACAGTGGTAAATTGAGCGAGGATGTGGAATCCGTCAAAGAACTGCCGTCTAATAACGGATTACTTCCTGATGATTCACTAGAGCATGAGACCGTTACTGCTTCTTTATTGAATGATGATTCCAATCAGGATCCAAAAATAGAGAGTATTGATACTACTCCTACCAACAGTATCACAGTGGAGACTGTTGTAGAAAACAATATGTATAATGCAGACATGTCAATCAGCCCAGAACCAGCCGTAGAAACATCAGATAAAACAAAAAAGAGCTTAGTCAAACAGAATTCGGACGAAATGGATGTAGTGACGCCTTATAAAGAATTATTGTCTATAGATTCTGAGAGCACTCCAAGACTGTTGCATTCAGGTGAATTCCATGACACTGTGTTACCTACAAAGGTGTCTCGGAGTGATACGCCCGTGGTTAGTGGTGAGTGAAGACATCTTCTATTTCAGGTGATAAACCTTTCTCTACTTTCAAGGCCATCGCATGAACTGCTTCAAGTGTCGTTGTAATGATTCAAGCTAGCTATTGATCTAGCTAGTAACTAGGTTTGAGCTAAGTAGTTCGTTAATGCTTGGTTGAGCCTTGGCAGTTTTAAAAACTTATAGTTAAATAACTATTAATAATTTACGATAAATTGTAGAATTAGGTAGTATAGTTATTTTGATTATTTTCGACCTATCTTTGATTTTGTGTAGTCTTTATTATTTGAAGTGTACAATATGTGACATCACATCGATCTGTTATTTTAGTAGATAGTATTAACTTTGGTAATTCAAAATCATTTTATTGAAGCATTTCAGGGTGCCAAGTGCGAGTTTCATTCGCAATTCGATCACGAATGTAGATTTTGTATTTAAGAATTTGTATGACAAGATGTTAACTCTTCTCGTATGCCGCCAGGAGGCGCTGCTTCAATGCCATACTAATTTTTCGTTATCGTAAACGTAATCGAATAAATACGGATAGTAAACTAAAAAAAAACTCACACTAGGCACCCTCATGTAGCAATTATTATTACCATTTCCGCTATTATTCCGCGTTATGTTTTAATAACTTTTTTGTTGTTTATTGTAGAACTTTGAATTTTATAGTTAACTAAATATTGAATTTGAATACTGAGTGACTTACTAATAGTGCCTGGTGCGAGTTTCCATTAAAGTAATGAAGCAGCGCCTCCTATTGACAACCCAGATGAATTTAAAAAAAAACTCTTTCGTTTTTGTTTACGTGGTTTAAGGGTAAACAAAAATCGCACTAGGTGCCTAGTTGCAGCATTCAGATTTCTGTACTGTATAGTACAGAAATCGTATATCGCCAGGAGGCGCTGCTTCAATGCCACATGCGACATACGAGAAGAGTTAAAATTTTGCCATACAAATTATCTTTTTCGTTAACGTGATCGAATTGCGAATGAAACTCGCACTTAGCACGCTGACTATCCAAAACTATCAATTTTTTTCAATACGTGTTCAATCATATGCCATTGATAAAAAGTTCTAAGTAATTTGTAGTCTCAGGTGCAGGCGTGTGTACTAAGCCGCTGGTGGTGGTGGTGTGTGGCGGTAGCTTTTTCTCGTCAGTATTTGTTGGAACGGCTTATAAGAGTTTTTATTCCTGATTATTAAATTAATAAAGTGTTTCTATAGCAAACTTAATTCTTTTCAGAATTCAAGAATGTGCTGGTCTACTTTTTGCTCTGGGATAGCTGTTAGCAAAAATATAAGTTTTTGATTACTTAGATGATGTAGTATGTAGATAAGTAGCAGATTTAAAATTATACAATAAATACACAAATGTGTTCATTTTTATTTAATGTGTGATGAAAAGGTGCGCTTCCTGTCGAACAGTGGTGCCACACCTGCTTAATTATGTGGTTACAATGAAAGCCAAAAATAACAAGGTGATTTTTGATTCATTGATTTTATAAATGGACTGTATGACCTAACTATCGAAAATAGAGACAATGTTTGTAATAGTCAAAATTACAACTCGTTAATGCAAAATAAAATAAAACTCCTAAGAAACCATAAACATCATCATCATCATCATCATCATCATCAGCTCATTTATGTCCCCACTGCTGGGGCACGAGCCTTCCCTATGGATGGATAGGTAGAACGGGCCATAAACCACCACGCGGGCCCAGTGCGGGTTGGTGGTTGTTAACGACTGCTAATGCAGCCGGGACCAAAACGGCTTAACGTGCTTTCCGAAGCACGGAGGAGCTCGAGATGATTCATTTTTGGTCACCCATCCGACGACCGGCCTTTGCGAAAGTTTCTTAACCTCAGCACTCGCAGACCGGGCGCGTTAACCACTGCGCCATCGAGCTCCTCAAAAAACATAAACATGTTTAGATTTTTTCGTAATCCCTTCTTTCTTAAATAAAGAACAGCTGCGTTATGCACCGATCGCTTGTCTTTTCTGTTGTTTGCTAGTAAAAGGTGAGCGTCAAGCTAAGAGCCTCACCACGGAATTAGATGGTTTTAACTACGTCAAATAATTGTGTACAAATAGTGTTAAATAGTAACGTAAAGCATATAAATAGTGATAGCTATGGTTCAAAAGATATTTGAGTATCTTGGTGAGGCTGCTAACTTGACGTCAAGCTAGCAGGCACCTTATACAGTTCGTATCAATGTGATTTATATATTAAAAAACTGTGCATAAATAGTGAATCGTATACGCATTTTAATAATAGTACTTCAATCTTCTCGTTTTATATAATATCATTCATATCATTGACTTCAATACAAGCCGAGATATTACGGTCTCTAACAGCCGAAATTAATAACCTATCCTCAGCAAGAGATAGGCCTACTAGAGATTTGTTGCTTAGTTATTTCTGTTATTTATCGGAAAATAACAGCGGTTGCTAGGTAACTAAACTAAGATAGGCCTATCTCAAAGACTACTATTGGCCTATCTCTTACCAGAGATAGATCTATCTTAGTTTCAATTAAATCCCCAGCGTAAGTGGGCTGCTAACTTGACGTTTCTTGCGATGGGTGGTTCCAGAGAAACGGGTACAAGTTAACAGTTAAACAAATAAATACAAGAAAAAAATTGTGCGTGAAGTTGTGAATGTTACAATATAAATAAAAGAATTCTTCTTTGCTATTTTCCAAAAATCTAATGTAACCTTACATAATACACTATAGGTTGTTGATCAATATTGAACTTTGCTCCACAGTAATAAGGTAAACTTTATTTTAATCATGAGGTGGGTACTAATATACCAGCTATAGGGTACATAAATAAAATAAATAATAATACTTATGTAAAATTTTTGGTAGAAACTTAATTGGCCTTTGTATTATATTTTGTGTACTGTAATTTGAACTATTACGTGCTGTATGTTTCTCATAAGGCAAAAATAAAATAAAATAAAATACCAGCTATGGGGTGCATAGTATACAAACTGTAAGGTACTAATGTATATTAAGTATATTATAGTAATTCGGCACCATGGAGGTAGAAGTAAATAGGTTTAATGATGTTTTGAATTCACAAACTTAGTGCACACGATGTTCTAAATTACCTCCATGGTGCCGAATTTATCAGTACACAAGTCACCAAATATTACACTCAACTTAAGTAAATTATACCTAAGTATTATTTGTTATAATTTAAAGATTATTTTGTAATACTTACCTATCGTAATGTAGTAGTTAATACCTAAACTGAATTAAAAGTATCTTGTGATTGTAAATGTTTTTTTTTTGCATTTAGTCATTTCCTCGCTGAGGTGGGATGAAAAGTTACATGTTGCACTCGAGTGCAAAGATTTTTCACCTTGTGCTCTTTTGATTCCCTCGCTAACGCTCAGGATTCTAAGTTTTAAATCACTCGCTGCGCTCGTGATTCAATTTTAGAATCCTTCGCTTGCTCGGTCATCAAAATTGAGCACGCGGTTAAAAAGCAACTTTGCACTCTTGTATAACAAATAACTATGACACTGGCTAAATGTACTAATCGCACGAAGTCATCCACTAAAGGAAAAAAATATCTATAGTTTTGTGTGCGACTGTACATTTGTTCCTAGAACTATTTTTTTTATACAGTTCCACTGTGAATTCAACGTATTTTACTATTACCTAATCTGTGGTATTTTACACACTATTGATATATATACTACTCAAAACAAAATAAGGGCCACGAGGTATTTTTTCATTTTGGTGTAAATTATTAAACATTTACATATTGAAAGTAGTAAAATATTGAGTATACAAACTCTTTGATACCTAAACTTTTTAATATTGTAGTATTCATCTAATGCTGGCAACAATTTTAAATAAAATTTGATTTAAAATTATTTTTGAAAATTTTGATTGCATTTTCTTTGACGTTTTGCTTTCCTTAGCTTCTTGGTTTATTAGAAATTATCAGAGTTCATTGATATCTCGAGTCAGAAACATCTTTTGCAATATGCCACAAGCACGCAGGCGTCATATGGACTCGCTGACAGCAACCAGAGCCGTTACAATGATTGAAGAAGGTCATTCGCAGCGATCTGTGGGTTTGCAATTGGGATTTTCTCGAAGAGCTATTCAAAATCTATGGAATCGTTTCCAAGAGACCGGCAGTGTTAGAAGAAGACCTGGTTCGGGCAGAGTTCGCATTACAACAGCTCAAGAGGATCGTTACATTCGATTAAGTGCGCGCCGAGATCGCACAACGACGGCCCGCAAGCTGCAAAATCGTTTACGGCTCACAACGGGTACTCGTGTCAGTGACCAAACTATTCGTAATCGATTGCATGAAGACCAGCAGGCATCAAGAAGGCGAGTTGTCCGTATTCCATTAACCAGAAATCATCGTGCAAATCGTTTAAGATTTTCCCGTCAACATTTGGACTGGGACATAAACCAATGGGGCATGGTGCTCTTCACAGACGAATGCAAAGTTAAATTTTTTAACGACGATCGGCGTATATGAGTATGGAGAAGACGCGGCGAGAGATTTTCAGAAGCCTGCATCCATGAAGTCGATCGTTTTGGTGGTCCAAATGTAATGATTTGGGGCGGGATAAGCTTACACGGCAAAACTGAGCTCGCTATTTTAAATGAGGGTACTGTTACTGCTCAGCGGTATATTGAGGAAGTCGTCAGACCACATGTGATCCCATTTGCCCAGCGAGCGGGTCCTGGATTCATCTTGATGCAAGACAATGCTCGTGCACACACGGCTCAAGCGACTCGGTTTGTACTGGAAGCGTCTCAAATTCAAGTCTTGCCGTGGCCGGCGAACAGTCCGGACTTAAATCCAATAGAGCACATGTGGGATCAGTTGAAACGAAGAGTTAGAGACGGTGATCAGGAAATCCACAACCAACAGCAACTCATCAACGCTGTTAAAAGAGCCTGGGAAGAGATTCCAATGGAAAATGTCAGGCATTTGATTGAGAGCATGCACTCCAGGCTTCAGGAGTGCGTAACGAAACGAGGGGGGCATACCCGTTACTAAAAGATGAGCATGGAGTATTTTCTTTTGTTTTCAGTAACTTTACATTGTTTTTATTTTTAACCTTAAATGTGTTTTTTCTTTCAAAAGCAAATAAACTTTTTAATCATTATTATTGGAATAAATTTATTGGTCTACACGGTAAAAACAACATTAGTTTTCGTTATGGAGACAAAAAAATTAATATTGGTTTTATTATTTTCATGGTACAGACAAAATACCTCGTGGCCCTTATTTTGTTTTGAGTAGTATATAACAATTATAAAAAGAAAAGTTCGCTTTCTGTAAGCACAAATATGGGTACGCTGTATAAACGCCTGCTCTGAATGTCATTCACGAATTTTGTTCAGTACCTCCGTTCCTTTAAAAGCAATTCCTATGAAATTTTGCATAGCGTGGGTACTAATAAGGCACTAAATGTGTGTGTTAATTTCGTTGCTATAGTATAAGTGGTTTTCGAAAATCGTCATAGGTACGCCAGCTTGATCGTGATGCCAACGTACACACTAGTCTTTATTTCTTAAACTAAAGAGGCACTAATTATTTTATGTTTGCAGTAATTACGCACTATAATAATTATTACACTATAAAAGAGGGCATAACAACAAACGTGAATTAGACCATGTGTACGCTACCATAACGGACAGGCAAAACGCTTATCGCGTCACGCAACAAACAAAAAAAAATTACGGACGTCAACGTCAACGTCATGGAAATGTCAGTCTTTGAGACAGATTTTATGTTTTCGTATGAAAATTAAATAATATTGTTTAACAAGTTTATTACGTATATTCTGTATGGTAATCGGTTATTTAATTCATAAAACGAGGAAACAATGCCGTTGCCCCCCGCTTTGGCTGCACGCCTTGCCAAACGAGGACTTTTGAAGCAAAACTCAAACGGCGTTGGTAATGAACCACCAGTGCAAACTAACGAAGAGATCATCGCAGAGGATTACGACAATAAGCCCGACGAACATAGTAATGTTGAACACTTTTGGGAGGGGATTGAAGGTGTGAATGTAGATCCCATAAAAGGTCATAAAGGATGCCCAAATAAATGTAACATTTACCATGAATGCACAAAATTCTGCGTTAAGACATGGAAGCAAGGTATAGTGGTTCCGGATGAAACTTACTTGGAGTATAAACAAAGAGCTCTAGAATTATGGCCGTTGCCACCTGGATGGGAGGAAGTCTATGATGAAGGCTGTGGTCAACATTATTATTGGAATGTTCACAACAACTTGGTGACATGGTACCCACCAGCACACCCCTCTGCTATACCTTCCGAAAGTGCTGCACATTTGCGAGAAGAACGAGTGTTAAGAGAAGGTGATGAAAGTGATAATAGCAGTGATGAGTCTGATCAAGAAGTACCGCAGCAGCCAACCAAAGAAAAGTCTCGGGAACGTCGGGACAGAGACAAAGAGATGGTACATCACAGAGACAAGAAAAGGCCACGTGTTAAAGATAATGATTTAGATCCGATGGACCCTGCATCATATTCTGATATTTCACGTGGCAATTGGAGCTCTGGTTTGGACCGTCATGCAAAGACTGGAGTGGATACAACTGCTACTGGTTCCTTGTATCAAATGCGCCCCTACCCTGCTCCAGGTGCAATACTTGCAGCTAATGCCAAACAGCAGTCACCACCACCTTCCCCTTAAATTGTAAATGGCTTTATTTTAAACAATAAAGTTAATTAATAATTGTTTGTTTTGCTTGCATTTTCCAGTTAGGCATTTTAATCTCTTACTGTCACAGTAAATTTTAAACTGTCTGCACTTTTTAGCAGTTTGTTTACTGTATAACATTGTTCTGATAATTTCATCTATTAAAAATATGATTCCCTATACTATAGTGAAATAAATATTTTGCTATAAATGTAAAGCAACAAAGAGCTTCTTGATGAAGATGCTTCTTAAAAATCTGTTATTTGAAGAGCAGTTTAAGTTTTAAAAGTTTTATCCTCAACCTGCAGATTTATTGACACTAATTAACTCTATTGAAAGGCAGTGAAAAGATAAAAAAGTAAAAAAATTAATAATCCTAGTAAAAAATAAAAATCCTAATATACATTCAGTTTTTGCATAATTTTAGTTTACTTACTAGTTAGTAGTTATCTTACCCGTAATATATCTGTAGATAATGATATGCTGATTATTACATACACTGTGTCAAATAAATATGCCAAATCATGATTAATGTAGGAGCTATAATAGATGTCACAGTGTGGTATTATGCTCTAAGAATACGATTGCTAAAGTCAAGCAATCTAGGCAAAGGCCAGTCATTGGATGGGTAACTAAAATTTAACATCTCAAGCTCTTCCTTGTGTCGTCGGCAAGCATATAAAGCCGTTTCACACAACTCGCACAGCTAGCAGCTGCATTAACAGTTCTTAAAAACCTTCAAATCCATACTGAGCCCGCGTGGTAGTTTATGGCTTTCTTAGACCCCGTTGTTAATGCTTGACTATGGTCTTATCTTATCTTATCTTGTCTTAGTGGGACCTGCCGAGGTTTCCCTCTCGCAGCAACACTTCAACCCATCGGGATCTTTTGTGCAACCCCATCCTTTCACTTTTCTTCCTCTGTAAAAAGATAGATGCCATAACCTTGGCAACATCCTTAAGAGTGAAGAGCCTAAAGTCCTCCGGCTTCGGATAGGCCGACCCCAGGAGTCCTATTCTTTTCCTAGCCAGAGAGTGGCAGTCACACAGTAGGTGCTGCATTGACTTCGCTTCCTCCCCACATGCCCTACACAAACTATTTGTTGACAGATGCATTTTGTGAAGTGCATTCTGTGATTTGGAGTGTTTCATACCCGGTTGTTCTTTCCCTGGCAAGTGCATCCGCCATCTCTTTACCATGGATTCCCATATGACCTGGGCCCCAGATCAATCTCACCTTGTTATATCCACCTAGCTTGTTTAGAGCTTTGGTGGTTTCTAGAACAAGGCCAAAGTCTATCTGGGGCGATACGAGTGATTTGAGCGCAGCTTGGCTCAGAATGAATATATTACCCTTTTTATAGTTAATTCTATATTCTGCTTTGCGCATGGAGAATTGCGTAAGTTTCTGCTTGGTTAAACTGTGGCAAATTTCACCATGCTTTGACTATGCTTGAAGTCGTTATTAACCTTTTGAACGCCACGGTCGGCACTGGACGACAAATGAAAAAGTGCCCAACACGCCACCGTCGTGTATAGCCGACGAGAAAACGACATTTTTAAAATACAAAATAAATATACTAAATTAACTTTTTTGTGTTTCTTTTTCCTATTATTTAAAAGTACAGTAATGATATATTGTAAAATGGCACGAAGATATATCCATTAGTTACATTTCACAAGCAAAAATTATCATTAAATATTGCTAATCGAAATCCTTAAAAAAGGTGTTCTCCTCACGCCACAGTCGGCAAGATACGACAGCTAGTGAAGGGTAAGTTAGGTAAATTTATTGAATAGTGCAGAATAGCTATTGGCATATAATAGTTCGTAGCGGCCTCGCTGTTTGTAAATTTTGCTTACCTTTTTAATGAAAACCAAAATAGTAGAGAAAGATTTTCATAAAATGCGCGAAGGCACTTATTTGAGCTCCTAGATTGAACTACTGTTCTAAACAAATGAAATAAAAAAAATAGAATGTTATCTCTTATATAGTCGAATAGTTCGTAGCGGCCTCGGAATTTTTAGATATCATTGATTTTACATTTTACATTTTTACATTTTTAGATTTTATAAAACTTCTAAAATCGCTTTAAGATCGATGTGAATTTCTCCTATCTACGATAATATTATTGAGCAAAATTTATACCAGATTAATTGTTACTTCATGAGGAATAAACATTTAATAATGAATTTATAATCCTATTTCGATAAAAACGATAAATACAACTGCAAAATTACTATAAAATGCGATGCGCCGGCCGTCCGAACTCAGCTTTTTCTCGCAGAGTGGAAATTTGTAATACTAAGAATGAATTTATTATTCGATAAAAACGATAAATACAACTGGAAAGTTACTACAAAATACGAAACTGGGCATTTTACGCAAAAATCACAGTCGAGATGTAATAGGCCTCTTAATAATTAGTACTCTAATAGACAACCTTTTCTTTACCTTGTTGTTTATAATTTTTAGTTTACTTGAAATGTCACATCCCTACCTCACACGCGAGAAAGTTGTCAAAGGTCGTGCCAACCACGCCATAGTCGGGTCTTCCCGACAGCGGATGACTTAACGAACGAGATTAGTGATGTACCTTATTATTATCTGATTTATTCGTTTGCAGTTCTAATGTCTACTTTTACTTTGTTTAGAATTTTGTAACTGCTGTTAAATGATACGAAATAGTGTCAAATAAAGATTGATATAACGAGTAATATTTTATTTCAAAAATATGTGACGAATAGCAATTATTAAATTGGTTATTGACAAATTATCGATAAGATCGTTGGCATTCCTATTTTATTTGTAGGTATTTGCTCTGAATTTGTGGCTTGGCGTGGAAGGGGCGCCAATGCGTTTGCGCTCTGGCGTTCAAAAGGTAGACGCCTGCCCTTGTGCCCGACTTCATTTTCGATCCATCGGTATACCAGATTAGGCTGTCTTCCCTCGTTTCCATTCCTCCCTGTGCTCCGATTCTTGGGACTGCGATATCTGTGAATTTTTTTATCTACGAAGTCCATGATTAATTGACCACGTACCTAACCGTCTACCTTTGTTGATCTCCAGTTCAACAAGCATATATGTGTAGGTTAGGTACTGGATGCTCAGTGTGAGTTTTGTTTGATATCTGTATTCAATCGATTACGTTTACGAAAACGAAAATTAGTATGGCATTGAAGCAGCGCCTCCTGGCGGCATACGAGAAGAATGAAAAATTTGCTATACAAATTCTCGTTTTCGTTAACGTGACCGTATGGCGAATAAAACTCTCACTAGGCACCCTGTACAACCATATCACAATACGTGTTTTATTCGTATTGAGAAATTTTATTATCTACATCAGCCCCCCAACCGCTAACAATAGCTAAGACGTTTACAAATAGTTAAAATGGAAATGGATTGTTTGAATTTTTTTTAACTATTGTTTAGTTTTACAATAGTTAATTGTGTTGCTAGAGTAGAAATATGGGTAAAAGAAAGTTAAGGTCCCAGTACACAATGGCGTATGCTGGCCCACTACAGGCCATCGCCATTGTGTACAGTGGGTAATGGTATACAGTGGCGGACAATTGTCCATAATGGCGCGCAATCGGGAAGTTGTCGGTTTTTTGGGCACACTTCAAAGGAATCGTGGCGTAGCATGGCCTGTGGTGTTCACACAATGGCCCATTGTTTAGTTCGTCAGTAATCGTCACCGACCGCTGACCGAGATAGTGCACCTTTTTGTTGAGTGCTAGTTTCAACGTTTGATCGCCCAAAATGTCAGTATCGTATTAAGTAATCTGTGGTATCGTGGAGCAATGAAGAGACTTTTCAGTTTATTGATTTGTCCTTTGTTTTTTTAGTTCCGAAACAGGAATTTGCAGGGAGTCTGCAATGCGATTCCATGCATCATTGAACTGAAAACATCGTACCTACATTACTACATATTATGTTCAGACCATTATTAGTTCAGGTCCATTAGTTTCGGAGCCTATTTAATGCAAACAAACAAACAATCAAATCTTTCCTCTTTATAATATTAGTATAGAAGTATAATTGTAAGCAGTATATAAATAAATAACAGCGGCCGTAATTACTTCCACGTCCATCGCAAGGCAACAATGAGCCATGCGCCATTGTGTGAACATCAAGTGATCGTGGCCTACAGTTGTGCATTGCAAAGCATGGCCCATCACAGGCCATTGTGTACTGGGACCTTAATATGTTGGGAATGTATTATCACATTTGGAAACACAAACATGAAAGAATTGATACTGACTGAACTCATGTCTACTATACCTACTAGTTCTAGAAGCTAGATAGCTCAGTGATGGTAATTGTAATGTATGCATTAAAATAAAACCAAATAAGTAGGTTAATTATTTAGTAGGTATTTTATTTTCAATTTTCGTAACAACACTGGGTTAATTAATTAGTATTTCCTTTATATCAAAATGATTGCAACTTAGGCATAGATTTCATAGTCAAAACTTTGATATATATCGACTTATTTTTATAATATAAATAATTACTTTAAATACATATTAAGGAAGCACAATTTGCAAATTAATAGCAATAATTAATGAGTACAAGTTGTTTTGTAATTATCCCTAAAGGCAGTCTGTATATAAACCAATGTTAATTTTTAACTTAACTTATTGTTAATAATAATAACAAATACAAATTATTTCAATGAATAATAGTAAACAGGTTCACTTTCAATCTCAATGGTTTGTGCAGTCTACTCATTATTTGCCATTCATATGATTTTTTTCTAATGTTGTGTGTATTAACAAATCTGCGGAAGTCATTATTCCAACTGGTTTACCTGTAAATAATACATCAAATTAATATAAATAATAGACATCTTAATTTTTTTTAAACCGGCCAAGTGCGAGTCGGACTCGCGCACGAAGGGTTCCGTACCATTATCTATAAAAATATTTCAAGTTTCTACCTGTTATCGTTATTAAGACCGAGAAAAAAATTGGAAAAAAATCACCTTTGTTGTATGGAAGCCCCCCTTATTAAATATTTGTTTTATTTTAATTTAATTATTTATTTTTAAAGTGAATATATGACTAAATATTCTGTGAATATTTCAAGTGTCTACCTGTTGCCGTTATCAATATCAATTACTTTGACACTGGCTAAACGTGCAAGCCATCCACTTAAGGAAAAAAAGGTTAAGTCGAAGATTGAGTATTGCAGCGTCGGTCGTTTGGAGACTTCATTATGCTATCGTATTATTGTAGATTTAATGTAAACAAACGCTAGGGAACCTGAACAAATAAACAAATAAATAAATGTTACCTAAATTGAGTACGACGACGGCGGGCGTGAGGTCCAGCATTCGCTGCACGCGGGCGAGCGTGGCGCGCGTCGCCAGCTCCACGCTGTAGAACCGGCGCTGCGTGAACTTGGACAGCGGCTCCGACGCCGCGCCCGCCCTGCCCAGCCGCCGCCGCGCGCCGTCCACCGACACCACACCCTCTAGGCTCCTGCGGCCGAGGGGAGGTAGCACTGTTACCGACTGGGACTTTCAAATAGGCATGTTGACGACGACAATCATTCATTTAAGAACATTAAGAAGACACCTCGATTGTGAACATTCAAAAAGGCCGATCCTCACTGGGGCTCTGTCGTAAGGTCGAAAATACGTAGCGCCTGCGACAATTGAGCCGCAAATTAGCAGAATCTAAAAAAATATTTTTAAAATATTATTGATTTTAGTTATCAAAATATGTGGCTACTAAATTACGAATATTGATGTTATTATTTATTTTATTTCACTACACAATATATTCGAGTGTTTTCCAAGCATATTGCAATTGGTAAGTGTAGAGAAAAAAAAAAAATTTTTTTATGCAAGTTGACCATGATAGTTTTAATAGTTATTAAACGTATAAATGATATCACGTAAAAGTTCTTTAAAACATGGGACTTATTTTTTTTACTTAAGCCACAGAAACCGCTGATATTGAACTCTATCTATCTACCCAGTTTATATCGGAAATTAGCACAACGTACATATCTGTTCGCCACCAGTGCACAAACGAGACTGACTGAGTGCGGCACAAACGTGTGGACGCTTTGCAAGCGCTTGCGGCAAATTCCCTTTGATTTGTGACAAAAAACCGACACTCGACGGATCGGCTACAACCGCTTGCAAACCAACGTAAACCAAGCCAAACGCTCTATCCACACGTTTGAATTTGTGACGGCTTATTGAGGTTTGCAAAGCGTGTGGACGCGGCATTAAGAAATCGGCTATTAAATCTATTTCAGTAATTTTGAAGTAAGCCACTTCTGTGACAGAGGTGTATACATCTGTATAAAGAGTAGAGATATAGATGGGTAGAGGTGTATAAATTATAGCTTAACAATTTGTTAATATAAATAGGAAGTATGTTATGGGTCTTACCATTAATACAATTTGACATCATCACCAAGACTTCGCATTGAGTTACTCTTTAGTTAAAATCCAAATAGTTAACCATAGCATCGATGTTTAAAGATGGAAGTTGGTGCTGAGTTTATTTAGTCTGTTCTGCTAGGTGGTCGAAGAACAATACTACTACGAAAACGTATAATGCTAGTAAGATGAACAAGAAAAACATTAGACCGAATCATTTAGAATAATTTATATTAAAAAACTGAATACACTGACATGTTTGTTTTCGACTGTGACACTGACAAACTTGACGCATCAATCAATATTTTTCTAGGAGCACAAACATTTCATACAAGCAGCTAAGAAAACTAGACAATGGCTAAACCATAGAGATCAAGAAATTGAATCTATACCGATAATAAAGAGGTAAAGTTTGTTTGAGGAGAGCTTAGAAGAAGAGTAATCTCTGGAACTACTTATTTCGCAAAAAAATTTTTGGTTATTTGATTGGTGTGGACGAAGTCGCGGGCAAAGTGCTACTATTTATATAATTAGTATACCGTGCATCTAACAATAAATAATCGAATGAATTGCGAACCGCGATCTTCTATTACTTAACTGTATACTTTGAAAGTTTAGTGTTCTATTTAAACAAATATTTAACGTGGTTTAACGCAAACTACTTGATATAGGAAGGCCTTACATAGGCCACACTATATAAATAAAAATAAATAAATAATCTCTCAGAGATATAGGCCGTTGGATTGGGCTTTAGACACTTTACGCGATTGTGCACACTGCGCTCGAATGCATACTTTCATTGTTGATGAGTTATAGTAAGGACACTTACCCGCTGTCATCAAGAACGGTTAGGAGCGGCGCTCGGCTATTCGCCAGAGTGGTGAGTGCCTCCTTGAGCGTGCAATTGTGTGAAATACTGGTTGTAGGCTGAGTCATTTCTTCTGTTACTGGTTTTTCCCACCACCTGGAAACGAGACAAAATCTATGGTAACACATGGTTAGTTCTACTACTACAACTACTCAATATATAAATTACTTTCGAGGTACTTCTCTATACAACTTATAGGACTTATATCTGTAATTGCCGACGGCTCCTAAGTTATACTCGTAACCCCTTAGCCCTTTGTGCGACATATTATTAACTTATTGTCATATTTGTGTGTGCTTAATAAATAAATAATAAGTTGGTGATGGTTGCAGGAGTAAAACTGCCTCCTAAGCGGCCTAGAGGCCATTGTTGAATGAAGCTAGGTGACGTTACTGAACAAATAAAAACTTTGGTGACAAAGAAAAATTTTTTGGATGTCCTAAGCGTTCGCTTGTTGTTATCGGTGGTGGCTGTCGTAAGAAAGTAGCTATTACGGGCTTCTGTGGTTTATCTATTCTAAAGTACCTATCCTATTTCCTTTTTCAGATTTTTTAAACTTGATCTTTAGACAGGAAGTTTATTTATATATTTAAGTACGAGTATAGTGCATTACTTATCAAATCAACGAAGGCGATGATTATAATTTAATTTTTTTTTTTTTATTTATTTGTTACCATATTAAAACATGCATAATAACAATCATATTTTTAGTCGTATTGTTAAACCACTAAGGTTTGTTATAATGCGACTACATTCACACTACTCTTAACTAAAGACATTTAATAAGTACTTATATAATTTAAGTTACTATTAAAGAAATAGGGTAAACAACATCTACGAAATATTTTGTAAGTTACCAAGAAAGTAGGCCTTAAGTTTATTTTTAATATTTAAATTTGTCAAAGTATCGCATAATTCGTGCGGCAGCTTGTTTATTAATCGCGGTACAAGGTAGGCGGCAGTTCTTTCGCCGTACACATTATTCGCTCGACACGTTTGGAGCCGGTTCATAGTTACCGCGCGCGTGCACACGGGGTGTCTTATTTTTTTTTTAAATCGTTGTTAAAGAAATGAGTTTTAAGAAACATATACTTAAACTGGGTTTGAACAGGTAATAATTCATTATCGAGATTTAATTCCCGTACTCCAAAAGATTTAAACAAAACCGTTGATAAGATCATAAAATCATCAATCCACCACAAATTCCCTAATTTATAGTCACAAAAGGCATCGAAGTATTGTATAATCGGAATCAAAAGTAGCTTAAGACACTCGTGAATCCTTCTGACTATCGCTATGCAAGTAATTACATCGACCCGTTTCTACAGAAAAGCAAACATACTTTCGCATTTATAATCTTAGTTGTATTATTTATTCGATAAGAATAAAAATACCCGTTAACTGTTTGGCAATTTGTTTTAAGGGTGCCTAACACACTAGGTGCCAAAGATCATTCAAATACACGCATAGACCGATGACGATTGCTTTGGGCAGTACTATATAGTAAAATAATATTATTTTATTATCTGTTTTTAAGAAATGAAAATAAAATTAAAAGATTCTCGTGAACAACACATTCAATCTCATTTTAGTTACGAAACTAATTTATATCTCGAATGGCAATAGGTCATATGATTCTTTATCAATAAATAACTGACACGAGCATAACATTATTTATTTACAGTAACAATTATGCACTAATTATAGTGATAAAATCATATTTAGCAGCTATCTACGTAATTATAACGTTGAACAATAAAGTTATTTAGGTTAATCTACTTATTTAAATAAAAACCTTTCTTTTAAAATCCTCTAACTTTTACAAAATGATTGTTCGATTGTGAATTGTATGTAATTTTATAAATAAATTATAATGATTCTAAATTCGTATTGATATCGAACACGATAATCATGTTTTATTTGATTTATTGTTTAATACAAAATAATAGTAGGTACAGATTTCATGATATTATCCTATTATCAGTACCTCGAAGGTTTTTATGTCGTTTCTGATATGAACCTTGATAGGAAAACGTTTTAAGGCTATGATGATTCGTTTTGATGATTCGAAAACGTTTCAGTACTGGGTTCTCCTTTCCACATGGGGATACCGAGCCATAGTCCACCACAGTGGCTAGTTACATTTATTAAGCGCATACACTAATAGTAATGGTAACAATCATCAATCCATTTTGTCTCCGCTATGGAGTATGAGCCTTGTCTTAGGACGGAGAAAATTTTGGGCATCCATCTGATGACCGCCTCTGTGGCTAAGCCCACAGGTCTTAGACACAAAGGTCCCGGGTTCGATTCCCAGAGGAAGTACATGTTTGTGTGCTCTCTTTTGGTAGTAAAGCTTGTTTGTCTGCCTGGCTGGCTACCACAATCTTATTTAAATATTTAAAAAAAGTATTAAAAAGTGTTTTATCTAACTTCTCGATATTTATTAAACAATAAAGCTTTTGAATTTCTAAAGCCAGCCAGCCGCAAACATGTCCCGTTTCACACACATGTATGCACAGTCTGTTGCGTGCGTTACATTCCGTGCTACAAAACAGCTGTTTTTATAATCCAAAACCAAAAGTGGTTTACCAGCAATTATTTCTGCTTAATGTAACTTAAAAAAAAAACAAAAACACAAATGTTGAAAAAATTTCCACAAGCAGGATTTGAACCTGCGCCCTTCTGACATTCCGGGTCAGGTGCTCTTCCAATTGAGCTATCGTGGTTCTAACCAGCCCGCCGAAATTATACAACACTTTTTACTTTGAAAGCCAAAAAGAGCAGGTTCAAATCCTGCTCGTGGAAATTTTTTCAACATTTGTGTTTTTGTAATTTGTTCGCAACAAAATTTGCGTTAAAAATTATTTGAACATTTTAATGTAACTTGGTTTAATATACATTATGGATGCATACGTTAAGAGTCTCTTTACACCCGCAATACTGCGTAGCTAGACATTGCAAGATCAACGAGCCGTTGGTACTTACCAGAGCTTGTCGTTCTTCGGCAGCGGCTTGAAGTCGCGCGCCTCCATCCACTGGTCGGTGATGAACTTGGTCATGTAGTTGCGGATGCTGTCGGGCAGCAGCACCACGCACTTCTGGCCCGGCCGCAGCGTGCGCGCCGCCTGCACCGCGCCCCACATCGCGGTCCCGCTGCTGCCGCCTACAAACATCATCACGGACCTTGTAAAGTGTAACGGGAACTAAACCTCAAGCTAAATTACCATCTGCCCATTGTCATCACCATCATCATCATCATCTAATACTCCAAAATCCTAAGCCTCCTTTTACTCGGTCTGGATATTTTAAGGACTTTTTTACAGTCAAAGCTACGTTCCTTTGGAACCAACTACTTACCGCCTGAAATCCGTCATTCTAAATAACTTTCAACCTTTAAATCCAAACTGCACAAGCATTTACTACTTCAGTCATCTGCTAGTAACATATTGTTATAGTTTTTTTTTAAATGTCTAATAAATAATATAAGTATATATATTTTATTTAAGTATGTATGTATGTGTGAAGGGTATTATTTGTACTTATTTATTTAATGTTAGCGTACTTCCTCCATCTCTTTCTTGGATTCTCTAACCAAAGGTTGTCTGGAAGAAATCGCTTGTAGCGATAAGACCGCTCTTGCCCATATACTAGCTTTAAGTTTTTGTTTAACTAATTTCCATTCATTTGTGTGTGAGCAATAAAGAATTTATCTATCTATCTACATATCTAATTTATAAATTTTTGAAACAAGAATGTTTGAATGATATTCATAGTCAAAATCAAATATTTTTTATTCCAATAAACTTTAGAAAAGTGCTTTTGAATCGTCCAAACATTTTTTTACCTACTACCCTTTCAGGACGTCTATTTTTAGCTGTGGAGAAGAATGTGCGCAAGAAACTCCACAACTTTAATATAAGTAACGACATTTTCAAAATTATATGCCATTACAAAGTTAGTTATTGTTATGGGAAACCTCAGCAGGCCCCAATAAGATAAGATAAATAGGTTCAAGTTCCAATATTATTGTTATTACCATACCTAATGTTACCATATTTATAGGCAATAAATATTCTGATTCTGATTCCGCCAAAAGATGATGCTGGACAAAGGCCTCCTCCAAGAATCTCCATAACGACCGACAACATCATCATCTTCATCTAATTTATAAATTTTTGATGCAGAAATGTTTGCATGCTATTGTTCTATAGTTAAATAGGTTTAGGGTCCAATATTATTGTTTTTGCCATCTGTAATGTTACCTTAATTATAGTAAACTAATATTCTAATTCTGATTCTGATTCAGCCAGAAGATGATGCTGGACAAAGGCCTACCCCGTGGTTTTTCGTCTTCTATGATACTGCTATTGTATGTTTTTAACCTTTTCACCGCCAACAACTTCTATAGAAGTTCGAGATTTTCGTGCCCTCCACGCCAGAACTTCTATAGAAGTTCTTCATTGTACCTACTTTAATAAAATACATTTACGATACGTAAAACATTTGTTTCTTTTGTAATTTTGTAAGATGGACACAATTGAAGCCCTATTTTTTTATTTTCCCAGGCAAAACAGGCTTTTTTGTGTTTTAAAATGGATAAAAACCAAAACGCCTCAAATATTTTTATGTCCCGCACGCCAACGACTTCATATCAAGTAGGCCAGTGATGTGACGCGAAAGTTGCATTCATTACAATCCTCTATATTTACTTTGTTTTCTATCTATGATTGAAAGTAAATTCTAGTTTAGTAAATAACGTATTTCATAATAAATTTTAAAATTAATGTACGTATCAAATCACTTGATTAACATTAATTAAGTTTACTGAGGACTTTCGATATAGCAACACCCATCTCTACGTAATGGCAAGATGTAAGTGCTACCAGCGCCATCGACTTTATTTCAAGTTTCCCCGTGACGTTATAAGCGCACAGGTGTCAATGTCATCGTGTCATATTTGTGTTTCTTTACCGGTTCGGGTAATACCTAAACAGTGCAAAATTAGTGAATGTTATTCTGATGAGTTGTTGCGGATTTCAGAAGGTGTGGAACCTGATTTAGAATTGGATTACTTTATTATATTATTTTAGTAGGTACATATATTTATTTATGACGTACAAAGGGAAGGTACTTACTGTCCATTCTCGTTCGTGCGTTTATAAACAAGAAAGTGGCTACTAACACACTATTCAAATGTTTATTTTAAAACAAAACGTACTCAAACGTACACCGAGAACGTATACTCGGTAACTCAGCGATAGTTAAGTCTGTAAGCCAGGCACTTAACCAAAATACGCTGTATACCTATAAACATTAAAACTGAACGTGAACACAATATGTACATGATACGTCGATAGGTTATTTTAAGTATAGACCAACAAAACTCTGTAATGTAAAAGGCATAGACATCCCTTTTCCTTAAGAAATTTATCGTGCTACGAGCGCCAAAGACTTGATATGAAGTCAACGGGCTACGTTATGAAATGAATAGTGAAGTGCCTATTATAATTATCTCTAGCAAGTATATGCATGACTTTTTGTCTCTGATAATGGATACTCATTTTTCTTACTAAAAATGTTCATAAAATAAAACAAACTACCATTATCCATCTATCAGTGTTTATTTATATTGTAAATTTAAATACAAATTTAAATTTACACATCTATTTTTCTATTATCGATATGACGTTACCGCCATCCTTGCTTTCGTACTATAGAATCTGTTATACATTTATATGTTGGCGTACAGCGGGACATCGCGTTTAGGATAGTTGGGCGGTGAAAAGGTTAATGTAAATAAATAAATAATAAAAAAGCATCTCTATAAAGACCGACAACATAACAAAATGAAACAAATCCGTGCTTCGGAAGGCACGTAAAGCCGTTGTTCCCTGGCTGCGCTAACATTCGTTACCACCACATTTCCACCAACCCGCACTAGGCCCACGTTGTGGGTTATGGCCCGCCTCACTCTTTTTTTTACATTCATAGACCAGACCATTCGCAGCTCCACTGCTGGGGCGTGAGCCCCAGCAGTGGAGCCTTAAAATGATTTTTATTGAATGAATGAATATATTTATTTTCTCTCACAAAGGGTAACTTAACATGAATACAGGGTTCTAATAATAATATTACTTAATAGTACTTGTGAGACTGGTGTCCGAGTTAAGTTGAGTGAATATACATAATTAATATTGAAACATTTATTTTAAAAAAGATCGTAAGAGAATTGTTTTTTATTAAATTATTTTATTTATTATTTTGGCAACAAACAGTCAAATACATAGTGCATTGCTTGTAACTATTTTACTTATGTTATAGACCTAATAATGCCGATATGAAGTAAAAAACGACGACGCAGAATTTCATCGTACGTACTATTTTCTACACATCAATTTCATTGCCTGTTAAGGGTTTCATAAGTTAAGCGTTTAAATTTAGTAAAGGAGTTACTGAAAATGTTTGTATGAGAAACAAAACTATTGGTCTTATCCACAGATACATATTAAAGTTTTATTAAACAGTTGATAAAACCATAAGAACCAGATTATTGACAGTTTGATAGAGCAGTCGTACGAATCGCGAAAGGTTGTGGGTTCAAAGCTCATGGGGTAAAATTGTTGCACGGATGTCTATAAATTTTCATTCTACTCGTATTTATTAAAAATCGATTCTCTGGGGCGGTTGCTCTTTCCAACTGTTACATCATATAGCATATTAAATTACTTGTTGTTAAACATTACGATTCGATGTACGCATGTTACGTGTTACTGCAATCTTATGTTATTATACGTAATCTGCGTCACACTGGGATTGGTTTCTTACTGTAGGTATATTAATATATCATTTATGCGATTGTTTCATCAGAAATATTTACTACATTTGTTCCTGTCCAGTTTTACGTACTATCATACTAAGGGTTTTACAAATAAATAAATAATAACCTCCGAATAGTTTTTTTTTTTAATTCAATTTTTTTTGGGACTTTAAGCATGCCATGTCAGACCCATCATAATTTATACTTACTACACCAAACTTATTTTCTAGTACTTAAATAACTTAATTTATGATTAACAATATATTAGGTGTGTGCAAAAGTTCTACCCGTTTTGAGGGCATACAAAAATAAAATAAAAATTATATAAAAAAATACCTTTATTCATCTACATAATCGCCATTTTTATCTATAACTTCTTGCCACTTTTTTGGTAACAAAAATATTCCTTTCTTATAAAATTCTTCGGATTTGGAATCAAAAAACTTTTTTATTGCCGTTTGCACTTGTTCCAATTTATCGAAGTTTTTCTGACTCAAACTGTTTTGTAATGAACGAAAGAGATGATAGTCAGTAGGTGCGAGATCCGGTGAATATGGAGGGTGCGGTAAGACTTCCCATCCAAAGTCCAGTAATCTTTTTTTAGTCGATGAAGCTGTGTGTGGTGTGGCGTTATCATGGTGGTAAATGACACGCTTACGATTGTATAAGCCAGGACGCATATTCTTCAACTTTTCGTTTAGTTTTTCTAACTGTGAGATGTACAAGGCAGCACTGATTGTTTGGTTAGTGGGAAGTAATTCCCAGTGGATTATTCCTTTGTAATCCCACCATACACTTAATAAATTTTTTTTCGAATGTGTCTCTGGTTTTGGGACTCTCGAGCTCGGCTCTCCAGGTCGGCATACAATTTTTCGGCGTTTTATATTTTTGTAAATGACCCATTTCTCATCACAGGTTACCAATCTTTCCAAAAAACACTCATTTTTCTGACGTGATAGCAAAAAAAAACAAATATTCAACCTGTCCATTCGATTTTTTTCCGACAATTCGTGTGGCACCCATTTCTCCATTTTTTTTTCAAAACCTAGTGCATGCATCCGCCTTTCCACCGTAGTTCTGTGTACAGAAAACCTTTCTGCTAATTCTTCAACGGTTTTTTGCTGACCATTCAATATAGCGTCTTCAAATTCCTCTTCCGGAAACCTTGAAGGCCGTCCAGATCGCTGTTTATCTTTGCAGGTTTTATCTCCCACACTAAATTTTCTAAACCAACGACGGCATGTGCTTTCATTTATACTGCCCTTACCGTACACCTCAATAATATTTCGATAAGCTTCAGCTGCGTTATGACCTTTATCAAACTCATAAAGCAAGCAGTGTCGGATATGGTCCTTGCTACACGACATGTTAATCGCACGACGATTTGTTTACGAATAAGCTAGGATTACGTTCTCACGGGCTATTTATAAAGTGCGTCATTTGGAATATTATTACGCAACGTTGCATCATATTGCGCAATACCTTTTTTCAAAATAACAATAAGTATTCGGAATTAGGGAAACGGGTAGAACTTTTGCACACACCTTAAAGTAATATCAATCAACGACGGCTCACCAACACCATATCGCAGACAAGTCTGGCTGCTTCTGATGTAGGGTTTGCTAAAATAGTTTGATATACACCTACATCAGAAGTTTTGAGGTTTAGTTGATTCGCCAATAATTGTCGCTCTCTATGATTTTTGGTACATTCCATCAACAAGTGTTGCACGTCCTCCAGTTTATCACATACCTCACAGTTCGGGGAATCGGATTTTTTCATTAGATAAGCAAACTTATTAGACGGAAAGTGACCGGAACGAAGTCGGTGCAATAGTACAATATATGTACTTTCTAGGGGGTATTAAGGTAAATCGCCAATCGTAGACTTGATTTTAACACTAAAAGATAAACCACGGTTTACGCGAAAAAAAATGATGAAAAAAATTTGATACTACAGCATACTTGAAAGGGACTGGACTAAGTGAAAGCATAATATAATTAAATTTATCGATAAAAAAAAATCACGAACTTACGTCTACTTTTCAACTATTATCAATTTATTTTCAATTTGATGCATATTACTGAGCCCATATTTTAAACACATAATATCAAATTATAGTACCAAGCGACCCTATTAGCGATTTGAAAAATAATGTATATTTTACGATTAATTAAACTAAAACTTATTCGACGCTTACGACATTTTTATTCTGTGCAGAACGCTCCACAGTCTGTCGCACCTGACCCGAGGCAACAGGCATGTTTTGTTTCATCGAACGTAGTGATTTATCTTATAGTGTTAAAATCAAATCTACGATTGGATACCCCCTCTTAAATCTACGTTTGTACACCAAGGTATATGATGAGGTTCACTCTGCATGGTTTTATACCAAATGCCTTTTATTAGGGATATTTCAATAAAGTGTTCCTTCCAAATACCAAAGCATTTGTTTTTGAATTTTGATAACACTTCAAAGGCTTAACTTGAAACTCTAGACCTTCTAGTATAGCAAGCTTGGCCAATCGATCAGCCTCTTCGTTACCTTTAATACCTATATGAGATGTGACCCACTGCAGCTTTAACTGGTTGCCCTTATGTTAATCTCATGAATTAGTTGCAGTATATAATACGCTATCGGTACACCTCTTTTGCCAGAGGCGCACCGAGCTATATGCTGCACTGCGCTCTTTCTGTCTGTACAAATAACAGTTTTCGTAAATATTGTATTTTTGGTGTATAATAGGGCATTATATATTGCAACCAGTTCTACGGACATGATAGAAACATCCATGCTTATTTTAAATATACCTACATCTCCCCTCTCGGGTCGTTAGAGTCATCCGTAAATATTCTATACCAACTCTCGTCATATTTATCGATCTCCGAATAGTTATTCCGTGTTTTGTCTCTTTAACTCTAATTTGAAATGACCTTTACATGACAGAGACAAAACACGGAATAACTATTCGGACCATATTCTTATAATAATAATAATTTATGGCGACGTTCTAGGTTTAGGTTTTTATAAAAGGGAAACTCAACAGCCTTATTGTAACAATTGTGTTAACTTATACGTGTTCATTTTGAATTCCCATAACTCTAGGGTTTCAACGAGACTACGTATAAGAATCAAATAGCAAATTCATATTTTCTGAATACTATTTTTTTTTCTCATTTCACACAAAATAATTCAAATAAAGTATGATTATCCATATGTGAAATATGACAACATCGCATACTCTTACCTGAAGTTATGAATGATAGGACTTACTTATGAATGAAAGTTAGGCATTTAAGTGTTACTCGTAGAATGCAGTGCAAAAAAATAAAAATGAAGTGACCTTTTGTTCATACGTGTAATTTGCTAATGCTGCTAGTAATTTTAATTTACAAGTTATTTTATCTTAAGGGGGTGCAGAGCGGACGAAAAACTGCGAGTTTCAAGTTTCTTTATGATAGCGAGCGAGCGGCGCGTGGCAGTGGTGTGACAACGGGGCACGACTACGAATACGCACGCACACTAATATCTGTATAGAGTAGGCTGGTGATTTAATTAGAGCAATGTTTACTTTCGTAAAATCATAGGCGTTTGGGTAAAAAATAATAAAATCTTAATATTTTTATATTCATATTTTTTTATTGAAAACTAAGATAACAGTGACCTGCGAAATATCAATACAAACATTTTGATGTCGGATCATTGTTTCATTTGTGCTATATTTACAAAGTTTCTGAAGAAATAAGTTTTTAGATATCATTACTTTTACGTATTGTTTATGCAGTTTCTGAGTATTTGTTTCAAATTCCAAGACAACCATGACCTTGTGAAAGGATCAAGCTAACCTACACTAGTCTTTTTAATGTATTTGACCTATTCAGCGCCTAGGACCAGTGATTTAAAAACACGTAAATTTTCGAAATTCCGCGCTGCACCCCTTTAAGCTATTACTTAAACATTGTTTTTGTAAACAAAATTCATTTCATTCATTGCGATATTTTTTTTTCGTGGTTACATTTAGTTTGCATTGAAATTTACCTACATGCGAGTACCTGCATGTCTGTATTTTACTAATAAAGTAGTAAAAATTGCACTTACAATCGCAACCATGATTTCGCAGCTAACTTACTACAGCACGCTGTAATAACCTTGATGGTTACGGAAGTGTCTTTAAAATGTACAACTACCTATTTTATTTGATGAAATAAAAAAAGTTCGTAATGAATGACTGATTTCAAATTCTTGACAGGAAACAAAACTTACATTTAGGATACAAAAGCAAGAAGGTGTGGTAAACAAAACATTTTTTGATAAAAATATCAATTTAATTGATTTACAAAATGCCTACCATTACATTCTAAGCATACAGTTATTCTTGTACGAAAATGCCTATTTAAATTAACTTCATTGGCACGCATTTCATTTGCTTCTTGTTAAATCCGCTGCAACAATAGATCCCGGGAAATATTTTTTTTGCATACACCTTACTTTTTAAGGTACTCCATATATAAAAATCAAGAGGAGTCAGATGCTGAAATCGGGCTTCCGCGGCCGATCCAACGTTGTGGATACTGCTCATTTAGGTATTCTCGTACGTGTGTTCCGTAATGCGCTGGTGCTCCATCGTGCTGTATCCATAATGAACATAGACTTTCCAGAACCACATCTTCAAAAAAATCTAAATTTAAAAGGTTTTGCAGAAATTCAAGGTAGTTGTTGTTAGAATTTAAGCGGTGCGGTATTTCTATGGGACCTATAAGTTTGTTATTTAAAATACCGGCCCACATGTTTACCGAAAACTCTCTTTGGTGCGATGTTTCCCACACTGCTTCCGGGTTTAATTCTTGCCATTGATTGATGCTGATTTTTACTTTTAAATACGCCTGCTCGTGTAAATTGTGCCTCGTCCATCCACAGATTTTTTAAAATTAATAGTGGATCTTGAATAAGAAACTCACTTATCCGCTAACAAAACGCTATTTGTGAAAAATTATCACCGGGTAAAAGGCCTTGCACTTTCCGATAATGATAAGGATGAAGTCCATATCTCTTCCATAATATCCTCACCATAGTATGAGAGACGTCAACTATGCGCCCGACACGTCGTGTAGATAAAGTAGGATCTTTGATAATTAAATTCATTATCCTCATTTTTTGGTCCAATGAGAGGTTCATGACTCGCTCATGAGAAGCCATTATCAAGCCTTGCTCACGAAATCGTCTATGTATCTGTAACAAATAAAAATAATTGTTTATTAAAGCTTACGCGAAATTAATACTACTTATACGGATCTACACGATAAAATAAAATAAAAATAAATTAATGTGTAGAGTAGAGAGAGTAGATCCGTAAAAGTGGTTTTATTTCAAATAAAAATAAGCTTTACATAAGACATACGGTAAATAGTTTTTTCTCCAAAGTAGGTAGTATTCTACCCCCGTCGGGAATCCAGCCTGCTTTGAGTGATAAAGCACACATAATGCAACGTTAACAAATGCTTGGTTATTGCATTATTACTGTTTTATTAGAGCCCTATTACCAGTGATCGGAACGAAGAGGGCCAATCCACCTAAAGCTGCCAACAAGAATAAAAGTGGGAAAAACCACCAAAACTTTGAGAATCTATCGAATCTCGGATCCCGGAAACAGCTTTACCCCTCAGTAGTCCCAGCCAGTATACATGAAATTAATTCGTATTTTATAAGCAACTCCCAATGGTTTTTTCACAAATCACCAATCATTACACCTAAATCACCTAATATGCTAATTCTTTTACTATCTCGTCAATTTTACTACTGCCTATTCGGTTTTTTGTACGTCAAATTATAGGATTGGTGTAATGATTGGCGAACTGCGACACCTTCAACATTCAGAAAAAAGGTGTAAACGAGTAATTCCATGCGCACTACACCAAAAAGTAAAATCACGTCTTAAGGTCCAGTACTCGACAAAAATCAATTAACAAAACCTCGGTGGCTTCAACCACTCACAAGCCTTGTCTCATCGACCACCCCAGTCAAGTAAGCCCCATTCATTTCGATCACTGCCTATTACTAAAGAAATGCCTACACAACACCAAATAAGTAATGTGAACTTACGTTTACGAAAGTATGATTGTCAGGAACGGTGCGATTTGGATATCTCTCACAGCTTCCGCGGAATTTCCATTGCAATATCCATACACAAAATGAATATTCGCTTGATGTTCTAGTGGAAAGTTGCGCCTCGGCATTGTAACCAAGGTAATAACTAACAGTTCAACAAATAAAAATAACAACCAACACTTTAACAATAACAAAAATAAAAACCAATAGTTCAAGAATATCAAATTAATAACAAAACTTAACAGCAAAACGGTTTAATACGAGCACCAATACTTGTAAGCGAGACGAAGGTCCAGAAACAAGTAAGTAAATAAAGATAGATACAGTCATGTAATCTTTCGCGGTTGGTTATTTGAGCCACTGTGAAATGAACCGTATTTTAAAGAGCTTACAATTAACTTTACTTTTTTGCTAACGGTATCCGACTATAGGCCTGCCAGCTTCTTGCCGGCGCGGAGCGACTCAGTTCCATGTGTGCATTCTTTTGTCATCGCCGGCCGGCATAATATTAGGGTTGTCAAAACTAAGATGAGTCTCAAAAACTGTTGGTGGGATTTCATCAAGTTTCGTGTTTATTAGTAGATATTTTTAGCCTGTTCGTGATCAGGGTGCCAAGTTCGAGTTTTATTCGCCATTCGATTACGTTAACGAAAACGAGAATTTGTATGGGAAAATTTTAACTCCTTTCGTATGTCGCCAGGAGGCACTGTTTCAATGCCATACTAATTTACGTTTTCGCAAACGTAATCGAATGAATACGGAGAGTAAACAATACTCACACTAGGCACCCAGATCAATGTCTGATGTGATCACGTGATATTATGTAAATTGTCTCTGGTTTCGTTTCGGCACCAAAGCTGTAATAATAATAAGCTTTGGTGCCATATTAAAGAAATGATGATGAAATGTCACATTTCTTCAACATAAATTAAACTAAAAATTAAAGATAAAACCCATTTATCTGACATTTCATATATTTTTCGATACAATCTTAGACAATTTTTGTCTTAAGTATATTAGTACTGTATGACATTGTGAAAATTGAAATTGGTACTTACCTGATGTAAATTTTGCAAACTTAGATATTTTTTTGTGTGTTGTGTTGTATTTTTGGGTATTATGAATGTCCTTCATTTTTTTGTGTTTATTTGTGATGGAAAGTGTCGTTTTATGATAGGGAATTTTCCAATAATTTTGACGCTGTAAGGGAGAAAAGAGCTTGACACTTGCTGAGTTTCTTGCCGGTTCTTCTCAGTACAAGGTCTCTCGCCCAGAGTAGACTTACGAACCGATGGCATAATGACGTTCATAAGAGCTATTTGTAGCCTAAACTGAATAAAATAATGATTTTGAATTTTGAATTTTGATCAAATGAATTAACCAAAACAATGAGGTATTAAATATTATCGATTAAATGGATAACAAACCGTAAATAAAATGTTCTGTTATGGTAGAATCCATTTATTTAAAAAGCCATGTTCTGTCAAGATACTTCATTTGTTATCTTCATATAGTTTTAATAGTTTAATCGAAAATGTACAAAAAGACGGACTTTTAGAACTCAAATACAACGAAGCACAGTGGTGCTACAGCTTTGGTGCCATAGTAACAAATGTTAAGGCGGACGTATTCTATCAGAATACAACTTTTTTTTTTTTTGGCCGGCACTTTTGATTTTGGACCATCAATGTATGAAACATGGATGATGTCCTTTGTCTAACCAAAGAGTAACCGGTTTAATTCCTATCCTTTGGGTTATTCTTTCGAATTGAACGACTTCTAATGCGCAATGGGTTTGGAGAGCAAACCTCTTTTAAAAACACCTGAATGGGTTACGAGACCTGTCCCTGAATAGAAGTAACGACATATACAAAAAAAGTAAGTCATTATCAAATATCCAACGGGAAGGATTATGCCGAAGCAGTAGAGACTAAAAAAAATAGCTGGTGATGGCAGTTATGATAGCCTAGTTGCTTACCGCAGAGCAGCCCCTCGTCTTTGATGAGCCGGCGCGCCATCTGCAGCGACTGCAAGTCGTCGCACTTCACCCAGCGGTCGATCACGTCTCGGTCCAACGAGTGCGGCAGGAAGTCATACCCAATGCCTTCAACCTGCGACATCCAAAGTTATTAGTTTGTGATCAAGGAATGTGGAGCTCTGTATCTCCGTTTACTCTCTGGACGGCTAATATCTTTGAAATTCATCTTAATGTAAACGCATTTTATAACAAACTTTTTTTTTACTTCCTCCAACATGATCGGAGCCTGTTTTAGCTTATATTCTCTTTCATTCTAGTTCCATCATTTATTCCTCTCGTACTTTTATTCTACATACTACTCATTCATCCACCACCTTTCATTCCGAGTAGTGGGTGTTCTGCTTTTATTTGACTATTTTACTTGATAGCTTTCTTATTTATTTATTTTTATTATATATATTCGTAGGGTAATAACTTATTCAACACAGGTTTTTAATAGAATCGGTTGATAAGGGAACACAGATTATTTAACAAAGTTTTCATATATCTATCTTATATTAGTTTACAAACTTTTAAAGAAGGTGGTATAAACGACTTTACATAAGTTTAAAGTACATGTTATCAAACGACTTATGAATAAAAAGGTTATATAAAAGGGCTATAAAGACAACAAACATAAAAGAGCATGTCAAATCACTGCTATGAATTTAACTAAACTTGTGTACTAACATAACCGAAATGGTCAGTCAGTCATAGATTTTTATTGTTTAATATTGTACAAATAACCTCCAAAAATAGCCCTTGTCGAATTTCATACGGCTTCTTCTCGATACGTAGTCTCAACTTTAGGGTTACGAAAGTTTAATTCTAGTTTTCGTGAACATGAACGAATGCCAAATTAAATTCGCACTATGCACTCTGAAAGGTATCCGGAATACATTAACATGGCAACGCAATCTAATTTTTCAATGATTGAGCATTTTGGCGTTATCGTTCACTATTGAAGTCAGAACCTCTGTAGCCTTGACGATATTATAAATGACTTCCTTATCATTTAGCAAAAAATTATCGTGTTCGAAATACTACATTTTATTGTTTGTGCCTAAAACGCTGACAAGACAGCGGACTCTACTTTATCAAGTAGAGTCCGCTGTCTTGTCAGCGCCGCGATAGGCTGCCGTGATCGCTTCTTATCAGAAGCGATCACGGCCGCCTATAGAAGGTATTCATGAATCTACCTTCCTAGTTATAGTGCGATTCAGATAGGATGGCGGCTGTGAAGTTAGTCACAAGTCGCGTCGCAGTAGCGAATTTCGACGACGATGACGGCGGAACGTTACAGGGCGGGTTACCTGCGCGCACCGGCGGGCGCTCGCAGCATACTTCACAGCCGCCTTAGCTAATAAGCCAGCCTTAATGGCAATATGCCTTTATGGCAATCAGTAATATTACTGGATCTATATCATCCGAGTCTGTGGGATCTAGTTGGGGCTAGAACTAGGCATGAGTAGAATTCAGAGAGGACTGTGCAGAAACTATTACCAATCATTAGTTCACGTTAACAACAATGAGAATTTATATGGCAAAATGTTAACTCTCCTCGAGATCCACAATACATTCTGTTAATATAAGCAACTCGGTATTTTCTATTTTTTTTATTTTCATTGCTGTACCTATCTGAGGCTGTACCTTACGTGGGTGATCCTGATGAATAAATAAATAATGAGAAAAGGCACAGTATCTGGTTTGCGCGCACATGCTATATCGCATACTTGTTTACGAGTACATAGGTACCTATACGTCAGAATGCATTTATCGTCATTATTCGTCATGCCGTACTGTAACTAACAATTAATAAAATCGGTATGACGGAGAAATCGCTGGACATACATAAAAAAAATATACGTGTCGAACATATAACCTTTTTTGAAGTCGGTTAAAAATGATGTTAACAAACAACGAAGTTGCAATCAAATATTTTGTATGCCATTAAACGAATCTCGTTTAAACCGGCGTGTGTTTACATAGGACCTTATCGCGATAGTTCGACGGTGACGGACGTCATGTATTGGGAAGCAAATTCTATGCTAATTTATAACTGATTGCACGCGTTCGATATTTTTGTAAACGCATGCAGAGACATTTAGCACGGTTATACGAGTAGATCTTATTGTGAATGTCTCAAACGTGCAATCCTAATTTGAAGTCCTCTACATATTGACTATTGTTTTTCTTAGTAGTTCATTATGGCGGGAGCTCTTTAGCGACGTGTGAAATGTCAAGGGCATTGATTACTCTAGGTATATCGTATTTGCAAGGGACTGCGCGATTACAGCACATGTGATTATATTTACTCATGTGATTACAGTATTGTTCTTTTATTTAGTTAAATACAATTTCAAATGAGCTCTTTGACAACTAACTCTTTATTTTTTTTCTCTCCCAATTCAAGGCAGTTACATACTCAAGATACATTACACATTCGACGCGGCCAGGCGCAGGCAAGTGTGCTTTCGCCCAAGGGGTGTTCTCTGGTACACCATTTCAATAACCCGGCTATATAACTTTAAATGTGTGCTTACCCTTAAAACATCCGGCTAAGCTGTAAATGTTATCAGCGACTAACAGCAGGATGTCCCAATAATAAAACATATTTTTAAACTTGTGTTAATCATCAATCACCTATGCTTATCTGTTTACCACAAAACTATTCAGTGTGAATAAGGGTTCCAATTAAGGTTCCAAAGGGTTAAAAGTATATACATATAAAAGCTATCGTAACTGATTGTGATCGTAGAGGACATAAAATATAGACTGTAATGAGCAACAAAAAAATTTACATAATCATAAACAGTAGAATGATATAACGCTTTGAATAGACAATCTTTTACGGTTCAAGCTGTTCGTATCTGGAATTCACTTCCAGTTGCAATCAGGCGTGCGAAATCTATTCACACATTTAAGGAGCTTGTGAAAACCTTTCCATTTAGCCCTGTCCTGCTACAAAGCTGCCATATCTGCTACTTTCCTCCTGAGAGGTACTGGCCGTCATAACAACGTTCAATCTTTTTCTGTTCTTTGACTGGAGGGATTTGCGGCACAAAAAACTAGTTAATACTTTAACGCACGCTTCTAAACTTGTACTATCAGGGTCCTTACAAATGACCTCTTAAAGCAGTGTTATTGAAATGTTATTGTAGAAAACGAGACGCGTGTATGTATATACGCCGCTGCACGCGTCTTGTTTTCACAACCGCAACATTACTTATGACACTTGGTTAACGCGCCCGGTCTTCGACTGCTAAGGTTAAGCACCTTTCGCAAAAGCCGGTCATCAAATGGGTGACCGAAAACTTATCATCTGGAGCTCCTCAATGCTTCGAAAGGCACGTTAAGCCGTTGATCCCGGCAGCATTAGCAGTCGTAAACAACCACCAATTCGCACTGGGCCCGCGTGGTGGTTAACGCCTGTTCTCCCTATCCATCCATAGGGAAGGCTCGTACCCCAGCACATGAAAATGATCTGATGAGGAAGTTACCTGGTCAGAGTAGGTACTGCGGTTGACTTATGGATGGTTTATAGACTTCTAGGGCTAATGGTTCTGCTATTTAAAAACGTACAGTCGTCTGCACATCATACTACCTAAAACTGACAAATTGCTTCAATAAATGTTCAACCATATCTTTATCTTTATAATAAACTAGCTGACCCGGCGGACTTCGTACCGCTTTGACAGTTTCCATCATTGAGTTTAATATATATATCAGTGGTTTCCATGACAACAAAACAAACAAATCATTTTGTGTTGGAAATTAAATTGTCGTTTTTAGTATTTTATTTTATTTTTAATATAGCCTATGGTACTCAGCGCTAATGTAGCATTCTAATGGTGAAAGAATTTTTTAAATCGGTTCAGTAGTTTTTGAGTTTATTTGTTGCAAACATACATACATACATACAAAAATACAAAGGTTTCCTCTTTATAATATTAGTATAGAAATCTTCTGATATAAATCTTCTGTGCGTGTGTATGAAATTGAACTCCTTCTAAACGGCTGGACCGATTTGAATGAAATTTTCTGTGTGTGTTCAAGTGGTATGTGGCGCTGCTATAGGGGTCCATCATGGGATACGGGTGTTCTTATGCGGACGAAACGTTAACTGTCAAAGCGGTACGAACTCCGCCGGTCAGCTAGTATCTAATAATATTGTGGGTGGGTGGGTCAGTCAGATTGCGCCAAACTTCTAGTCCCCTCTGAAGTTGCTTAGCGCAGCTGTACGCAGTCAGGCCCCTCCGCAATCAATTTACCAGCTCATTTAGAACTTAATGTCCTTTTAATAACGTACAAGAGTGTCAAAAGATGCTTAGGGTGTTAAAACAGAGAGTCAAACCTCAACTGTACAGCTTTAAGCATTTTGTGAGAATTTAAGCTACCTATATCGTTAAAGCTGTATATAGGCTGGTTTTTGTATGCGGTCGCTTACTTACTGCACTAAGTGTTATTATGGTATCACTCATTTCAAATATAATTAAACCAATGTTAGTTAATTAGATTAAAATTTTATAATAGCTTGAACCGTTTTATGATTATCAGCTAAAATAATGATCGCTGTGTCCTTAAATCTATTATTTTAAATATAATTTATATAATTAAAACCTTAAAAACAAACACTTTCTTACCCGTCTTTAATAATTCTCTTTATGTTTTTATGATTGTTTTACTGGCGCGTTAAAATATTGCCAATAACCAACCACACATTAACTATAAAATTTGATTTGCACTTTGTTTTAACAATTAACACCATCAGATTTCTAAGATTTTACTTGTACTTGTGATTTCACTTTGAAATACATGCGTCACCATTTTATTCTTGTACGAAATTTTTCTCGTTTATTTTCATAGTTTTTTAATTCACTTCAAACTCATATTAAAAACTTTTATCATTATAAAATATTATTTGGAGTGTAGTTGTTTTTCCTGACACCGATTAACAGCTCTTAACCAGCTAATAAACAGCTTCTGCTCTCTTCTACAGCTAATATACAGCTATACTGACGCTAAAAGTTTTATTATGTGGGCCCTTTTTTAACTTATAAGGTCTGTATATCCGGATATACAGCCTTTATACAGCCTCGATATGCAGCTATAAATAAGTTCAAATACAGCTTTTATATAGCTTGTGATGCTACTTGGGAAGTCCAGCTCTTTGTCTCGATTGAAATAGGTACCTTTTAGCTTCAACTGCAAATGCATTAATTATAATTTAATTTATAATACACCTATAATTTTTATTCTTATATTTTAATTATGGACGCCTCGGCAGACTGGCAAAGCATCTGTAGGTGTTGGTTTCAATTCCCAAGTGCAACTATTAAAAAAAAAACTCAAAATCGTCGAAAAAATTAGGTGATTTAAATTATATGAACCCTAGGGTTTTACATTAGATTTTTGTCCTCTACTAGATTCTCCGAAGCGTTCGGATTGGATCGAGAGTGGACCAATACGAGGGCGCCACTGAAGGCCGCCGGTCGTCAACAAGAACATTACGGGTCGCTGAGCCAGCGAAGTAAGTTATTGTAATATTTAACAAAATTTATAAAGAGCTGTTGATTCAACGTTCATAAATAAATAAAAAGTGTTAGTAAAAAAATCTACAATTTTGAAAAATTGTGGAAAAGTTTTTTTTCATGATATTATAGTATGTATGTATGTAGTAGCTTAAGGTTGAAAATGTATTGAGGGAAATTCAAAGTCTATTGAGGAAATTTGACAGTTTGTGGTGGTATGTGCAGGCGTGTGTACACCTGACCCGGTATGTCAGAAGGTGCGTTCGAATCCCATTTGCAGAAATTTTCCAAATTGTAATTTGTTCACAATATGCGTAAAACAAGACCTCCCATCAAGGTGGACCGGCGGTCTGGGGAAGCCGCTGGATGCGAGCAGCGCAATAATGGACGACTTTTGGCTTAGATGATGATGATGATAAGTAAAATCATATTTAATCATAACCCTAAAAAACCTACCTCATAGAAATCCACAATGCTCTCATTAAGATATTCAGGCGCCGCGAGTATAGAGCCGTAGGGGTCGACGGCCACCACCACGCACTTCGGGCAGCGCTCCTTGATCTTGTGCGCGGAGCCGGAGATCGTGCCGCCGGTGCCAGCGCCCATCACCACCATGTCCACGTCGTCGTCCAGCGACCACAGGATCTCCTCCGCGGTGCCGTCGTAGTGCGCGAGCGGGTTGCACGGGTTGTTGTACTGCGTACGTTCAGTGTTTTACTTATTTTGAATTATGCATTTACACTGCTATATAATATTTACAAGATAAAATTTTACTAAAAAAATCAACCAGTCTCAGGGAGTTAGTTGGAATCGAACCCACAACTTTTGGAGAACCGGTTCAATGCTGTGACCACTTGTGGCTTGCAGCGTAAATCACAAAGTACATATTAGAAAACATGTGACTTCCGTAGCATAGAGAAGAATACATAATAAGTGAGGGTAAATAATAAAATTTACCTGATCTAAGACAATACCATAAGGTATTTCTTGGGCAAGTCGACGGGCAACATTGATGTTGCTCTCAGGGTCAGTAGACTTAGCTTCCGTTGGGGTCCTCACAATTTCAGCCCCCAATGCCATTAATGTATTTACTTTTTCGTCAGACATTTTCTCAGGAAGTACAATGATGCATCTGTAGCCTGTATTGAAAAAGATTTTAGCTATGATACCAACTTAAGTCCAATTACATAATATAGTGCAATTGAGATTGTTTTAATGGGTCCTAGGCCGCATTAAGCAATTAAAGTAAAACAATGAATTCTGAATTAATTAATTAATTACTTGCTGATCTTTATCTACTTTTACTAAAATGGTGATTAACTATTGTTGACTATATTCAATGCAATTTATTATTTTTATTATAAAAAAATTTAGGCAGGCAATTGGAACAACTGATAGTTGCTTGTATCCAATGTAAACTCATTTATTTGTTTTCATTACATTTTGTTGTAGGTCTGGTTGCAACTTTGTGGTTATTTATAAACAACAATAACTTGATTCATTCTTAAAAAGTGATATGTGCAAAGTGGACTGTTTAGATCTTTTAGATTTAGAATTAAAATGTAGTTTTTTGTTGACATGGGTGTTATACTGTTTTATTTCTTTATTCTGTTGACACATTATAAATTACCTTTCACAGCAGAAGCCAGTGCCAATCCAATTCCAGTGTTTCCAGATGTTGGTTCTATAATTACCGACTTGCCAGGTGTGAGTACACCCCTTTGCTCAGCATCCAATACCATACGGTATGCAATTCGGTCCTTTACAGAACCACCAGGATTTAGATATTCACATTTTGCATCTAAAAATTTAGAATTTTATAAAAGAAATTTATTCAACATGTTATTTAAATAAAAATACAAGAATAACAGGTACAGTCTAGTGTAACACTTTTATACAAAAATTGTATCTAGGTAGCTTGGGTATTTATTTTAAATAAGAACTATTTTTTTACAAGATTCTGCAGGAATGCTTACACATTTCACACTGGATGCCTTCCTCTTTAGGTATTGTTGTGAGTCTCACAAGAGGAGTGTTTCCAATAACATGAAGTATATCTGGTAGAATCTTTTGTCGGCGATCCCTGGAGCACAAAAACAAATGACGCATAAAAATAAATAACCTAGGTCCAAACTATTTTGTTGCTATGCTCATTTATTTTAAAATAAATTTATTTTAAAAAGTTTGTAAGCCTTACATAGTTAAGAACAATGAACCTATGCATTTTATTATTAAAAACAAAAGAAATCTTACGGTAATTTAGGCACACTTGTTTTATGTTATGAATCAAACCATCAAATTCCAAAGTAAATGTCAGTTTTTTTTGGTAAACAATCGATCTCACCGGGATGTTGAATGTGAAAGGTTGTTTTAATTAGCAAATTAGCGTAAAATTTTATACTCACAGTGGTTGCAAAATGTGGGGCATATCCTTGAGGTTAACGAATTTGTCAGATGCCTTAGATCCACCGTTTTCCACATGGTTAGACATTTTCTCACAGAGCCGGAAAAAGCACGCTTCCGCTTCACAAAAGTTTATTTACTAAATTATGACTGAATATAAATGTGATATTTATTAACTAGGCTAGAATAGTTTGTACAACTATTATACAAAGATTATTAGTAAATAGGCCACAGAAAAATTCTAAATAAAAAAAGAACAAAATCGGCGTATTCTGGACAAGGCACCGAATTGCACATCCACCGCGGCCAGACGAATGGCGCTATTTGAATGAAAATAATCTAACTAAAACCACTAACCAGTATTACCAGTATTATAAACTATGAACTGAACTGCTGAATGAATGAGACTAACGACCGATATGGTCGTCGTCGGATCGGATGCGGTCGTCAGGCGGGCAAGCTACGAAGGCCAACCGAACGAAACTTTGAGATGAGAGCAAAATTCTGTTTTTTTTTTAAATATTTTACTAAAGAAAGGACTTTTTAGTTTTTCAACTTGAATAAAATTGATTTAGGATTCGACGTACTATGATGATGGGTAGGTTCCGTGCATCAAAAGGCACGTAAAGTCGTTGGTTTTGTAAGGTTCTTATTACCAGCGGCAGCGGGAACATAAAATCAGGTAAATATAGGTAGGTAGGTAAAAAAAGAAACCTATAAAAAATGGTAGGTAATTAGATTTTACAATTCGATATTTGTAAGATTACCACTTTTATAGGTTCATTTTCTCAGTTTTTTCTCATCAACTATTTGTAATAGCGAACCGGCAGCATTTATAACTAACGTTTTCTTGTTATTGAGTCTGTTTTTGATTAGGAAAAGAGTAGGTAGGAGTTTAGATGAAGTTATTTCAGATAAATGTAAGTCGTAAATTTTTATTAACGGCGCAGTAGGGGTTACCTTGCCCGTATATGTGTTTAGGTTTAGGTCTCAATAGAAGACCTTAAATTATGCTCAAAATCCCTAAATTTTAAATACCTATAGCAAAGAGATATAATAAAATGTGTTTGACCTATAGTTGTTATAAAAAAAACGAACGATGAGTTTACCGAAGTCCATAAAACCTTCCCCGATCCGATCCGAACCCTTCGGAGAATCTAGTAGGGCACGGGGACGCGCACTAATGCGCGATGCCGTTCCCTCTGGAAAACCTCCGAAGGTGATTCGTTTCAAACGCTTTAGTTAAAAAGACTCTTTAAGTTTCTCGCCGCCCCCAAACAAGCCCGGTGAAGCTGAAAATGCCGTCTGAGGCAATCAGCAATCTCTCTCCAAAAAAAAAACCATAAAACCTAATTTATAAAAAAACCTATTTTTTTTTTATTCATTGCTAATATGTGAAGCATACGCGGAGACTAAGCATGGTCGCCAGCAGGCTTGACTACCGATACGTAAATCATTGCTGCGCCATATCGTCTGGTATGGAGCTAATGAAATGCTGTTAACTAATAATTCAAAATAAATAATACCATGTAACTAACATAGAATAAGTTAATACTACCTAACAAATGAGTCTTGGTCACTTTAAAAAAAAAAATTCTATTCTATTCTATATTATCGAAGTACAAAATGTTGAAAATTACATATATCCAACCATCTTAGGTAAATGCTGAGGAGCTCGATGGCGCAGTGGTTATAACGCGCCCGGTCTGCGAGTGCTGAGGTTAAGCAACTTTCGCAAAGGCGGTCATTGGATGGGTGATTAAAAATATATCATTTCGAGCTTCTCCGTGCTTCGGAAGGCACGTAAAACCGTTGGTCCCGGCTGCATTAGCATTCGTTAACAACCACCAATCCGCACTGGGCCCGCGTGGTGGTTTATGGCCCGTTCTCCCTATCCATCCGTAGGGAAGGCTCGTGCCCCAGCAGTGGGGACATAAAATGAGCTGATGATGAGGTAAATGCTGAAATAAAAAATTAAAAAATGCTCAAATACCTACAGAATAACAATATTTTTCTACATACATCGGTGGTTTACTACTACACTATAGATCTATTATTCGATGAAAAAAATTAAATATTTATTTTACAGCGATATTAATAACAACAAGGACGACACGACACAGCATACTTGTAGAAATGAAATTAAATGAAATGAGCTTTAGCTGGAACAAGAGAACGAAGATCCGGTTCACACCCACCCACCTTTAGAGGTGGCCTCGGGTTTTCACCTCTCGTTACAGAGCCAGCCTTTGATCAGGGTAGAGCGAGCACCAGAGCCAGCCTTTGATCGAGATTGTATTTTGGCGCCCTTTGGCGACGCTTTCACATTACACTATCCGAACTCCGGCAGGCTTATTAACGAAAAAAGCAACCAGTTGCTAAGTTGCCAAGTAATATTCAAAAACTTGATATTAATAAATTTTAAATCACTATTAAAGAAAGCTTTGTAAAAAAGGTTATTTTAAAGTGTCTGATTACATTGAAGACTAAACAGCATGGGTTTAAAATGCTCCAATCACTCCAACAGGTATTTCTAATTTAAAATATTGTTAAGTAATTTTAAACTTGTAGGTATAAATTGGTAACGGCATATAATTTTGTAAATGTCGTTACTTATATTAAAGCTGTGGAGTTTCTTACGCCCTTCACGTCACCACAGCTAAAAAATAGACGTCCTGAATGGGTAGTAGGACTAGTAGATAAAAAATGTTTAGACGACTCAAAAGCACTTTTCTAAAGTTTATTTAAAAAAATATATATTTGACTTTGACTTTGACAACGCGACTGTTACTACATAGTTGCGTTCCTTTGCGATTTGTTCCTAAAATCGGTCGGTTTATTTTAGCCGGCCGTCACGCACTTTTAGTTCGTCAATCGCTCGCTTGTTGCGCTATCGTAGCGTTACGTTCGGCAGGGTTATTACCGCAGGCTTATTACCGATCTTTAAGTGACTGTCGCAATCGCGACAATTTACAATTTATCGCTACCAAAATACACAATATTCGTATTAATTATGGTATTTAGAAAGATTTATTATTATTATTTTTTTTTTAATTTGCTAGTTGCCGGTACACTACCTCTCATTGTCTCCTATCTGTCCTATGCCACAAAGGTTGTCTGGAAGAGATCGCTTTAAGCGATAAGACCGCCTTTTAAAATTTCCTGTTATTTGTTTTGTGTATAATTGTGTTGTTATTTGTTTTGTGTATAATTGTGTAAGCAATAAAGTGTTTATCTATCTATCTATCTACCTTATATAGCTGCATTCGCGCTGCCATTGTACAATCAGCAACTGGTTGCTTTTTTCGGTAATAACAATAAGCCAGCCGTTTATTCTATAGCGCCGGCCGCGCCCCTTTATGCAATTTTAGTTCGTCAATCGCTCGTTTGTGGGCTATCGTAGCGTTTTCTACGTTCCGCTTAAAGATCGGTAATAACTTATTACCGGTCTTTAAGCGATAGTTGTAATCGCAACATTATTGTGACCGCTCCTCTCGCTCTACCCTTTCTTTCTTCTGTGCCTAGGTAGGGCTAGCGCTGCTTATCAACCTCGTCAAAAAGCTCGAACATCATCAGCTCATTTTAAGTCCCCACTGCTGAGGCACGAGCCTTCCCTATGGATGGATAGGTAGAACGGGCCATAAACCACCACGCGGGCCCAGTGCGGGTTGGTGGTTGTTAACAACTGCTAATGTAACCGGGACAAACGGCTTTACGTGCCTTCCGAAGCACGGAGGAGCTCGTGATGATATATTTTTGGTCACCCATCCAATGTTCAGCCTTTGCGAAAGTTGCTTAACCTCAGCACTCGCAGACCGGGAGCGTTAACCACTGCGCCATCGAGTTCCTCACAAGGCTCGAACGCCTTGGACAATCTAGTATAGTATATCACACGCTTGCGTGATGCCATTACTTCTATACAACTTTCGAGGATTTTTCGGTTTCTTCGGCTTGTGGAAGGAACCTATACTTTAGAAGTTGAAACCCTAAGTTAGAACAAGTTCTTATTTCTGGATTAAAAAATAACAGAAGATTGGAAGAAAAAACAGCCTATTATTGATGTTCCACTATTGACGGTCAACAATGGAGATTTTCAAGGCAATGTTAACTTATTGTTTGATTAGTTCTGATAAGGTATAATTGAATCCAACATTGATTATAAGTATTCATTTTGATAAGTAGTTTATAACTTTATTTATATCGACCTGATTTTTTGTTGAATTCCCTAAATTGTTAAGTATAAGATCAAATTCGAGAATTTTTTCAAGAACCGTTTCAGATACCGTTAGTAGGTAAGTATTATAGTGCCGGTTTGTTTGTATTAACTAATAGTTTGCTCGTTTTCGACACGGCATCACTGAAGCAAATTCTCCGAAGGGTTCGAGTAGATGAACGAGTATTATGTTCCCGTTCTATTCCGTCATATTGACACACTATAGTGTCCCTAATCTACGAGTATACCTACTAATATTATAAAGAGGAAATCTTTGTATTTTTGTATGTATGTATGTATGTTTGTAACGAATAAACTCAAAAACTACTGGAACGATTTAAAAAATCTCACCATTAGAATGCTACATTAGCGCTGAGTAATGAGCTATATTTAAAAAAAATGCGGTACGAAGTCCGCCGGGTCAGCTAATATCAATAATAATAATAATAATAATATTGTGGGTGGGTGGGTCAGTCAGTTACATGAACGTGTCATTTTAATTTAGTTACTTACCTAAGTATTTACTAAAGTAGTAGTCTCGTGAGAAATTATCGTAACAGCTCCTCATGCCATGCATGTGCCTACTGTGCGCCGGCCAGCGGTGTTTTTAACGGGTGCCTAGTGTGACTTTTGTTTACTATCCGTATTCATTCGATTACGTTTACGAAAACGAAAGTTAGTATGGCATTGAAGCAGCGCCTCCTGGCGACATACTTGGCGAGTTAAAATTTTGCCATAGATACAAAATCTTGTTTTCGTTGACGTGATCGAATGGCGAATGAAACTCGTACTTGGCACCCAGGTGACAGTCAATATTGACGCAAGCCGAAAAAGTTTAGAATATCTTTACAAGGTATGTAAGGACTTTATTAATCTTAACGCTGACGTGGGTTATTGCTTAAGGGGGTGCAGCGCGGAATTTGAAAATTTACGTGTTTTTAAGTCACTGGTGCTAGGCGCTGAATAGGTCTTATACATTAAAAGGACTAGTGTAGGTTAGCTTGATCCTTTCACAAGGTCATGGTCTGGGTATTTGTTTCAAATACCCAGAAACTGCATAAACAATACGTAAAATAATGATATCTAAAAACTTATTTCTTCAGCAACTTTGTAAATATAGCACAAATGAAACAATGATCCGACATCAAAATGTTTGTATTGATATTCCGCAGGTCACTGTTGTCTTATTTTTCAATTAAAAAACATGAATATGAAAATATTAAGATTTTTATAATTTTTTACCCAAACGCCTATGATTTTACGAAAGTAAACATTGCTCTAATTAAATCACCAGCCTACTCTGTACAGATATTAGTGTGCGTGCGTATTCGTAGTCGTGCGCCGTTGTCACACCACTGCCACGCGCCGCTCGCTCGCTCGCTATCATAAAGAAACTTGAAACTCGCAGTTTTGCGTCCGCGCTGCACCCCCTTAAGTTTTGGTATGTCGGAACGTGAATCTACAGCGCCAAACAATTGAAATTCTATTGTGTCTGGTTGGTTTAATGCTCTAAGGTGTCTGGTATTCAGACAGACTAGAGGTTAAAGATCACTTCCAGAACATCCCTGGTTTTAGAAAGCAGACCGATCTAAGTCTGCCGCTATAAAAACAACGTAGAGCATTGTTTCCATTTCTAATACAAATGAGTTGCCAATCGAATTCCAATTGCCCCCAAGTAGGTATAAAAAAAATCGATCATTTTGTTTATCAATTTATTTTATAGCATGTTTTCTGTTAAACATTATTGTTCAGGTTTTACGATCAGTTTCATGAAACAAGAGTAATTTAATGTGTTTTCTTTGTAAAAACAAAACTAATTTCCTATTTTGTTAAAATTATGTGTCTCTATTATAGGATATCTCATTGTAGGATATATGTAATACGATGACGCTAGTAAATTGGAATATATTTTATTTTTGGTCTGAATAATATTTTTGCTAAAGTAAAAATTTTTATGATTAAAGAAAAAAGTGTTGATTACCGGTTCGTGCCGAACACTGGTGCCATTACCCTGTTTCATGAATAGATATGTTTTGTTGGTTGTTGATTAATAAATAAACAAATTTAAGTAGTTTTGACATTTTTACCTAGGTTAGGTACAGGGCTGAACAATGAATTATTTTCTTCAGACTTATAAATTGTATTGCTTTTTATATTATTTTTATTATACACTACGTTACTTACTTAGGTATTTTAGGATAGGAAATAAAAAACAACAAACTTGAAATAAAATTTTATAACAAAACTTTGTTAACTACCTACCTACTATTATAACCGACTGCCTTGTAAATTATTTGTATTTTTTTTACAATTTTATTTAATCAAAATAATACAGTAAAATACTATAATTAGGTCAACATAATTAGCTAATATTTACAAAGTGATATGCGATTAACTCGGCGTCCACTTCCGAACAAATGAAATGGCGCAAGCTATATTTTGTTACACATATTACTTATTAACCTCCTTCATTAACATAAGGTTGTCAGGTAGCAAGCTGCGAGACACTCTCTTCGTCATTGATAATTATATCTTCTGTGATTGAGATCAAGTCCATACCTACTAACTCACTTTACATACTGCAATGCTAGGATCTGAACAACAAAAAGGCATAGGTTAAGTTTAGACATTATAACTTTATGCAATAAATTGATGTACTTGTATATTGCCCATATATTTCACAGATTATTCGTGTAGGCGTTACTACGACGCATATGCGAATTGTGGCATATGTGGGTGCCTAGTGTGACTTTTATTTACTATCAGTATTCATTCGATTACGTTTGCGAAAACGAAAATTAAAATTAGTATGGCATTGAAGCAGCGCCTCCTGGCGGCATACGAGAAGAGTTACATTTGCCATACAAATTCTCGTTATCGTTAACTTGATCGAATGCCGAATGAAACTCGCACTTGGCACCCTGATGTCTGTCCACTTATCATTAATAGTAACATTAGGCGCAATCCAAGGCAAATTCGCATCTGCACTGCCAACTGGGCCTCACTCTGCATAGAGCAGATGTTACCCAGAAAAAAAGGTAGTGTGAGAGCTGAGGCTACAATTTTGACAACATATTTTTGTTTTGTTTTCTATATTTTACGCGCTCAACAGAGGTACACAGTTCATTCAGCCTTTGTTCGTGTAATATGTAGCCGGTATCGGCTACATTTATCTGTTTGATATAGGTGCTATTATGACGGCGCGAGAGCACGCACAGTTATTGCTGGTAAAGGTGTACTCTGAGCGCTGTTTTCAAGAAAAGGTTTATCTTGTTTCGGGTTGGATCGCGTTCATGCAGGTCCATTCCACATTAATATTGCAAGTAATCAATGTTTATAGAGGTCACGAAATCTTCGTAATACAATTAAGCGTTCACTTATAGTAAAGTATTGCAAAGGAGATTAAGCTTCCACAACTTTGCTAATTAGCTTTACGTCACTTAGCAATAGAACATTCGCGAGTCTGCGTCGCACTTCACTTGTTTCACTGTAGCCGCACTGTGTTTTCACGGCTTTCGAGTCTTTTGCGGCAGGCGCAGTCTCACGGCTTGGCGTAAGTGTCGTAGAGCCAGTCCCAGAAGCGCACGCGCCGCGGCTCGGGCCCGGCGAGCAGCGTGAAGTTGCCGTCGATGTTGAGGTACTGCACTTGCCGCGTGCGGTTCACCGGCTGCCAGTTGAAGTCTACTACGGATTCGTAATCCACCGGCGGAGTTGGGTTTCTGTAGAACAAATCAAATAATTATTTATATATTTGTATCAATACTTGTTTCACACATTTTTTGGAATTAGCTCCCTGCTAGTATAAACCGTAATATGGGCCAGTGCTCATTTCACTTATGCATTATTCATTTATTCTTGGTGTTTGTGTTATGAAATGGGTCGACAGAGCAGCTTCAACTTAAACAGGAAATAATTACCAACTATATACAATTTTAATGAAGATAAAAAAAGTGCATACAAAAACATAATTACATTACAATAAATAGCCACCTAGTAATAAGGAACTACGATTTTATAAAATCTTATTTGGCTAACTAAATACAGATGAAAAACTAAGTTTTGAATTTGCCACGCTTTCCCAACGTTTTTCCTGTTACACCAAACGCGAACAAAAGTTAAATTGGACTAAAACTGTGCTGTCTCATTTTGACTACGTTTTGTTATAAGAGAGCTTTAGATCAAGATCAACAAATTAGGAATCCAAACATTATATACTCTTACCCAGTTTTTGCAAAGTTGGTCCACATTTGCACCATGCGCCTCGACACAGCGAGTTCCGGGGAGTCGTCGTCTAATCTATAGTTAAGCCTGGAGAAGTAGAACAGGTAGCCCATCTCGTCGCCGTGGCAGGCGCCCGGGTGCGTGATGCCGAGCATGCGCTTGAACAGCCCCAGGGCTCCGTCGAACGCGAACCGGTACAGGTACGTCGGGCTGGTCCGGTTGGTCTCCGCTTGCAGGCGCACCATCTCCAACATTGGCCGAAGGAACATCACGTCTGTGAACAGCTGGAGAAGAGTTTGGAGTTAATGCGTTTTCAATCGTTATGCCATCAGCAAATTTATACCCAAATCCTCCAAAGTGGTAGGGAAAAACTAATCAAGAATTTTGATTTTAACCTCCCTTTGATATAAACACCCCTCTCGATTGAAGATTTCCCTTTACTTCAAGTTTACTCTCGCATTTAGTTCTGTTCGATCTCGTAAAACACTTCAAAAAAAGAAATTCAGTGGTATGGAGGGAAATGTACCTCCATGCCATTGCCTGCACTATACTATGATCTCCCCAGAGAAATTTTTCCTAAAATGATAATCCTTCCACTACAGCTAACGGCATTCTTTACTTCAAAAATGTATGAAGGGACGCAGTGAACACATTGAAGCCTTAGACATCCCTAAAAATACTAATTTGTCTTGGATCGCAAAGGAACACACCGTTACAGAAGCACAGCAAAGGAGTTAGCAACTGGCTTACATCTATAAGATTGTCGACGTTGCGCGCGTCGACCGGCCGGTTCTGGAAGTAGAAGGATCTGATGGCTTCAGTGATGTTCTTAGTCTGCTCCTCATCGTCTGTCAGCAACGCCGGCGGCACCACGCGCCTGAACTCTCGGTCCAGTTCGCTGAGCAGCTTCGGGTCACGTTGTAGACCTGGAAAGATTTTTGGATATAATTTTAGAGCCTTATTCAATTTAAATGTCATTTATTGGTTCTACGGCATGCTATTGGCAATTATGGTGAGGAAAGCTTTATTATAAACGAAATAACTTATGTGTTACATATCAATATTATATTGAAATAAAACAAAGAACAGTTATATAATATTAAACATTGAAAGTGGATTAATAAGTTAGACATTCATTGATCTATAGCGTATGGCTATACGATGAATCGCTAAGTATCAGATTCAATAATTAGTAAACAACTCCTGTGCGTCGAGGATGATGATTGCAAATTGGATTCAATATCAAATTATTAAAGAAGTAAGGCATATTGTGTACTACCTATACTAAAAACAATACCCTTCCTTTGCAGTCGGGTAAAAAAACAGCGCCCTATTATAAAAAATGACGACTGAAAAATGTGTTATGTCATTTATATTTAATTAGTTTGAAGATCTACAGTAATAACGACAGTAACTTACGTACCTATATCTTCAAATATTAAAAAAAAGACTAATCCTAGTTACTTAATTAATTTTTTTTTCATAACCATTGTGCTTGTGATTCTGATGTAACAGTAATTTTGGTAACAGATTTGTATGGAAGCACTGTACTAAAGTAATGTTAATGTTGCAAAGTCGCTTCCAAAAATGCCCTAACAGTTAAATATCGTTCGGCCGAACGAGAAAGTGGCACGAATATGATATAACCATCACACATGTTACATTATGTAAATACGGCAATAGCGTCTCTGTTACTGCGTGTCGGACTCTATGTCAGTCTGTTTGAAGACCAAGTTGCGCAATGCTTGTTTGTGCAATCGAAAAAGAACCATTGTCTCCGTAAGCAGCCTTGTTTATTGTTATTGATCGATCATGTATTTTATAACATTTTGGTGTCTATAGAGAAAATGAACATGAGAATTGATTGGAGTTAAATAACACACAAAATTGTTTATCATAGCTTTTGTCTCTATTTATAGCCATAAAAGTCAATAAACTGAAATATTCTTAATAATAATGGGTTTTGTTTTGTAGTTTGACTTAAGTCCACCGGCATTGGCAGTGCAGACACTGAAAAACATATTTAACCAAACTATTTCGGCTATTTCAGGAATAACAAAGTTTGACAAAACTTTAATAAAGTTAACTTGATTTAACAAATCTGATTTATCTATAAAGCTGTTTTAGCTTATGTTATTTCAAGTAGGTCATTAGTAATATTCAAAACTTTGATTAGCTTTAACCAATATGAAGTTAACAAGCTTAAGTGGTTACAGATAGGTAAACAAACTGTTATGTCCGATTTAGGTATTTTCATAGTTAACATACAACAAACTTTTGTTGTATAACAAAGTTGTAACAAAGTAAAGTAACAAAGTTGTATGTTGGACGCAAAAAAATAATTTTATTTTTTCGCGTCCATCATACAACTTTGTAAGCCATTACTAAAAATCTTATAGGTATAGTTCACCAAATTGTTTTGTAACAAATCACTTCGATCACTTCGCCGAATACTGTCCTTCGTTTTTCCTTTCTTTTCTCTTTTTGTTGGACGTTGCCAATGTTTTTTCTATAATCCAACTAGATAAGTATGAGATTTTTAAAAATACAACATAATGATTTTTGTACGTATCTTTTGCTATTGTGCCCTACAAAGGTCAGGATAAAATAATAAGTACCTAGAATAGACGCGAGTAGTTCCGTGTAAACTTAGATAACAATATGTAATAACTTTATTGAAAACAGCACTAACTACTATATCGAAACTATATAGTTAGGTATCTCTTGCGGTATATATAAATTACATAAGAATTAAACTAAGTATTTTGTTCGCGGTGGAGGTTGAGTAACTAGTGGTGAATTAAGCTTGGGCTTATAAGTGTATTGATTGGCTAATGAACTCTCGATTTATCGAAAATTGCGAAAAGATATACCTACGTGCCACTTATTCTTCAGCAGATCCGTATCTAAAATAAGGTGTTTCGAAAACTTTATTGCAAATCCGTGACTCAAAAATGCGTAAGTGGATTTTACCCAGCTACAGCATTGGCGTTGTAAATTGTAAGGTATTGTATGGTATTGTAAAGTAATCAACAAGGGACAACGGTGGATATGTACTAAGCTTTAGAAACTAACATCGGTGATTGATGACGATCGATGAGGACAAAGCCGAAGATAAAGCACATTCGCAGCCGAAATCCTCACCCTCAAATGAGAATATGCTGAATAAATATAAGGTGCTCTTCGTGGGAAACTTCAAAAACTTTATGACCACTTGATGGCACAGCGGCTTAAATTCGTTTGTGGCAACTATCGCAATACCTGATCATTAGATCTGACTGGGTAATCGAAATAAAATCACTAGAGTTCCACGCCTCCGTGCTTTCCGAAACACGAATCCCCAAAGATGGCAGTCTTTGAAAACCATCAACCTACCCGCATTGGATCAGCGTGGGTTCAGACCTGATCGTTCATGTAGAAAGGTCTGAGCATATCCGTGGGTTTATAGGCTAATGATGTCGTTAGGCGATAAGTACTACTGCTTTCGGTGAGGGGCACAGGAAGGGCTGCCGTTGCGGCGCGCGCGCAGCGAGCGTGCCGGTTCCGTTCACTTGCGCAACTCCCGCACCTTCACTACTCGGAGACTGTCGCGAAGGATTTCCGCAAACATTTGCGCCTTTAGGTAAGTGGAAAACCACTCCGCCTAAATTGCTAGTTATTATATTTAGTGGTTAGGCGCAAAAAACACGTTACTCTAATTTTGTGCAGTTACGTGCCTGCGCTATGGGCACGTTTATAGAAAATTACTACCATTCGAGTACGCAATCTCGCAAGAAATAAAGGTACCTACTCGTACGTCTGTACCTACCTTCGCTCTGGGTGCTGAGTGCGAGTTTTATTCGCAATTTAAACTATTTCTGAACGTTTTTATAAGATTATTAGCAGCATTCTACTGCATATACGGATCCTATCGGACCGGACACGCATATTTATGCACAGAAATATTTATGAATATTTATTGACATCATAGAACATTTCTTTCGTTCTGCCATGTTCTGCTGTCATACTCTACGGGCTGATTATGTTGATGATGGATACTACTCACGCCGGAAGAGTATGATGCCCTCCTGCGCGTTGTAGCCTGTCATCAGCGGCACGTCGGCGCCGGGCAAGCTGTCGCGCGGCGCTGCGGTCAGGAACGCGTCGGGGTGCTCCGGCTCCACCGCCGGTAGGAACGGTAGCGCCACAGTACTCTGCAAGTCGGCACCCCTGCCCGGAGCGCCCGAAATACGGGCACCGGCTTTCACTATCAGCTCGCTTGGTGTAGCGCGGAGGTAACCTGTGTACAATGGTTATATTTATTAGCGTAGCTCCAAGAAATCAATGGCGGCGCTAGCGCGTCCTCAATGCCAGGTCACTAAATAGGTGACCAAAATAACAAAAGCTGGAACTGGATATGGAAAGCCGAAGCCCAGTTGTGGGACGTTCAAAGCGTGATGCTGACATTTATTATGCTCATGGAGGAAACATTAAATAAAAAAATGATTGGCAAACATTGAGTCGTGAGAGAGCAAAAAATAAGAAAAAACGCCACGCGACTGTGGGCATGGCATATAAAAAGCGCTTTTTTTTATAAAAGGCAGGATGATTTTTTAACACCAGATGTTTAGAAGAAGCGGAGTTTAAATGCGAAGACAGCGAGTGAAGCAGGATTAATTGTGCCTCCACTAGTCCTATCTTGCCAACCCGAAAGTTGCATCTTGTGTTTTGGCAAAAAGCACCCTGCAGCTACGTAGTTGATTACAATTTTACCTAGCAGCTCGGCGGTGTTGTTGGTGTCGATGCCGAGCTCGCGGCCTAGCTCGAAGGCTCGCTCGCGGGGCTCCGTGGCGAGTGCCCAGGGGGACAGCGCCAGGCCGCTTTGCGCGATTGCACCGTGGAACAGACCCTATAAACAACGAATATCACCAATCAGCATATTACTTTTATAGTACTAAATTGAGCCGGCAAATGGCTCGCCTGTTGAAAAATGGTCATGCTCATGTACGGTTGCAACACCAATTTCTCTCACCAATTGCAATTTCTCTATGCCTGCCTTGTAATTTTTCAGAAACTCGGAAAAGAAGTTTTATAAATATCTAGTAGGTAGTAGATAATTCCTTTTTACAATAATAGTCTATTTTCTTTTCTATTTTTGATTTCTAGTAAGTAAATTAGAAGGAAATGGTTTTGCTAACTGATCTAGGTAGAATGTTTTGCTCCACGTTTCTTTTGTTTTAAGTCGAAACTTTTTAATTAATGGTGGCTTTGCATACACAAGTCAGCCACTACAATAATCTTATCTAAGTTTGTCCAAAATCATCAAATTTTATTAAAAATCTTGTAACTTCATGTTATGTTTAACGAAGCGTCAATGTAAACTGTGTACTTAACCTCATTCAGTCGAGGTGGGGAATTGTGAGTGAAGCTGCGAAGGTTGTGCTCAAGATGTTTAAATCCTCAAGTGCTTAAGTATGTTGGTTAATAAACATCCTCTCGAGTTATGAATTGAATTTGAGACTGCCCCGCGCCCGTCACGTCGTTCTTTTTATAGATCATAAATAAATACTTAAAAGTTAAGGTCAAAGACACAATGTAAACAAAAAAATACATTTATTGTTAGTCACTAGACTTAAAAAAAAATACATAAAGAATTTTAAAATATTGTTTGTTGTTGAATTGAACTTGTTTATGAATATTTAAATTTTCTTTTATTTTGATGTGTGAAGGACTTAAATAGATGGCCCTGATTGGCCCCTGTTAGCTAGATTTTAAATTGGTATCAATTTGTGGTAAACAGTATTGGTGTACTTTTTATTTATATCATACTGGTCATCAGCACTTTGGCTTTCATCTCACCCTGATGTTAAGTGATGATAAGACCGAAGGTGGAAGCGCACTTCACCCGGAATCCTCAACTACTGAGGCACTAATCTATAGCTGCCGGACCATCTTATCTAAATAAATAGATAAGATGGTGGTAGCTAGCCATGCGGAAAAACAAGCCCTACCACCAACCAAACCGAATACATAAACATATATCCCCCGCTGGCTCTCGAACCCAGGACCTCTGGGTCAAAATCGGGTGGTCTTAACTACTAGACCACAGAGGCGGTTTCATATAATGTAATAATACTACAAACAAACATACATTATTTTATACATTGATAGAATGTTTATTTACACTCTTTATGGTCTTTATATTTATAGGGCAGCTTAAGCAACTTAAGGTTCATTGAGCCGTAAGCTACGAGGGTTTCTAGACGGCAACACGAAAGCGTGTCCCCGTTACATGCTAGATTTTCCGAGCGTGATCGTTTTCTAGATCGAAAAACCTAGGACCTCGGCTCGAGCTGTCCGTGTTGTGAATAGGTAGGTACCTTATTTATTTGGAGAGTTTGCGAGTAATTCGTCAACTCGTCCCACATGCCTACAGCGCATTTGGGACGAGTTGCAAAAAATAAAAATAAATTATATTTTCATTGCGCAACGTCCCAAGATTCTATCAGTTTGAGAAAAGGTACAATCAGTAGCAAAAGTGTTGGTGTAAAATAATAAAACCTATTTATTTATAACATATTTAACCATCACAGCATTGTCATGTCATTTATGAATAGAAAACATTTAGCCCCCTAGCTATGCCACTCGGCCACCGATGATTTAGCATAGTGGCTCTAATAAAGTGTACAAACCTCTGAGCTCTTAGACAGCATATGCAGGTGCACCGATGCCGCGCCCGCGGACTCGCCGAAGATTGTGACGCGCGCAGGGTCCCCGCCGAACGCCTCGATGTTGTCGCGCACCCACTTCAGAGCCAGCACTTGGTCCTGCCACCAAAACAACATCGTCATTTATAACATTTTGAGTTTATTTATTTCATTTAGGTACACGAACCGAATACCATCAGATCATGGCATAATATAAAAAGTTAAGTTGAGTTAGTTGAGGTTAACATGTTTTTAATTAAACATAATTTGATTTCAAAGATAGGGCCTTTGCCCTGGTGTGGTATCCGATCCGATCCGAACCCTTCGGAGAATCTACTAGGGCACGGGGATGCGCACTAGTGCGCGTCCCCGTGCCCTACTAGATTCTCCGAAGGGTTCGGATCGTATCGGGGGGCGTAACCACCCGAGGGCGCCTCTAAAGGCTCGGACCTCGGCTCGGGTAGACCGGGCCGTGGAGTAGGAGAGAAGCGCCCAGGTACATGTCTGTACCTGGTATAGAGCGCGTGTGAACCGGTTCTTCGTACCCTTGTTCTACGAGTACGGTGTCTTGGACCTAAGCTAGTGTGCATGTTTGGTGTATTCTGTAAATGTGTAGTGACATTTAGAGGATCGGCGGGAGGGATGGCACAGTATTCGACAGGAACCAGTTATAAACACTTATTTCCTTTAATCATTAAAAACTTACCCCCTAAGCAGCTGATTTTTTTTAGTTCCCATTGAATACAGTTCACCTGCTTCCTAGCTGTCATTCAGTAAAATTTCAATGAGATAATTTATTTATATACTTATATAAATAAAAATGAATGTTGCTAAACACAAAACTCGAGAACGGCTGAACGGATTTGGATGAAACTTTGCGCATAAACAGATCATGACCCTGACTAGGATATAGGATTTTTTATCCCGGTAACAGGTTCCTGTGGGATAGTGTAGTCTTCGCGAACGAAGTCGCGGGCGACAACTAGTATATTATATATTTTGCGCGACGAGATTGATGCCGAACACTGGAATATATCAACATAAAAACTACACTGTAAGAATGGTAATTTCTTTGATAACATGTCGTAAGAAATTGGTTATTAGATTTTTGTAAAACGTCTATTAAATATATTTTCTCATTTGTAAGTCTCAGCAAAATAACTAAATGTAAGCAGCAGATCTGATTCGAACGGCTTATGAGAATTGCATTGTGAGTTTCAAAGAATAGTTTTTGTAATTGTTCGTTGCATTTATCGCTCTAAAATGTGAAAAATCCTTTACAATAGAGCTTTGTAGTAATTGTTTCCTTCAACTATCTTCCACGATTGATCTGTGTGAAAATTTACGTGTTTTTAGAACTTAGGTATAAACTTAGAATTAATCTAAGGGTATAAATTGAATAACTGCATAAACTACAATCTACCTACCAGTCTTTGATGAGAGTAAATAATCAAAGCTACCAGTTTATGAAAAATAATTTGTATAGGCGCGGCTCTAAAAGACCAGTGTTATCTTATAACTATACCTACTCAATCTCACTGTCATTACCTTTTTATAGTCATGTCCATTACCTATCCACAGTTCCACATACATTACATTGACGTAATCTATGGTTGCAAACAGCGTTTACAACTAGTTTAAATAGTGTCAATGAACTAGAAACTTTTCTAAAACATATAAACAGTATGACTTGGCCTCAAAACAAATAAAACAAAAATGTTACAGTTTGGCAACCAATTGACGACGAACGTGTACTTACTTACGTTTACGCGTGTGCGTTTGGACATTTGACTTTTGTGAATTAAACACGGGATTTAAGGTGATTTTTAATTTTAAGTAAGTTCCATTTGTTTTTTTTTAAGTTTTAAAATTGTTGTTTTTTTTTTCTTTTCCAAGCTTCTGATAAGTGCAATAATGCCAAGATTGATTGTGAATGTGTATTCATAAATAATACTTAATTATTAAAAACCTTAATCTTCATCTGAACTTTCTTTCCGGCTTGAAAAGTGTAAGTCCGGCTTTAAAATAGTGTGTTGGGCTTTCCACAAACACCATGTCCAGCTTTTATGGCAAAATGTCCGACCTAATACAGCGCTGAGTCCGCCTTTTTTATTTTAGGACCTGGCAACCCTATGTAGAGTGTAACCAGAGTGCCTTAATTTTCCTTTTCCTTTTTGAGCCTTTGTTTTCGTGATAAAGTTATGGAGTGGTGAATAAATCTCGCACTTGGCACTCGAACAGATTATAACAGGAGCATGGTGTAATTGTTTCACGCCATTTACAAAACAAACAAAGGGGTTGCACAAAGATCGCGACGGGTCGAAGTGCTACTGGAAGAGGAAATCTCGGCAGCCCCTCTAAGATAAGATAAGAAACAGTCGTTCTTGTAGAACAAAAATTTAATTTAAAGCGTGCCTACCTACATCCTATCTTAGCATAGGTAGTTGTTGGTGACTGTAAACAGAGCGCCTATTAGTGTGAGTTTTCTTTACTATCCGTATTCATTAGATTACGTTTACGAAAACGAAAATTAGTATGGCATTGAAGCAGCGCCTCCTGGCGGCATACGAGAAGAGTTAACATTTTGCCATACAAATTCTCGTTTTCGTTAACGTGATCGAATGGCGAATAAAACTCGCACTTGGCACCCTGTACTATCCACATCGATGCAAGTAGACTATGATCGGCGCAGTGTTACTATTGCTTCTATTTGACACTTCAACGCCTGCCCGTATCAACGGCCGTAGACCTTACTCAATTTATTTGTTTAGTGCACCATGTAACCACTGTGTTTTTATCGATAGTAAAGATTTCCCCACTTATCTGGCTACATTAAGTAGCTTTAGTTTGGCTAAAATTAAAAGAATTTCCTAAATCCACAGGTTCAACAGCTATATTATTTTTGTTAAGTATATCTATTTAGTGCATCTGGTGTGCATAAAATAAATTATTTAAAAGAGGAAACTAAAATAAATACTAAGTAAGTAAGTATATTTAAAGGTTTATCACGTAATACGATTTTGGGTGAACCCGAAAAAGAAAACCCAAATAAAAGGGTAACCTTTATTATGTGTACCTCTATACCTACAGGTATATAATTAATATGATGTACCTTCGTATGAACTAAATGTTCATATACACAAAATATATTATGTAGAAATTAATTGCAAATATTAATTACATTGGACAACTAAACTGCGGTGATGAAAGGTAACGCTCTAATGAGTTTCTTGAACAATGAGATTGTTTGACAGTCACGGATACTTAGTAGCAGAGAACCCTGCAATCTAATCGCAACCGGTAACAGAATACAAGAAGAATTTGTTGCGTATGGGCGCTATGCCAAAGCCACTCGGGCCACCGAGGCATCAAAAATTATTTCTGGTCTCAAAATAGATCTTTATATTTTGAGACCAGAAATAATTTTTGATTTAAGACAGCGTAACAGGCATCTTACCTTTAGTCCCATATTTCCGGGAACTTCATCTATCTCTAGACTGAGGAAGCCGAGCGCACCCAGCCTGTAGTTGAGGGTCACCAGCACCACGCCAGCCCCCACCAGGTGATCTGGCCCGTACAGGAACGCGTTGCCGGACCCCACGGCGAACGCGCCTCCGTGGATCCACACCATCACTGCCAGCTTTGGGTTGTACCTGTTAATGGTTAAAGTCGGTAGTTTTAGATTAATACACATTTCATTTTTTGCCTACTTCGTCCAACTGCCTAAACAAATATTTTCCCCTAACCCTTCAATTTTTCACGATCTCTGGCGATTTCCAACCGTATATTTGTAGAGGCATCGAGATTATCTCGCCACGCTTGCTTGCCATTGGCGCGTCGAGCAGAATCAAGGCCCTATAATGGTAAGTGGTCATCGCAGCCTCCAAAATTTTGCAACACCACAATTATTTATACTAAGGACTACTAAGGTTGTAAGTATGCCACAATGTCCAATAGGTATTTCTTGGTTCGAAACATATAACATCAACTCAATAGCCCTTGCTGAGTTTTTTGCGAATTCTTCTTGGTACAGGGTTTCAATCGTAGGGTTTAAAAAACCCATGACTTACATAATAAAGTACAAAAAATGCTATGCCTAAAGAACTTAGAAATAAGCAACGCAAGACACTGCTGTTTTGCAAAAAAGTATTGAGGGTCAATTATTTAAAATCTGTGTAAATGCTCACCCAGTAAGTTTGTCAGGCAGCGCAGGCGAGTACACATTAAGGAAGAGGCAGTCCTCGTCGCCCTTGTAGGTGTCGAACAGCATGAACCTGTGTGGGCAGACGGCGCCCTCCTCCAGCGCGTCCCGCACTCCTGACCATGGCTCCAGGGGGACGGGCGGCCGGAACCGCAGCGACCCGCGCGGCGGCTGCGCGTATCTGCACCAAGTCAAACTTTATGATAAACTCTTCAAAGTGATACTTCTTGCACAAGGTACTTATTAAAAAAAAAACTTTTCGACAATACTCTTTCAAAGTAGGGCAACGAATGTTGATGCTTTGTCAAATCAACTAGATTATCTAACAGGTGCTTGTCGACTTATTGTAAACTTATTACATGGTACTAAAGTATTCAACGACTTATGTTGCTGAGCGTACTTTATTATATTTGAGACAGTTAACTTGACTTTTGTAGCAGTTTCTTTGAATCTGATCTCCTAGGGAAATCGAATACCTATCCATGTGCTTTCCGCAGATTTACGGATAGCGAGTTCGTAATGGCTGGAGCTGTACCAACAGCTCCAAGTTTTCAAAACCATTTCTTTCTCAGAAATTTCAAAGATATCTAATTTTAAGTAGTAAGAATTTAACTACACTTTTGCCAAGTATTTAGGACGTGTTGGGGTATGATAGAGTTCTAGAACGCACATATAATTCACTTGTACTTATTATTACAACAACTATCACTAGTGGTTAGCTAGCTGATTTCGTTGGTATGATAAATACGAAATAATTATATTCCATTTCGGTGTAAATTAGGGTTCGGTCCACCGGAAAGATATTTGCGTAACAGAACCTTAGTTAGGACGGCTCGTTATTTTCATGTTCGGGCAAGACATTAGCAACAGTTACAAATTGTTTACTCTACGGAACTAATTTCCTGACGAAACTATGGCATAAGGTGACTGTAGTGTAATTCCTCTTACTTTTATGTTCGAAATATTTAATTTAAGGTTTCAAGGTCGCGCTTCCGTAACTCTACTTTCAGGAGAAATCACCGAATATTTAATTAACAAGTTGGTTTCCCAAGGCGCTGCCGCTGCTCCGATACCATACAAATATTGCTTAATTTTGCGTTATTATTATCAGAGTAATTAATACACTGTTTTGAACAAAACATAAATGCAGGTCTACCTGCATTTATGTTTATGTCTAACTCTAGTTGATATATTAAAGTGCTGTCAAAACAGCAGTAGTGCAACAAACACTATGATTTCTATTTTCAAACTAAGTGGAGATCAGTATTGTGCAAGGTAATGGATATTATCTCCCATTATTGATTACCTCATATTTTAATATAACAGATATAAATAAAAATAAAAAAAAAAATCATTTATTGGGTAACTTAAAGGTAGGTAACAATAGCAGTGGCTGGAGCCTCCTTTTAGACACAATTTGCCTGTTTCAAGAGGTTCCGCTCTTTCTTATCTCTAAGGTATACATAGAAGTTACCACGTAGCTAGTTACTCAATTTATATAACAAAAACTACTTAATTAATAAAATAAAAACCAAATATAACTAACTGTGTGTGTGTGCGTGTGTGAGGTGTGTGTGTGTGTGTGTGTGTGTGTGTGTGTATATGTGTGTGTGTGTGTGTGGGTGTGTGTGTGTGTGTGTGTGTGTGTGTGTGTGAGTGTGTGTGTGTGTGTGTGTGTGAGTGTGTGGGGGTGTGTCTGGGTGTGTGTCTGTGTGTGTGTGTGTGAGCGTATGTGATTATTACATTAGATATTAGGAAATAAAGGTCTCTAGTTCATCATAATTTATATTTTTTAGCCAAGTTATTAATAAGGATTTACATTCTTTATAAGTTTTATTATAGATGTTGAGTTCATTATTTATTTTATTATATATACGGGCAGACCGAGAAGCGAGCTGTACGCTTGCAAATTTTGTTTGAGTTGGGGGTATGTAAGCAACAGCATACATTCTTCTTCTCCGTACCGTATCAGGTTTGTAAGGTAAGTATTTGTGTTTCCTTAATATTGCATGCAGAATATATAATTTTCTAATAGATAGTAGACTGCATGTCTGGTAAAGTTCAGAAGTTGAGAAAGTTCGTTTCTTGAAGTACATAACTTTCAAGAGCGTTCTTTGTGCTCTTTCGACTTCCAGAAAGCGAGTCTTTAAAGCGCCACCCCAGACCGGAATGCAGTAAGTGACGACAGATTGGACCAGAGAGATGTAAATGTCGTTTAATAGTTTTTTTGGGACTATGTGGCGCAAGGTCTTAAACATCCAAATGAATTTGCGAACTCTAGCTGATAGATGTTCGATTTGGGGATACCAAGATAATCTTTCGTCAACCACTACACCCAAGTACTTGGTTTGGTTTACTTTTCCTATTGATGGACAGTTGCAGTCGTAATTCGAAATAATGCCACATGAATGGATTTTTATAACAAAATTTTGGGAAGGCTGTGGGCTGCTATAGATATTGTAACAAATATAGTTTGTTTTGTCTGTGTTTAGAGTGAGTAAATTGTTTTTAAGCCATTTAGCAACCTGAGCCATCCCTTGTTCAACACTGACACGAGCCTCATCCCAATTCGACCCAGTAAAAACAATAGCAGTATCGTCCGCATACGAAAATATGTTTGCGTTTTTAAGTTTCATGTTGCACAGGTCATTGATATAGACGAGGAAAAGAGTTGGGCCCAATACGCTAGATGTATGTAACACTTATAAAGCTTTTTGTTTGTTTTAACACTATTATATAAGGAAAAAAGGAATAGAACAATGTCTCATAAGATCTATTAAAAGAGCATTCGCCCGGGTTGGGAAATGTCGTTGTTTCGAGTCGAGTCTCCCATCGCGAGTAATTGTCGACATACTAATAATTGTCCTCTTGAAACTGTGTTAAAGGGTCTGCTCGGCGGTCCTGGTAACAATCTTGTGAACGCTATGGGCCCGCCGCCAATGCGCATGCGGTCGACGAGCAACTCACTGTGTTTGATGATGATAAGCGTTGCCCATAATATATGCAGTCCTCATGAAGTGTTTGTTGACATACCTGATCTCCTTGAAGCTGTAGTAAGGCGTCTGCTCTTCGTTTCTGGCGGCGAGTTGGCGGCCGCGCAACGCGCCCAACTGCGTGAACACGATGGGCCCGCTTCGTGCACGCACTTACGACTACACATGAGCGTTGCCCACAATGGCAGTGGGCAGTACACAACACTAGTAATTGGTGACATACCTAATCCCCTTGAAGCTGTAGTACGAGGTTTGCTCGACGGTCCTGGCGGCGAGCTGGCGGCCGCGCAGCGCGCCCAGCTGCGTAAACACGATGGGCCCGCCGCCGACACGCATGCGGTCGACGAGCGCGTGCACGAGGCGGGCCGCGCGCGCCGGCACCGCCTGCAGCCGCCGCAGCGCGTGCTTAAGGCCGACGCTTTCGCTCACTGTGCTTGATAGACGACGCCAGGCACCCGTTATCTGTTACCAGACAAATTGATATTATAGCACATTATGTCCCAGTCACCCTAGTAGCACGTGAAGACATCCCCTTCATCCACAGTGGTTCTTAGCGGGTAGGCTTCTCCTTTTCCCTGTCGAGGCCCTCGAACCTGGCCAGGGAGGCGGGATCTGGGGAGGAGAACCCAACATAATGCGCTCCTCCCAGGTAGGCTACTCTTGACGCAAACTCAATCTCAATACAATTCCAATGCGATTAATATGTATCGATATTGGGATAAGTTTTGCAATTTCGGAACGCCCCATCTCGATAATAATTTGTTCACTCAATTTCCACGCAATTTAATTCCAATGTAGCGCTATTATCGCTTTTAACAGTGCCATTTGAATTTTTTAGATTTGGGATTGGAAATTGATTATTGCAATTGTGTTTCAAGAGTAACCCACAGACAGACGGCTGCACATAAACCAATCCAAAACTGTTAAATTTCTTCAATACATTTTCAACCATAAAACTTATACATAAAGTTCAAAGTCTAATGAGGAAATTTGACAGTTTGTGGTAGGTTGATGTGCGGGCGTGTATAGAAAAAAACAAGCCGACGTCAGTCAGGTACCCGTTATCTGTAGGGTTACTCTTGAAACACAATTGCAATAATCAATGAGAAATAATAAATTGATCCACAAAAAAATTGTAATCTAGCACCTAAAATGGTAAGTTAGCATCTAAAATGTAGATTAGGTGCTAACTTTGTATTTTTGTGGGTTACGTTAGGTTACTTTGGTGATCGATTAAATACAACCCATAATCAATTTCCAATCACAAATCTAAAAAAATCAAATCAAATCACTCTTAAAAGCGATAATAGCGCTACATTGGAATTAAATTGCGTGGAAATTTAGTGAACAAATTATTATCGAGATGGGGCGTTCCTAAATTGCGAAACTTATCCCCATATCGATACATATTAATCGCATTGGAATTGTATTGAGATTGAGTTTGCGTCAAGAGTAGCCTACCTGTTGCCATTCGATTTGAGAGTATACTCGTAGTAGTTTGAATTGGTAGATAAAAATCGGAAGTGGTAGTTTCCTATTTACAATTAGTTTCATCACTGTCAGACAGCCCATAAACGTTTAATGGATGGGCACAGGCCTTCCCACAGAGGTTTATAGGCATTTAACCCACCGCAATGCCTTATTTGTAGGATGGTGTAGATGTAGGTGTTCCCCGTGTGGTGCCGGGGGTAAAGAATTGCACCACCCCATCTCTTCCCGTGGGTGTCGTAGAAGGCGACTATGGGACCATTCCAGAGGATGGGCAGCAGCGTAACTCTATAATTATTCTCACCTTACTGCGATCGCCAACCCGCCTGCCAAGCGTGGCGATTATGGCAAATTCTCCTCAAAATTATTTATCCTTGAGGGAGGCCTTTGTCCAGCAGTGGACGTCTATTTGGCTGAGATGAAGATGAGGTTGGTGTATAGCAATTATTTACATGTAATAATTGTGCAGCCTCCCGGTCTCTTCATAATATGATTGTATTTTGTTTTGTTTTGTATTTCTTTAAAGTTTGCGTTAAGGGGGTGCAGCGCGGACGCAAAACTGCGAGTTTCAAGTTTCTTTATTGAGTGGTGTGACAACGGCGCACGACTACGAATACGCACGCACACTAATATCTGTACAGAGTAGGCTGGTGATGTAATTAGAGCAATATTTACTTTCGTAAAATCATAGGCGTTTGGGTAAAAAATAATAAAAGTCTTAATATTTTAATATTCATATTTTTTTTTTGAAAAATATGACAACAGTGGCCTGCGGTATATCAATACAAACATTTTAATGTCGGATCATTGTTTCATTTGTGCTATATTTACAAAGTTTCTGAAGAAATAAGTTTTTAGATATCATTACTTATACGTATTGTTATGCAGTTTCTGGGTATTTGTTTCAAATTCCAAGACAACCATGGCCTTGTGAAAGGATCAAGCTAACCTACTCTAGTCCTTTTAATGTATATGACCTATTCAGCGCCTACCACCAGCGACTTAAAAACACGTAAATTTTCGAAATTCCACGCGGCACCCCCTTGAGGCCGTTTGTCGGCTTACATTGACTGTTTGATTTTGTTGCAACGTCTGCTTTATCATATTTGTGCACGATGTACACATGCCCTTACATCAACCTACCGCAAACTGTCAAATTCCCTCAATAGACTTTGAACTTTATGCTTAATGCATATGGTTGAAAATGTATTGAAGAAATTTGACAGTTTTGAATAGGTTGAAGTGCTCATTATGCGTCAGATAGCGTCACTTATAACTTTTCATTCAGTCATAAATATTATAGTCATGAATATGAAAAAGACAAAGCTTTATGACGAACTAAATGTCTAAATGATGTGTACACACTGGCACAGAAGAATAATACACTGGTACTGTATTGTTTCATTTCATTAAATCTTTAGGTACCGCTCGGTGGCGCTTATACAACTTCGCGGAGTTGGTCCTTATGACATCTAATTGCGATTAGATCGTATACTGAATCTCTTTTAGAAGCTCACTTATCACTATGAAAGGCATTCTAAACCTTAGATTAACAGTTAGAAATAACAAAGCTGCGCGACGAGACTTTAAAGACATCAAGTAGGTACTTCTATTATCTTTAACTATTTTTTTAAATATTCATAAAAATACAGTGAAAAAATTCTAGCTAGTCAGTGCAGTCGCCCGGATTGTGGAAGACCCAGGTTCGATTCTCGGCTGAGTCGGGTAGGCATTTAATTTTTTCACTGTATTTTATAAATATTTAATTCAGCTTGTGTAGCAATTAGCACTTTAAAAAAAAATGATTTTATTTAAATATGAAAAGTAGTATATACTTTTGTTTTATTTCAATAACTCTAATCTGACCGAGAGAATAAATCTAAGAGTGAGATCGAGTAAAATTGAATAACGTGCTATTTGGAGGCGCGTATGGCCAGTCCACGCAATTCGGCGCATCCATGCGAGGTGGAAGGTTGTATTGCTGTATCGATTTCAGCAATTTGAGATCCAAGTCATGCCCAAATGAAGGAAATATGTAACTATTGGACAAATTAAAATTTTAAATGTCGTTGAAAAAATACAATTTGAAAACATGTAAGTAAGTATAGATCGCGCCAAACTTCTACTAGAAGTTTGGCGCGACCTATACCTATTGGTCAAATATAAAATCTAGAATTCTTTAAAAGAAAGTTTTTTAATTATTTTCATTGTATTACGTACAGTCAGCTTCAAATTTATGGATGCAACTTATGCGATAAAAAATATCTAAGCATTTCAAGATTATATTTTGACTTACACTGCCAACGATTTTTTCAAGTCACACGTGCTAACAAACTTAGCATTAAAACTTACCAACTACGAAGAAGAAGTGAAGATCCTTTTGACTATCTTAGAATATTGGTAGATTGTAGTTTGCCTTACAAAAGAATTCATAATTAAATGTTACCTGAATTATTAATGTATTGCATTGTGCATCAATAGGGTATGAATAATTCAGCATAATCATTTGTTTTCTCTAAATTAATGACTTGGTAAATGTCTATACTAGTTATTTAGTCAGTGTTCAAATAAAGAGTTGTTGATGTTTTTTGTTTATTAAAATATTAAATAATAAAATATTTCAGCAAAGATGTTGGTGTCGGTTTAGTTAGTTAGATTTCACGCGGAAATTTTGAGGGTATTTGAAGAGTGACATTGCACTGTAAATGTAAATCAGAAATAATAAAACAAAATTGCAAACATCCATCTTACTTTCCAACTATTAATAATTATTCATTGTCTAACCTTAAATCGTTTTTCAATGGGTTAAGGGCGTTGGCCTTGCATTATAGTCGTATTGGTCGCGTGCGCTTAAACATAGCGATCAACTCATTATTATTATCTGTGTCATTATGTCGTTTTGAGTTGTGTGGCTCCGTGGCTCCGATGCCATAGGTGCCGCGAAAGGTGGCGGGCCACACGCCGAAGGGTCGCCAGCATAGTTATTATGCTGTCAACTACTTAAACAATTTTACTCATTTAGGTAATAAGTCAAAAACTCGCGACGGTAATAATATAAATTAATAAGTAGCGCGAAATAAATAATAATTTAAAAGTATCAGTGGATGTGGCAAATTTTGTAAATTACCAACAAGGTAAATTGCGTTTAAAAACTGTCTTAATATATTTTACTGAAATTGCATAAAATATGCTGGTATTTTGTGGTTCAGAGTAGAGTTCTAAATTTTAGAACTGTGTTCTTAATTTTGCTATAATTTATTTCGTTGCAGATTTTAATACCGATTTATATTTTATTATGTGCGTGCTGTTGTTGTAAAGCCGCACAAGAGTTTCTGTGGCGGAAATTATAAGTACTAAAAAGGCTATCTAAGCTTGTACGTGTTATCGTTATTAATAAAACGATAGCATTTTATTGTTGTTATCGTACAAATTTATCAGCCAATTAAACCCGAGAAAATTTTCAACAAATCTTTAAAATATTAAAGTGCATGTTATGTCGATGACATCTAAAAAGATTCTCCTATATTTTTCTTATCAGACATGATCAAATTTTTAAAACATTTATATATCATCATCATCATCATCATCATCATCAGCCTACACACGTCCACTGCTGGACATAGGCCTCTTCACAAATGCACGCCACTGAGCACGATCCGCGGCTACTCTCATCTAGTTCTCTCTCATTTATATTGATTTATTACTAAGAGTTGAATGAACCGTCAGAGACGGAATACACCGGGCGTCGTGAAAACAACGGACAACCACATCAAGTAAATAAAGGGTATTAGTTATAATAAGGATAGCAAAACAAGCCTGTACGATTCTATTAGCAATCATAGAGTTACTGACAACTGAGTCACACAGATTATACATTTCCATTAGCGTTACCTCCTTCTGATTCAGCCACAACTTTGTCGTTTAGATGATCATACTATTTCTGAAGGAAGTTTGCACTTCTACTTTTTTAGAACCCGCGATCCCTGTGTATGTACCATTGGGTTACACCACCAGCCCAGATATGCGGCAACTTTCTTAAGTGTTTATAAAAAGTAGTGAGCTTAACATTTATTCACTAAAAGACAGCGTGATTCTTTTGGTGATTTTAATCTGATAGCGAACAGTTTCTTAGAACAAACGTATTTCGTCAACGCACATACAACGGCCGTCATTGCGAAGATGACTATTTTGTAGTTGCCTACATAAAGAACACTCATAACGCCTCTTTCAAAGAAATAAACTTGACTCATGCATCTGGCCTGGAAGTTAATATTGAAAATATGCTCATTATAGGCATATATCGCTCCCCATCGACAACTAATGCGGATGATTTTATAAATTCCCTAAACTTATATCTGAATACAATCACGCAAATTAAAAACGTTATTCTGACAGGCGATATTAATATAAACCTAATATACTACCCTGACGAAACCACCCAAGGTCGCTCAAACAGAATCAATTACTTAAATATGCTGGCCACCCATGGCATGCTTGCTGGGCATGATTTTCCTACTCGAGGTCGTAGTTGCCTTGATCACTTTATACTAAAATTGGACACTTGCAATAAAAGTGCTAAAGCTGCTGTAATAGAATCTACTGTCACTGATCATTTTATGATTTTCTTAAAAATATCTTGTTACAAAAGAACGTATGTAAATAAAAAAATAAAAGAAGTAATAGATTATGATAGCGCGTTACAACATTTAAAAAATGAAAATCTAAACGATCTACTAGCCCTGACTGACCCTAATCTTATTACTCAAGGATTGATCAGTACTTTACAAAAAAGCCTTGCTTTAAATACCATTAAAATTAAGATTCCTCGAAGAGAGCAAATTATTAAGCCTTGGATGACTGCGGGCGTACTACGCTGTATTAGAAATAGAAATGATTTACAACGTAAATTAAAACTGGATCCTGAAAACCTGACACTTAAAATAACATATAAACGTTACCGTAACTTCTGCACTAAAATTATAAAAAAATTAAAACGCGAATATGATAGGATTCAATTAGAAAATGCCATCAAAAATCCAAAAAAGCTATGGAGCATCGTTAATAACTTAACTCAGCGTAAAACACCCAAATCACAGAACTTAGAACTTCTTAATATTGAACTAACTGCAGAATCGTCTTTAGATAAAGTTAATACTTATTTTGCTACTATTGGCGAACTGATGGCTCAAAATATTTCTACTCTCAGAACTGAAGATGATTCTGATACTACCACGCCCCCGGTGACATCATTCGTGCTCTTGGGTACTGATCCTAATGAGGTTCACTCTATTATCATGTCTATGAAGGCTGACAGTGCTCCTGGGTGGGACAAAATACCGGCACGATTCTTAAAGATAGCAGCAAAAGAGATTGTACCTATCCTAGTTCATCTCATTAACCAGTGTTTTGAGCGCGGGTTATTTCCGACGGCGCTAAAGCAAACAACTATTACGCCCGTTCATAAATGTGGTAAAAAAACGGACCCTTCAAACTTTAGACCTATATCTGTAATATCTATGATAGCAAAAATTTTAGAAAAATTAATAAATATACGGCTGCAAAATTTTTTCTCTAAATATAATATATTTTCTAAGTCTCAATACGGGTTTCGAAAGAACTTATCCACGGAAGACGCTGTACTAGCCTTGACCTCAACTATAGTTGAAAATGTTGATGCTGGTAATAAATGTCTGGCGGTTTTTCTTGATTTAAGAAAAGCCTTCGATACTGTATCTATACCAATTCTTCTACGCTGTATTCAGGACGTTGGCATTAGAGGAAATCAACTCAAACTTATAGAAAGTTACTTAACAGATCGTATTTCGCGTGTTAAGGTAGGATCAACATTGAGTTCTGAATGGGTAGTCAACTACGGTGTGCCCCAAGGTAGTGTACTGGGTCCTACCCTATTTCTCGTATATGTCAATACTTTATGCAATATGCAACTGGACGGAGGTAACATATATTCGTATGCAGATGACACCGCTATTGTTTTTGTAGCTAAAGATTGGGTAAACTTAAAATCAAGAACTGAAGCGGGACTCACCAAAATCGCTACTTGGCTGAATACACACCTTTTATCACTAAATATCAATAAAAGTAACTATATTTGTTTTAGCAAGTATGACAACGGGCAACCCTGTCCTGATTTCAGAATAAAAGTACACCAATGTGTTGAAAATACCTTCGTGTCTTGTTCTTGTCCTGAACTTATAAAAGTGACCTGTACAAAATACTTGGGTGTTATGCTTGACCAGCGTCTATCATGGCACAATCATATTGAGCTGCTTATGAACAGAACGAGAAAACTGATATGGACATTTAAAACTCTACGATATGTTGCCTCAGAACGTCTCTTGCGTCTAACATACTTATCCTTGGCGCAATCTGTCTTGACATATTGCATAACTGTGTGGGGTGGAGCTAATAAAACTATCTTTCTTTATTTGGAGAGAGCTCAGAGATCATTACTTAAAGTCATGTATTTTAAGCCGCGAGAGTTTTCAACAGACTTACTCTACTCCTCCTGTAATTTACTGACTATCAGAAAATTATATGTTTTGTCCACCGTGTTAAGGAAACACAAATCACTTCCTTACCAACACAATGTAAATAATGCCAGAAGAAAACGTAATGTCACACATCAACCACGGGTGAGGTCTGTTTTTGCGCAGAGGCAATTTGTCATCAGAGCCAATGTTTTATATAATAAAATTAACAATGAACTCGACATTTACAATATGAAATATACAGCATGTAAATCTGTGCTTACTGAATGGCTGATGAGAAAAAGTTATTCTGATATTGAACTGCTTTTACTAAGTTGATTACTTCCTATCATAAATTATACCTACACACTGAAACTCACGGCACACACACGCATACAAACAAGCTTGCACATACACACACACACACACACACCCACACACACACACACACACACACACACACACACACACACACACACACACACCTCACACACACACACACACCCCTGTTTGTACAGACGGCCTTTCGAGGACTATGGTTTTATATCACCCATCCGAGGACTCTCTCAAAAACTATGTTAATGACGTTGTATTGCTTTTTTAATACGATGGAAAGAAACAGAACATACATTACTAATTGACAGGTCTATTCTTGTTGCGTTATCGCAGCATTTTGTTTATTAACTTTCGTTGACCAATGCGGGGACTTAAAATACACTGCCAACGCTTGTGGAGACATCTTTCCGAGGACGTTTGTGTTAACCTTTCGAGGACCCAATCGCCGGACTAGACATGACAATCCGAGGCCTCACTTTCACACACTTTCTCTTGAGCCCAGTACAGTGCGAGGACCTTGTGTTAGACTTTACACAAACTATGTGAGGACGTTTTCCCGAGTCCCGCGTATACAATACGAGGACCACTAATGTGTAAAAATAACATGTTTGAAGTACCATCTGAGAACATTTATTTTTTAATGCTCCAACACAGTATTTTCACTATTGGCTGAAAAAATGACCAATCGCGAATAATTTGTTGCGTGGAAGTGTAGGCGTTTGTTTATCAAAGAAACCTAGCGATGCTTGTGACTAGAGTCGCACGCATCGCAGTAGGACGTATTACAGCAGTCTACGGGTAACTTCTTGTGATAATTTATTATGATTCCTATTTCACTTACGTAATATATGATTTTATATTAAAAATATTATAATACATTTCAATCTTAATAATCTTAAAGATTTATAAATGTTCAAATAATTTTTAACGCAAATTTTGTTGCGAACAAATTACAAAAACACAAATGTTGAAACAAAATTTGCGTTAAAAATTATTTGAACATTTATAAATAGCTTGCTTACTTCTTTACTGATCTTTAATATTTGTAAAAATATTATGATCGGATGTTAGTGACGGTAGTTGTTGACATTGAATAGGCGCCTTTGGCTTTCAAAGTAAAAAGTGTTGAATAATTTCGGTGGGCTGGTTAGAACCACGATAGCTCAATTGGAAGAGCACCTGACCCGGAATGTCAGTGTGTGTCCCCGTGCCCTACTAGATTCTTCGAGGGGTTCGGATCGGATCGGGGGGATCAACCCGAGGGCGCCTCTAAAGGCTCGGACCCCGGCTCGGGTTGACCGGGTCGTGGTGGCGGGGAGAAGCGCCCAGGTACATGTCTGTACCTGGTATAGAGCGCGTGTGAACCGGCTTGTCGTACCCTTGTTCTACGAATATGGTGTCTTGGGCCTTGCATGTTTAGTGTATTCTGTAAATGTATATAATCTCTAAGTCTATAAAATAATATGTAAATTATCATAAATATAGCTTGCCTAATTCTTAACTGATCTTTCAATATTTGTAAAAATATTAAGATCGGATGTTGATGACGTAGTTGTCGACATTGAATAGAGCTCCTTTGGCTTATAAAGTAAAAGTAGATAGTGTTGATTAATTTCGGCGAGTTGGATTGAGCCACGATAGCGTAGTTGGTAGTGCACCTGACTCGTCATGTCATGGAGCGGATTCGAATCCCGCTCGTGGATTTTTTTCAACACGTTTTTTTTTCAATTACTTATACATTTTTGTTTTTGTTATGATAATGTTTGATCACATATTTTTGTTCCTTCTACAATGCGAACTTACATGGGGTGTTAGTGTCTTAGAAGTGATTGTTAGTTGACTACGGCTAGATCTTTTGTCTATTAATAGATCCCTAACCAGCTACTTTCGTTCGTATTCAACACAATAACCAATCACAATATGTGTACTGTTTGTCACTGAGGAGTTCTATGTGGTATCTCAGAAGTCCACGACCCTTTGTCCACTGCTAGGTACCTAACCAGTTACTATTCTTCATATTCAACACAATAACCAATCACAATACTTGTACTGTTTGTCACTGAGGAGTTCTATGGAGTATTTCAGTAATCCACGACCCTTTGTCTACTGATTGGTACCTACCTAACTAACTATTATACTGTATTCAATACAATAACTAATCATAATATGTGTCCTGTTCTTTATTGAGGAATTCCATAGAATATCTCTGTAGTTCACGATCCTTTGTCTACTGATAGGTACCTAACCAGCTATTTTCTGTCGTATTCAATACAATAACTAACCACAATATGTGAACTGTTTGTCACTGAGGAGTTATATGGGGTATTTCAGTAATCCACGACCCTTTGTCCACTGATTGGTACCTAACCAACTACTATTCTTCGTATTCAATACAATAATTAATCATAATATGTGTACTGTTCTTTATTGAGGAGTTCCATAGAGTATCTCTGTAATTCACAATCCTTTGTCTACTGATAGGTACCTAACCAGCTATTTTCTTTTGTATTCAATACAATAACTAACCACAATATGTGTACTATTGATAAGTAAAGAGTTCTATGTGGTATCTCAGTAATCCACGACTTTTCGTCCACTGATAGGTACCTAACCAGTTACTATTCTTTGTATTCAACACAATAACCAATCACAATATTTGTACTGTTTGTCACTGAGGAGTTCTATGGGGCATTCCAGTAATCAACGACCCTTTGTCCACTGATTGGTACCTAACCAACTACTATTCTTCGTATTCAAAACATTAACTAATCATAACATATGTGCTGTTTTTTATTGAGGAGTTCCATAGAGTATATCTGTAGTTCACAATCCTTTGTCTACTGATAGGTACCTAACCAGCTATTTTCTTTTGTATTCAATATAATAACTAACCACAATATGTGTACTGTTGATAACTAAAGAGTTATATGTGGTATCTCAGTAATCCACGACCCTTCGTCCACTGATAGGTACCTAACCAGTTACTATTCTTCGTATTCAACACAATAACAAATCACAATATTTGTACTGTTTGTCACTGAGGAGTTCTATGGGGCATTTCAGTAATCCACGACCCTTTGTCCACTGGTTGGTACTTAACCAACTACCATTCTTCGTATTCAATACAATAACTAATCATAATATGTGTACTGTTCTTTATTGAGGAGTTACATAGAGTATCTCTGTAGTTCACCATCTTTGTCTACTGATAGGTACCTAACCAGCTATTTTCCTTTGTATTCAATACAATAACTAACCACAATGGAGCATTTAACAAAGACAGAATCCACATTCATAACAAACGGAACGAACAAACGAGCGAACTTATTTTCCCGAGTCCCTATGGTCATCTTCCAGCTCCATCATCATACCCAGGTTACCATTTAGCACCAAAGTATTCGTCAAGACGAACCATACGAGCCCAAACTCGATGGGATTGTGTCGTTTAATTACCGAGTTCCTGTGTCCATGTTCTAGCTTCATCATCAGACCCAGGTTACAATCTAGCACCAAAGTATTCGTCAAGACGAACCATACGAGCCCAAACTCGATGGGGTTGTGTCGTTTAATTACCGAGTTCCTTTGGCCATCTTCCAGCTCCATCATCAGACCCTGGTTACCATTTAGCACCAAAGTATTCGTCAAGACGGTTCAAACGAGTCCAAACTCGATGGGGTTGTGTCGTTTAACTACCGAGTTCCTATGGCTACCTTTCGGTTCCATCATCATACCCAGGTTACCATTTAGCACCAAAGTATTCGTCAAGACGAACCATACGAGCCCAAACTCGATGGGATTGTGTCGTTTAATTACCGAGTTCCTGTGTCCATGTTCTAGCTTCATCATCAGACCCAGGTTACAATCTAGCACCAAAGTATTCGTCAAGACGAACCATACGAGCCCAAACTCGATGGGGTTGTGTCGTTTAATTACCGAGTTCCTTTGGCCATCTTCCAGCTCCATCATCAGACCCTGGTTACCATTTAGCACCAAAGTATTCGTCAAGACGGTTCAAACGAGTCCAAACTCGATGGGGTTGTGTCGTTTAACTACCGAGTTCCTATGGCTACCTTTCGGTTCCATCATCAAACCCTGGTTACCATCTTGCACCAAAGTACTCGTCAAGACGAATCATACGAGCCCAAACTCGATGGGGTTGTGTCGTTTAATTACCGAGTTCCTGTGGCCATCTTCTAGCTCCATCATCAGACCCTGGTTACCATCTATCACCAAAGTACTCGTCAAGACGAACCATACGAGCCCAAACTCGATGGGGTTGTGTCGTTTATTTACCGAGTTCCTATGGCCATCTTCCAGCTCCATCATCAGACCCTAGTTACCATTTAGCACCAAAGTTCTCGTCAAGACGGATCAAACGAGTCCAAACTCGATGGGGTTGTGTCATTTAACAACCAAGTTCCTATGGCCACCTTCCGGTTTCATCATCAGATCAGCTTCATGTATTAGTAATTTTGCATTGTCATCCGATTTACACATGCATGCAAAATTTTAGCTCAATCGGTAACCGGGAAGTGGATCATATTTAACTTGCAGATTTGATTACAGACACCGGGACAGGTGAATGAAACTAAATAAAAGCTTGTAAAAATGGAACCATCTCGGGAAAAACATCTATCGATCAAAAAAAAATCATAAAATCGGTGCATAAATGACGGAGATATGCGCGAACAAACACATAAAAAAACATATAGGTACAACCGAATTGATAACCTCCTAAATTGTGTTATGAAAATCAGGAACAACGACGGTACCACAACAACCTAGATCCGGGACAATATAGAAAAAGTTCGTTTTTCTATATGATGACCTCGGAGATGGTGACATCAGAAAACGGCGTGCGAGCCACTCGAATAGGGAGGTCTTTGATAAGGAAGGTTGCATTAAAAGTTATGATCATCTATTTAAAAAATACTTACTTTGCTTACATTCCTTGTTCTTACAAAACGAGGACGGAAAATCAACACTCTTTGATAACGACGTGAAAATCTATGCATATGAGGACCTAAATACACTTTGTCAGATACTGATACTAATCCGAGGTCTTGAGTGTAAGATTTACACATTAGTCCTCAGACAGTACAACATACATGACTCATGTGTATAGCAAGTGTGTATAAATCGATAGTGGCGCCGCCTGGTGTTCACACTCTGTCGGGGTGTGTACAGAAATTTCCAAGACCAATCCGAGGATTTCTTGACTTTCCCTTATTAAGTATATAGAAAGGTTCAAAATCGCACGTAGAGTACGATGCATTAGTCAAGTCAAACCGAGGACTCACAAAAAAGTCCTCGGATTGAAAACGTCCTCGGATGTGCCTTGTGTATTCAGGCCTACGTCCTCGTATGGTACTTAAAACAAACACACACATTCACACACACACACATTCACACACACATAAAATGTTTTCTAAATGTTTATATTAGGTACTACTGTGTTTTATTGGCATTTGAAGCAGTCATTTTACGACTGTTAAAGTGGTTTAGTCAATTAGTAACCATGCTATGGAAGAGCGGTGCTGCCTACAACAAGTTTTTTTTTAGCTCAAATGGGAGCACCAACCACATATTGACTGTATTAGACTAAGTTGCTGTAAATAAACTTTTTTGTATTTGTATTTGTATTTGTATTTGTAATACTAACAACTCGATCATTATTTCGACCATCTCTCTGCGTAATCGCATTCCAAGCAAGATGGGTTTAAGCGCCACACAAATTAAGCCAGCCAGCGCAGTCTTAGATAAGGCCACTAACCGAACGATTGTACACATAGAATCGAAATCGAAACCTTGGTCCGTGTCTTGATTTAGTGCATATGTACGAGCAGTGATGGGCAAAAAGTAATCAGATTAATGATTAAGGATTACGACTACAATTTGTAATCTTCAATCACGATTACAGATTACAGAAATTAATCAAAAATGTAATCATATCGGTGATTAATGATTATAAATCTGTAATCGTAATCTTGATTACTTTTATGATTGATTAATAAAACCAACAGTCGGAACGTTAAAAAATAAAAGAACTTTATTTTTTTATCAGTCTCATACACTGTGCTTTTAGGATAATTATTTTACGCAAAAAATCTGCTGCATGGTAATTTTTTTGGTACTACTCGATACCTTTAAACTTAAAAAAAATACTCGATCACGTACAATAAAAGAATTGAGCAAGCACAAGGAGACGATACGAGACGACATCTCGGATCGTCTCCTTGCGCTCGATTCGTTTGACTGATGCGCACTGAACAAAATGGCGCGTGTGCACTTGTCGACTATCGACAATGCGGACGCGGCGATTGGCTAGCCGGTGATCGTACAATACCCTGTCCTCTGCACCCTTACCGCGCGTCTTACGTAGTAGGTATAATTTATAGTACAATAAAGCCAACCACTCAATTTCTAGATGCATACCTACAAATTGTGATAATTAATGGCAAACTTCATTAATTCCTAAATCATAATTCATATAAACTTAGTTAAGAATAATCATGTAATTTAGATTACTGACTACTGTAATCAAGATTAAAGATTATATGTTTAATCTTGATTAAATGTAATCACGACTACTTTAATCTGATTAAAAGTAATCATGATTACTTTCAATCAGATTATTAATCTGATTAAAAAAGTAGTTGGTTACGCCCACCTCTGTGTACGAGTATGTATAATTGTATAATAGCCGTTAGACCATAGCCATGGTTGACATTTGGCGCCGAAGCTTCATACCGTATTTTTCTTAATTTGATGAATATGAATAGCATACCGTTGAAAGCCAGACTTGACCTTTGAATGTCGAATGGCACCTTTCCATCCTCTTTTGATATTATCAATATTAACGTAGGTGTTACAACACCCATTGAATACCTACCATTTTAAACTCGGAAGGTCAAATCATTGTGCAATTTGCAACAAACAATATAATCAATACAATGAGATCTAAACCTATTCAAGTATGTACAATTATAGTGATAAATATAAAAATGAATGATTGTTACGATTTAATAATTCGCGATAGTCCAATCAAGATTTAACACGCCGTTAAATACTCTACGGTATATGACTTCTTTGTTAACATGCATTACAATCAGCATTCTTACATTTTGTTTTTAATGTACCAATGTAATCACACGTTTTTTATGAACCAATAAAATATATCTTTGTCGACAATTATGGATCCTTATATGGGGGAGGATACACTGGTTTCGTAACTCAATGGGAGAAGCGGACCTCAACAGTAGGTATCTTTGTATAATAAATCGATTATTCCATCGTTATAGTATGTAGGCCAGGGCACGTGTGAGCTGTTGAGAAATCTGGTAGTAATGCGACGATAATGATGCCAACCCTCACAGATGTAGGAAGTCATTAAAGGTTTGAAAAAATGTACTAATGTCATCATCATCATCTCATTTTATATCCCCACTGCAGGGGCACGAGCCTTCCCTATGGATGGATAGGGAGAACGGGCCATAAACCACCACGCGGGCCCAGTGCGGATTGGTACTAATGTAGCTTAGCCTAATTAAAATGGAGAGTTTAATTTCGTGATTTGTCCCTTAGGAGTTACAGACACTGCAAGAGGCGACAATCACCGTCAATCTTCTTTACAAAATTATTGAGAGATTTTAAAATTGAACAAAATAGGTACTAATTTAATACCTAAGACTACACAAGAAAGAAAAGAAAGTTAAAACTATTATTCAAGGTTAGGAGCTATAATATCAAAGGTTTGGTAAGTAACAGTAAAACGGTTTCCATAAAAGTATGAAAATAAAAAATAGTTATTAAAGATTATTTACATTTTTTATCAATCAACCTAGACTCTAGAATTATACGTGTCATAATCATAATTAACTAGCATGCCGTGGCATCCTCCAATTGAGACGACTTACCTTTAAGGGCTGTTTTTTCAATCGTCAGTTAAGATTTATTCATTGAATAATTTTGGCATAATGACAGATTTCCTTTAGAAAATATGTCACAATGACAATGTTATTAGTTGGATAAAACTTATCTGAGGATTGAAAAATCGGGCCTTAGTCTACAATATGTTGATTGCTTGTATTTTTGTTTGTCTTGTTGGTTGTCCTTTAAATAAATAAAAAATGAACAAAAACACAATTAAGGCCTCTTTTTGTGTAATGCTCCAACTACATTTACGAAAGAAGAGAAGAGGACAAATGGCTTTTTGTCGCGCGTAATTTATCAAAGAGATTGTATTTATGACACCTCCGCAACGCATCATCAGCAGTTTTGAAATGCAATTTTATTCTGGTTTTAACGACGCTTAAATTATTCTTCAGAACGCGATACGGACTTGCTGACTGACTCCTTATGAAACTGGGTTTGGACAATGCGGACTAGTGCGGTTGCCTCATACCAAGTGTGACGGGTCGCACAATAGACTGTAGCTTAGTAGCTATATAGCTAATCCATCGGATGCTATTTCCATTTTAGGTATTAAATAATTGTTGAGTAGTTTCTGTAGCAATGTCTGTAAGCGGGAGACTTTAATAGCACGTGTCGACAATAACACTTTTTAATTTTTAAATTGTTTTACAAAGCTATGTATGTCTATATTAAAACCTGAAATAGGACTACTTAGCTAAGGTGAGACTCGAACCCACGAAACAAGTCATCTTAACAAGACCTATTTCGGAGTCTTTTATATAAAGGCTGTATTAATTCCTAACCATTTTATTAGATTGTTAAAAAATGTGTGTTTAATATATAAATACACATTTTTCACACACATAAAATCGAAGGGAGAGTCGAATTGATTAATCAAAATACTTACGTCACAGCGTATAAAGACGACGATGCAATGTATTGACATACAATTTCTACGAAAGAACTAAGTTTCATTATAGCTGTATTCTATATAAGCATATTATTTAAAATCAGCATAAGCTATTTTAAGAATATTAAAAATTATAATGTTGTAATTATTCGTATATCGGAAACAGAATAACAAGCTCCGATAGAACTGCGAAACCTGTTGGACAAAGATAATTTCTCGAAAAGTCTTCGTTTCGTAAGAAATGTAGCGGATCATGCTGTGCGTCAATAGGTGGTTGCTTAACGCCCGCTATGCTAATGCCGTTTGGGATACCCTAAGGGTTCAATTTGGACCGCATCTGTGATCTTGAACCAATTAAAAGTTAGTTAAAAATGACAAATAAGAATTATTTTATCAATTTTGTATCTTTTACAAACTGTTTATTTAGGTACCGTTCTAGTAGAGTTTTCACAGTACTGTTGTGATAGTCACTGTATACTTCGTATACGAATGAAAAGCAAACGTAATCGCATATAAAACAATAATTATCTTGAATTATTGTTTTATCAACGCATCGGTTCAAAAGTCGCACAACAGGGCATCCAAATAACAATATGCTATTTAAAAACAGGGGCACGATTAGGACATACATAGTTAAAATGTCACAATCAGCCCACTGTGACACTATAGTGAAGGTCCTAAAATAGCAGAAATAAGGCGCTGGCTGGACAAAAGTGTCATCATGATGCAACGGCACGTGAGCACAGATGTGATCTTCATGATTCCCCAATGATGTGGGAAAGTGGCATTGTAATTTTCGGCGTGTAGTTAACCACGTGTGTTGTTGACGCGTTACGTGATTTTCCACAAGAATAGATGTCGTTCGGGATATTTAAATTTTTGTCATAGTTTCATCAAGACAAGAAAACGTTTCATGGTTTGTGAATTTTCGATATCTATTGTACAAAAGTAGACCGACTTTATGGGTCAGTGTTTTTAAACTACCAGTCTTTACGAAGTTCTCCCTAATTGATACCTTATGTATAGGCATGTATGCCTGTAGAGACATATGCATTCCTTTTAGGTCTATTTACAATCAAAGTCAAGATAAAATAGAGGACTTCCACAAAAACATGTTCTACAACAGCATAACATAATAACGGTAGGTGCAATTTCCTACTTTTTTATGTATCAGTTAGCCTATCTACACGATACTTATGGATTAGAGACAGACATGAAAATCAAATATACATTTTTAGGTATTTCACTTCTCAAAAGTTTGTAATGACCAAAACATATTCGTCAACAAAATTCCTCAACACCAACGTAGAAGCAGTCTTTAAATACATATTATGGCATTAATTCTATTTTTAAAACTTAAATTTAAATCTACCTTCATGGAGTTGAGACTGGTGGCCGCATTCGCGACGACGTCACCCAACGTGGCTGGTGGTAGCGCATCGCTGCGCAGGATGAGTGCGCACGCGCACGTCACCGCCACACGCCACCAACGAACTCTCATATCGTCCACAAGCACTGATTGCTACACACACTAGGGACACTGTTTACATCTGTGAACAGCCAGTCAGTCTAGAAGCACTTATGATACTTTTAACTTTTAATCAGTTTTAAAAAAAGAGTTTTGTGAGCTTCCAAGTAGTATTTATTTACTTCCAACACAGAGAAGTTTACCTGAAACAAAAGACGTATGTGTCATTTAAACATAATGTTACCTAACTGATGTTTTGCATAAAATATTCAAGGTTTAATAAGCACTGTGGAAATAAGACCTTACACTCTATATAAAAACAAATATATCGTAAAGAGATAGTAGGTATAAACATATGACCTGATTATTGTAGGGTATCGCAAATCAACAATAGTTTATAATCATATCACATTAAACCTTTACTCAATTAATAATTTCATTGGTAAAAATGCTTACGGTCAAAACATATCTCGAGAGGTTATATACGAGTACTTTACGAAATACACTGCAATAGAATGTTATCTTTAAACGAACAATACATGTACACAATCGCTGAACAAATACTTTAATTGTTAAACTTCGTAAAGTTCAAAGAGTCATTGTATACAGCCATAATCAATTTATTTTGTATTGATATATATAGGTGGCATACGACCAGACTACCGCAATCTGACAAATTTCCTCAATAGACTTTGAACTGTATATCTATGACAAATGGTTGAATATTAATTGAAGTAATTTGCCTGTTTTATGTACTGTGTGTGTCTATACACATGTACCTACACTGATCAACCTGTTAGCCGTCTATTACACATCATCGTCATCATCATCATCTCAGCTAAAAGACGTCCACTGCTGGACAAAGGCCTCCCCTAAGGATCTCCACAACGACGGTTTTATGCTGCTATTACACATAATTTATAGTAATTTTACTAACATTTTGAAGCACATTTGAAAAAGAAGAACATTTTGTTGTAAGATTTGGCAATATGACAAAAAGTTCACGCGATACTTGACATTGTACCTAAGGCTTTGAAGGTGACGATGACGGCTTGCGGTAGTAGCATTATTACTTATGCTATATTTATATTTATATTATGATTGGTTCGACCGATTTCGGTCATGGCGACAACTTCGACTCCTGGTCAGTACTAGCATAGCCGATCTTCTTAGTCAACTCGTATGCGAGAAAGAGTAACTTTTACGTAATTATTAAGAAGTGGAGCGTCAAAGAAGGTTGTAAACATCAGCGACCTAATTGATTGTTTTGCCTAAAATGTAAATAAGCTTGAGCAGGCCGATTGTTGCGGCAAACGTTCCAGATATTATTCAACTAAAACTTTCACCGCCACCGCTGTGCCGCCGAGTCTGCCACTGGACCACGACAACCTTTTTGCCAGTCAACATAACTACATGCCTATATTTCCTATCAAGTTATACTTTTTAAAATATTTTGTCAATAAAAAATATTTTATTTTATTAAGGTTATTTTTGCTTGTGAAGAAAATAACATTAATAATAATAATATATATTTGCGCGTAAAACGAATTCCTTTTTTATATTTAATAACAACGTCACAGAATTTTTCAAATAATAAGCATTAATTATACATAGTCATTAGAGTCTCTAAACATAACAATATATCTTAAGTAACATAGTTATTATTAAGAAATTATATTCTATTCTATTCTATTCTAGAGCAGCCGTCTCTAACTTGGCCGGTTTTACTTAATATTACAAAGCAATAAAAATAAAAAACGACTTGCTAACGCGTTGATGTCTTTTATATGCCGCTCTGAAATAAAAAGAGCACACACAGCTTTTTACATAATTCGAGTACAATCAAAGTTGTTGAAACAGATTAGTTATACAAGATATACAAGACAAGATATACATATACAAATATATTATTTTGGACTATAGCTTATTAGCTAGCTACGGACCTAAAGCACTTGGTTTAAAATTTAGTTTTGTTTTAGTTATGTTTGTTTTATTTTTTTTGTTTTGTTTTTGACTGTTTAGACTTGTTCAGATTACCACAAATGATATAAATTTACTGTAATTCGTTTAGTTCTCAAGTAAGTGACATGTATTATGAGATTAAAGTTAATTAACTAGATTTCCTTTTTTTTTAATTGAGTAGTAGTTACTTAACTGTAAAGTTTATTAATTACGGCCATTGCTAATCTCCTCCCACCCACCCGCTTTGGATGGGCTTTTTTATGATGACCCCACCACCTCCCCACGTGTCTTGATCCATGACAGAAGGGTATGCTCATAGTAATTGTGCGCTTATACTGATAATGCTGATGTCATGCTTCGATACTGCTCGAGTCAGAGTATACTTCGATCAGAGACAGCAGTCCGTAAGTCGAGTTGCCTATACGTATCTGCAAGACACTTTCCCCCGTGTCCTAAGGCACCAGAAACAGTGAAACAACATGAGGGTATTATTAGTTATATAAATCAAATGATAGCTGGAGCGAGCGGTCGCAGACGGCGCGGATCGTTACGTGAAGACATAATGATAAGGCTTGTCTGACAGAGCCGCTACCTGGCGCGAAACGCCTCGCCACCAAGTAAATAGCCTATAACTGTCCCACTGCTGGGCAAAGGCTTCCATCATTGAAATCAAGTCATCACTACAATTGATGGGTAATGGCTTAATCACCACGCTTGCCAAATGCGAGTTGGTGATCACCAACCCGGGCTATGCATCAATAAATCCGAAACACACTTCGCCCGACCAGGGAATTGAACCCGAGACCATCGAGTATCAGGCTGAACGCTTTGCCATTCGGCCACCAAAGTGACATTTTTTTTTTGAGAGAGTTTGCTGATTTGATGAGATGCCTTAGACGGCATTTTTAGCTACACTGGGCTTTTTTGGGGGCGGCGAGGAACGTAAAGGGTCCCTCAAGCCGTGCGAAACGAATCACCTTCGGAGGTTTTCTAGAGGGAACGGCATCGCGCACTAGTCCGCGTCCCCGTGCCCTACTAGATTCTCCGAAGGGTTCGGATCGGATCGGGGGGCGGAACCACCCGAGGGCGCCTCTAAAGGCTCGGACCTCGGCTCGGGTAGACCGGGCCGTGGAGGAGGAGAGAAGACCAAAGTGACATTGAATTTTGGTTTGTTATTTGAACCAATAAGACTTCGTAACTTTGATAATTTTAACGTAACGTTTTGTAAATTTTATTTGCAATTCGATCACTTTTTTGGCATTAAAGCGACTCCTAGTTTCAAACGAGGAGGCCATCATCATCACAACAAAATCATGTTTTTTGTAAAAGTGATCGAGTGACAAATAAAACTCGCACAGGCGCCCTGTTGACCGCTGGAACATAATAGTTTTGTGAAGACCATACAGCTAGCGTAGCCGAGTACTTTTAAGACTAGTCTTTATAGACTCTTGAGAAAAAAGTTCGGTGACCCCCAAAAGGTCTAGGCCTAGGCCTTTTCAGGGTCACCAGCCCATAGGCCACCAGCCTGTAGACTGCATTGTGGTGAATGTTCTAGAAAACGTCTAGACTTCCGCGCCGTAGTGCGTGCGGCACTGTCAGCTCGTAGTTCCGCGATGGTTTCTCCACGTTAGGTGACGTAATGGTAATGTGCTCTTAAGAGGGCAACGCCGCGCGCCGTAGGTCGGCTCATTGACCAACGAACAGTTTTTTTAAACCTATCTATACATGATGTAAAGTGGAGTAGGTTAACGAAGTCAGGTCTTTTAATTTTGTTTATTTCTTTTTATGAAACAACAATAGCCCGTAGTTATATTAGTCCGTGCTTCTGACATTCAGAGAACCTATAAAGCGTGTGTGGCCAATTGTGCGTATAGTGGCGCCTCTCGCCGCCGGCAATAAACAAGACAATAGCGATCTCTAATGGTGGTGGAACGCTGAAACGATTTTTTGCGTCTCTTTCAGGAATTTATTACATTTTATTCGCAACAAATATCTACAGTACCTAATGTCTACCAGTGGAACAGGTTTCAAAACGAGTAAAATTTTTGTAAACGCATTCAATTTAATTAAAACATATGTGTGTACTTACAGTACCTACAACTGTGTAATTATTTTGTTGAGCATCGTTGTTTTTTTATATAGTCTGATTTATTTTTTATAATTATATTTTATAGATTTTATATTTAGACACAAGATCGACGTGATTTTTTGCTAAGATATCATTGGGGTACCCGAGAGTGCCAGGGACTGCGTTTTTCCCGGTCACAGTTTTGTGATGGCATAATAATTTACTTCAAGCAACGCACTTTACCCGAAATCTTCAACGACTGAAGATTTATTTATTTATTTATTTGCTGAGGTGTACCGGCTGTCTTAGAGCCAGCTGGTATCTTCACAGTGATGGCAAGAGACCTGAGGGAATGACAATTGTTCAGGCCGTTGCGTTGGTGTGGGATGCCACCTGTGCTGACACCGTGGCTCCCTCGCATGTTTGCGCCACTTCACTTCATGTGGGGGCTGCTGCGATACGCGCTGAAAATCGCAAACGGCACAAATACGCAAAGCTGGGTCAAAATTATTTATTTGTTCGGTTGCGGTGGAAAAAATGGCTCCATGGGGGCCGGAGGAAAGGCAGCTTGTTACAGAGTTAAGTGCTCAGCTTTTTGAGGCCTCTGGTGTCAAGAAGGCTGGCAGCCACCTCTGCCAGCGTGTTAGCTTAGCAATCTAGAGGAGCAATGTTGCCAGCATTCTTGTAAACGTTTCCATGAGCCTACAGTTAGCGGACATCTTTTATTTATAGGTATTTAGTTTCTAATTTACTATTTATTTTTCTGTTTTTTTTTTAAGTTAAGTTAAGTTATGTTTCTTTATGTTGTATCTATAATATCTGAGATTATAGTGACTGGGAAACTGAATCTTATCTCTAACTGTCGGAACACAACAATGCTCGGGAACTCTGGACAGAGACCGGTATCTTACTCCTCTACAGACCACTAGACCACTTATTTTCATTGCTTATCCCATAAATATTCATGGCTCACTTAGGTTTAGTTTCGAAATACTTTACTCTCATCATCACACCCCTCTTTAGGGATTCGTCGAACCCGCGAATATGGTTTGAAAATATAGTCGCAGTTATTACCTTGACGCTATACTGATTATGGATTTTAATTATTTTGCATACCTATGCAGAGAGTTTTTTAGTACTTGAAATTATTATATACTAGCAGTTTGCCCGCGATTTCGTTCACGTAGAATGTAGCCTATGTTATTTGCAAGGAATGTAGCTTTCTATCTGTGAAATATTTTTTGGAATTTGGCCAGTAGTTACAGAGATTACCCTCCGCAAACAAACAATCAAAGTCACAAACTTTACCTCTTTATTAATAGTATAAATTGAACCACCTTTGTGGATTTATGGTTGACCACCGATCTCAGACCCTTCTGCTGGGGTTCCGGGTTTGATTGCCAGTGGAGACTAATATTATACTTTAATTGTTGGTAGAACTTGGTTTATGTACGCTTTTCTCCACCATTTTATATATCTAACAATGTTAGTAGCATACTGTAAGTTCCTAAAAGAGAAGATAGCCTCAGCAGTTGAGAATTCCGGGTGAAGTGCGCGTCCACGTTCGTCTGCCTTATCATCAGTTGAGTCATCAGCATCCCCACAGTGGAATTAACACTTTAAACGCCATTTGACCGACAAATAATTGAATTTCTATTGTTCTGGACCCGGCGGCAGTTAACCTGTTAATAAAATAAGGAAATCCTTTGCAAAAATATATGCATGGTGTAGCCACAGGTCAGGCTGTATGTCAACATAATGTTGACATCAAAATCAACTTTCTTTAGCCTATACCTACAATTACATAGGTATCATGGAAAAATTACTTACCTGCATCCGTCCTAATCCTCAACTAATTGATTTCAATTATCACATCGATTCATTGTGACATAAATGCAAAATTACATAATTTTATTAGTAAACATTACTTACTTTTGGAACCGACGATGCCTTCCTCCACTTGTCACTTTTAGTCCCTTTTAACTTAACTGTTATTAGTGCTACTATCCCTCAATATCAGTATCAATTAAAACACGTTACAGTTCTGTTCAAAGTTTCGAAAATTGCAAAACGCGAAAATCGGTCGTCAAGAATAATGCGCGCGCGCAGTCTCGTAGCAGTGTGTGAGTTCGACTGGCGCTGGCGGCACGCACAGACATCGTCGCTAGGCAGCGGCGGCGGTTACCCAACACTGCCCACCACACTGAACCTGACTATTATCCAACAATTCGGTCGATTCACTTAGAACCAAAAATTTATTAGTTCCATTACTAGCGATCCTTGCTGCGGAAGACACGTTAAGCCGTTGGTCCCGGAAGTAGTCCTAAGATGGCAGTCGTTTTACATTACTCCAACACTAGTTAACGTAACTAGTTGGTTATGGCCCGGTCTCCCCATGTACTACTATTGCTCATGTGAGCAGGCCTGACCCTAGATAAAGAAGTTATAGGTGATAATGACTAGTGTTGTTATCGCTCGCTTAATTGTGCCTAAATCGCGTAAGTCTTCCTGACAAGACGATGCGACGCAGTAACAGCACATGTAAGGCTTCAACGTTGCTTCGGCAATGTCGCTTATTATAGATTCCCCGACCGGTGTATATGTTATGCTTTATCAACATTATTTATATTTTCATTTCACAAAACAAAAAAAAAAGGACTTTTTAACTGCCTACTTACCAAAACTTTATAAAAGGACTCTAAAATAAGCAGTCATTCAGTTAGTGCTGAATTAGACATTGTTTTTAGTTGTCATTACCACAATCTCTTGTTCTTGTAGAAAAATTTAAATGCTATTTCTGTGCAACCTCTGCGGTCTATTAATATTGTAGTTGGAGTATTTGGTAGAAGGATTTTTCTTTTGGGGAAATTTTGTTGATTGCCTCAGATCAGACGGCATTTTAAGCGTCACCAGACTTAAATTTGGTAGAAGGGCTTCACATGAGGTGGTTCTAATCTAAGTCCGATTAGCTAGATAAATCCGACCTATATATTGTTTTACTGCCTACCCAACCGCAAAGATACCCCACCGCAATGTCAGTAGCATTGCTGTGTTCCGGATAATCATTTCCTCATTATTTGAATATTCCGTTTTTGCAATCGGTTGTAGTAACGTTTTCACTTGACGATGTCATTACAATGTAATAGTTAAGGTCAAGGCACTATTATTAATAATAATCCAACTAATGAGGAAATGGTTATCCGTAACACAGCAAATGCTACTGACATTGCGGTGGGGTATCTATCTATGCGGTTGGGTAGGCGGTAAAAATATATGGGTATTTATCTAGCTAATCGGACTTAGATTAGAACCACTGAACCAGCTTATGTGAAGCCCTACTACCAAATTTAAATCCGGTGACGCTTAAATATTATAATTATAATTTATTTCTTAACCTTCTCTGTGGTCTTACTAGAAGCACCATGTGCTAGATAGAGGTGCGCTTCCGCCGTCGGAGTTATCATCTCTCAATATCAGGTGATATGAAGGCCAAATTTACCGTGTTTTTATAGATGAGAAGTTAGCAATCATCCTGGGTACAGAAATGCAGCGGTGCGATTTTCTTTCATGATTAACGTGATTTATTTTAGGAACACTGTTTAATTACTTTCAATCACATATAATAGTGACTTATTGTCGTCGGTTCATAAATGCTTTCTTTTTCCTCAGTACACCCTTCTACCGAGAATTGATCTATGGAGTGTCGTGATTAGCGTGTAAGTGATAATCTTCTATATATTAATACTAGCTGTGCCCCGCGGCTTCACCCGCGTTAATTAGCGAATAATCTATAACCTATAGCCTTCCTCAATAAATGAACTATTCAACACAAAAATATTTTTACAATTCGAACCAGTAGTTCCTGAGATTAGCGCGTTCAACCAAACAAACAAACAAAAAAACTCTTCAGCTTTATAATGTTAGTATAGATTAGTATAGATACGTGAATAAAATTCTTTGGATCCCTTTTTAGGCAAATTGGCCGCATGGAGAAGTGTGACATTTGGTACAGTTAAAGTTTATATGGAGTAGATCTCACAAACGTTAAAATATATGTATAACTAGTGTTCTGTATGTTTTTACCAATTAAGCTGTGCCCCGCGGTTTCATCCGCGTTAATAGTCATAGTGTGATGTTATATAGCCTATAGCCTTCCACAATAAATGGACTATTCAATACAAAAATAATTTTTCAATTCGAACCAGTAGTTCCTGAGATTAGCGCGTTCAACCAAACAAACAAACAAACAAATAAATAAACAAACTCTTCAGCTTTATAATATTAGTATAGATACGATATATATGTCTTACAAAAACATAAAATTAAATAAACATTGTTTCATAAATTTTTCAAAAATTTCAAAAATGGAACGGGAGCGTCCGAAATCTGTCAATGCCAAACCAAACATGAACCCTCAGAATCCTTCTAATACTTATAAACGCGAAAGTTTGCAAGTATGGATGGATGGATGTTTGTTACTCTTTTACGTAAAAACTACTGAATGGATTTGGATGAAATTCGGCATACAGATAGTTTATAACCTGGATTAACACATAGGATAGTTCTTATCCCGATATTCCCACGGGAATGAATGGAAACTGTCAAAGCGGTACGAAGTCCGCCGGGTCCACTAGTATTATCTAAAGTTATTGTTCTGAGCATGAACAAATTAAACCATGAAGCTGTAGAACCACAGTGTAGAACCAAACTCACATTCTATCTTGTTAAAAATTTCATTGCTTATAAGACAAGTAAAATTATATAGGTAATAATATTTTTAATATGAAAATCGTTTTTTTTAATTAAAATTAGCCTGGATCTAGATAAAATAGTCTGTCATCCTGTTCAGCATTCTTTTGCTTGGATTCTTTTGAATCCACAGTGCGCAGTCTTGTTTATTTACAAAATCTTAAGGTCCACCAAACCTAAAGGGAATCGGGAAAACACATCCATCGTTCATATTCGATCATAGAAACGTAAAAAAGTTTTACATTAGACTAATACGATTACATATTTAATCGCTGTCAATTAACCCTTAAACGCATGATTTTTTGTTTATCTTAAAAAGCTTTTTTAATGGATACTATGTGATTACAACACTTCGAAAACAATTTTTTTATTTAATTTGGCACTGCACTTTTTTTAACAGAAAAATACGAAAAATCTTGAAAAATGCTCTCCTTAATAATTAATTTTCATTTTGTTTATTTCATATAATTTTTTCACTTTATATTTTTTTTTACTTTATAATTTTTTTAATAATTACGAATCTGTTTCAATTTACATCATTTTATATAAACAATATTTCCATCTTGTATGATGATGATGAATGATAATAGAAATGAGAAGTGAGAAAATATGACATACAACAACTCCTCGAGTATCTCAATAAAGATGTGGGGGCTTTACTAAGTCATCGGGCGGACTTCTTGAGAGAATTTGAAGAGTGACGTTGTACTGTTTTGTTTCATTTGCCAACACTCATGCACACTCACGAACACTCCACCATTGTTTCATATTAATATTCGACATAACATAAATTTTAGAAAATAAAACAAAACCGCAGACATGACTCTTCACTTTCCCGCCAAGAAGTCCCAGCCGAACATAATTAAAAAGTATTTTATTTATTTTTTAAAAAAAGTTGCATTCTCGTATCCAAAGCGGTTTCCGTCAAAATTTCCTAGTCTATGATGTTAAATTTAAGAAAAAAATATATATTTTTTTAAATATCATGTTTTTTTATAATTCAATGACCAAGGAATGATTTTATAAGTTATATAAGACTGACAAAATTATCTTAGGAAAAGAAAGCAAAGTTATTGTTCCGTTTTTATGTAGGGGTTAAATTAACGCGGCTGTACGGGATAAACTCCTTTGCCTTTCATATGTCAAAGAAAAAAATCAAATAAGAATCACCTGACGTCATGTGACTTCTTGGCGGGAAAGTGAAGAGTCATGTCTGCGGTTTTGTTTTATTTTCTAAAATTTGTGTTAAGTCGAATATTAATGTGAAATAATGGTGGATTATTAACCGTTAAGTGTTCGTGAGTGTGCATGAGTGTTGGCAAATGAAACAAAACAGTGCAACGTCACTAATCAAATTCTCTCAAGAAGTCCGCTTGAGGACTTAGTAAAGCCCCACATCTTTACTGAGATACTCGAGGGGTTGGGGGTATATCATTTCTCACTTCTCATTTCCATTATCATTCATCATCATCATTTCCATTATCATTCATCATCATCTTTAGGATTATAATACTAATGAAATTAAGAAACTAATGACATGGCAGCATGGTCTATGACCTTAGCCGGTTCCTCAGAGAACAAACTATTAAAAAAAAAAAAAAATTAAAAAAAAAAAAAAAAAACTGACGTCATGTTTTTCTTATCATAACAAATTATCCATGAAATTCCTTTGTACTATGCAGCTTCGTAATTATGGCAAAAATCTTAAGTATTGTGACGTTCAACACTAAACTTTTAAAATTTTTAGTTAGTGCTGTTGCATTATCTTAGATAATAAACAATAACTGTTGTGATAGTGCATTATCGTCCATTGTCTAATTAAGTTTCGTCGCAAAAATGGCAACTAATCAAATTCCAACTGCTTCTGCACCTGAAGATCTACCTCCACCTTATTCTGCTGTAGTTGGGAACCCGCAATATGGTTTCGTGGCTCCCGGTGGAGAGCCAATTCCCTCGGGGGCATATCCGCACCCACAGCCCCCTAAACAGTTTACTGCGCCTGGCGTGTATCCGCACCCACAGATGACAGTGACCACCTTGCAGCCTCAGCTCAGCGGTGGGCCTCCGCCGCCACCCGGCATACCCGTCGGGGTTGTTCTGCCAGCGGCTGTAGGCACCGAACCCACGACAATTACATGCTTCAATTGTGGGAAAGTTGTCACCACTAGAGTCACCTATACAACAGCCTGGCACACTCATCTTGTTGCTGGCTCGGTTTGTGTTATTACCATGTAAGTATATTACAAAGAAATGTCCTTTTTCTCAATGATATTATCCTTTTATTTGGCAAAAAGCAACCACTGATAAAATAGTATTTCAAAATATTTATATGTATAAACAAACAACAATACTTTGACTAGTTTAATGATTGATATTGATCACTTAATCTATTGTTTGATCTTGTATGTATAGTTATAAAGTCTGCATTGGATGAAATGTGTTTTGTTCACAGGTTTTGTTCGCTGTGCTGCTTGGGGTTAGTGCCATACTGCTTTGACACATTCAAAGATGCTGAACATTATTGTCCCAACTGCAATACTTTTGTAGGCAAAAGTAACAAATGTTAAACATTCAGAGTGGATTGCATACAAACAATAGCAAATCTGTCTGCACATTAGGTCTCACCTAATGAATAATCTGAGGAATTTCTCACAATGGTTACTGGCAATGCAGACAGACAATGCTGTTATATTTTTTTATGTCCCTATATACCTATGGTGAAATGTATTAGTTTACAATACCTTGCCATTGCTTGGTAGTTTGCTTATCATATTGTTTTACTATTGTGAATTTTGTTGTGATTTTAATAAGGTATTTATTGTCATGTAACTTATTTATTATAATTTTTTTAATTTACACTTTTTTCTGTTCCTTTTTGAAGTTAGATGTGTATTATTTATACAGGGTGAAAAGTTAAAGCCAGTCTAAGAGGGAATAATATACTTTTAAATAATAATTAAAAAGTTATTTGTTGGTATAATTCCTAGCTGAAGTCTTTTCTGAAAACTTTGAATGCAAAATTATTAATAATATTTTATTACCGTCCATATTTATGTTGTTTATTATAATTGTTTGTGTTCAATATTTTACAATATCCCCTCTCTCCAGGGCCTGCTTAAAAAATTTGAACCCCGTATACTAGATAATTAATTAATGAATTTCGAATGTTAATATGGTGTACATACACACACTACATAACAAAATCTAAATTAATAATTACACATTCTATTAAATAAATCACAATCTTTTTACCTCACACAAAAAGATATTAAAATCAGTATTTCATTTATCAATATTTTGTTTTTTCTTGATGCAAATGAGTCACATTCCTTAGATAATATTATATTAAATATCCACTAAGTATATAAAGAAAAGGCAAACCATAGTTCAAGTAGAATTCGAAAGGGGTCAGGCATTATTATTACAGTAATTCAAATGATGTGACTGAAATAGTTTAATAATTAAGGTCATAGTTGGAATATTTCAGTTTAGAGATTATTTCAAAATATGTAAAAGAGAACGAAACTTTTAGGTAGCTATACTTGTATAATGATTAACTTTAAAATACAAATTCTTAACGATAATTAGGGTAGTGGCGCCAGGTTCGACAGGAACCAGTGATTGACAGTTTTTTTCTTTAATTGTGAAAAATAGGGTCTAACTGATTTTAGTATTTAGCAACAATTGTATACCACCTGTTTCTTAGCTGCCATCTCATAACATTTTAATGAAAATCTATATTCATGAGATGAAAATTTTGTCTAACACTTAGCCGGCAGTCGGTCAGCTAAAATGAGCCGCCCATACTAACAGGATACCAAAATGATTTGCAGTTAGAGCATTATTTGCTGTACTTGTGATGTTATACGGATTAAGACAGTATCTATCTAGGTGACTATTAAAATAATTTATTCAAAATACCTACCCAATTAAATAATAACGCCAATTACACTTTTCCATTCAAAACTGCAATTCGCATTTATTTTGAATTTGGTATTTCGGATATTTTTTTAATAGTGACCTAGATAAATACTGTCTTAATCCGTATAACATCACAAGTACAGCAAATAATGCTCTAATTGCAAATGATTTTGGTATTCCGTTAGTATGGGAGGCTCATTTTAGCTGACCGACCGCGCCGGTGTCGAACACTGGTGCCACAACTGTATATGCCTATGATTATGACAATAAGGTTGTCCAAACATATTATTTTTTATTGAAATTAAATTATAGATTTCTTTAGACTTCTCATTGTTTGAGCTACATAAGTACACACGCCTGGTGGGTTACTCTTGAAACACAATTGCAATAATTAATTTCCAATCCCAAATCTAAAAAATTCAAATGGCACTCTTAAAAGCGATAATAGCGCTACATTGGAATTAAATTGCGTGGATATTGAGTGAATAAATTATTATCGATATGGGGCGTTCCGAAATTGCGAAACTTATCCCAATATCGATACATATTAATCGCATTGGAATTGTATTGAGATTGAGTTTGCGTCAAGAGTAGCCTACCTGGGGGTCGACCGCGACCGCCTAACACTCGCTTTCGATCGCTTTGAAGGCGAGGCGAGGAGGAGGCGTCATCTTGTCATTTCGAAAGCAATATCGAAAGCTATAGGCTATAGTTTTCGATATTATTTGATATTATATTAGAAAGCGAGGCGAGGGAGGGCTTCGCCTACAAAGCGATCGAAAGCGAGAGTGTTACGCGGTTGGGGGGCTGGTAGGCTACTCTTGACGCAAACTCAATCTCAATGCAATTCCAATCCCAAATCTAAAAAATTCAAATGGCACTCTTAAAAGCGATAATAGCGCTACATTGGAATTAAATTGCTAGGAAATTGAGTAAACAAATTATTATCGAGATGGGGCGTTCCGAAATTGCGAAACTTATCCCAATATCGATACATATTAATCGCATTGGAATTGTATTGAGATTGAGTTTGCGTCAAGAGTAGCCTACCTGCACTGTGCACATCAGGCTACCACAAACTGTCAAGTTTCTCAATTGACTTTGAACTTTATATCTAAGTTATATGGTTGACAATGTATTGAAGAATTTTGACAATTTTGCATAGGTTGATGTGCAGGCGTCTGTACATAAGCACTGGGGTGCCAAGTGCGAGTTCCATTTGCCATTCGATCACGTTAACGAAAACGAGAATTTGTATGGCAAAATGTTAACTCCTTTCGTATGCCGCCAGGAGGCGCTCCTTCAATGCCATACTAATTTTCGTTTTCGTAAACGTAATCGAATGAATACGGATACCTAGTAAACAAAACTCGCACTAGGCCCCCTGAACAAAGTGTAAAATATTTTTTGGAAGTTATTACAACTAGTACCTATCAGTTAATAAACAGACTTCAATAAACTAGCCAATTTCATACTACCATAATGCTACTGATAAAATTAATCTATTAAGCGATTGTGCATACATCTTCCAAATCAGATAAATCCTACTTGGTAAGCATTTTAGACAAACAAATCCTATTATTTATTTCTTGTATTATAATAAAGTATTGGATTAAATAAAAGCTTTCATTATGTACTGTGTTATTTAGTTTCATTTTAGGTAGGTACAGAGACAGACCTACCTATTAAATATCATTTATATTGTTAATAAAAAAAATTCGGGATTCCCTCGCCATATAAACTTTAACTACAGCAAATCTTACGTTCCTCCGTGCGCGCAATGTACACGTCAAAATTGTAAATTAATTTTCTTCAATAGAGTTAGAACTTTATATATATGGCATATGGTTAAACATCTATTGAAGAAATTCGATAGTTTTGGAGAAGTTGATATCCACCGCGTCGGCGTCGTCTGTACTAAAAAACGGTCATGAAGTTTTCGCTTCATATCCAAATAAACAAAATTTATCATCTCAAGCTCCTCCGTGCTTCGGAAGGCACGTTAAGCCGTTGCTTGGTCCCGGCTGCATTAGCAGTCTTTAACAACCACCAATCCGCACTGGGCCCGCGTGGTGATTTATGACCCGTTCTCCCTACCCATCCATAGGCTCGTGCCCCAACAGTGGGGACATAAATGAGCTGATGATGAAAATGTAGAGTATACCTCCCCACTTCTAATAGTTATTCCGTGTTTTCTTCTTTTTTACTCTTTAATCTATTAATATAAAATGAAGTTTACATGACGGGAACCAATCACGGGATATCTATTCCAAGCTTATTCTTTGTTTATTTGTCAGCCACTAAGTACACTTTCTAGAAAAGCTTTACTATATTAATACAGTATAAAATAAAATCTCTCTATTTAGATGGTATAGATATGTATAATGCTGTTATCTATAAACTTATCTCCATGATATGAATACTGAAGAGATAAAAGTTATCATTGAAACACTTGTAATCAATATTTATTTAGCTATGAATCGTAGATCTGTTTTTGCTGTTAACAATGGCACCCAATAGTGTCAACCCAGTTCAAAACAGTGGTGAAGTTGAATTACAAACAGACAACATTACTACCAGAGAGCCTCCACCTCCGTACTCGGCTATAAATGCGCCGAACAGCAATTACCCAATTGTGAATCAACCCGTTATTCACCAAACAATAATTGTGCAAGCACCGTTACAAGACCGACCGACACTTTATAACTGTAGCAACTGCCAAGAGAGAGTTTTAACCAGAGTGGAATATGTGAATTCAAGAAAAACTCACATGCTGGCTGGTTTCATTTGTGGATTGACATGGTAAGTGCATTTTTACTACCTACATATTATTGAAGTATGTTTAATCTCACTGTCTATTTAGGTTTTTTATTTAACCAATAGACCAAAGAAAGCAACTTAACTGTAAGCAGTATAAAGACACTTACAATGACAGGTATAACTGGCGCATTGCCCACCCTGAAGACTTACTTAATTATAAATTTGGTATCATAATTTAAGAAAGGATTTGAATATGACAAATAGAAATTATAACACACAAAATGTTTTTCAGTTGGTGTTTGCTGTGCTGCTTAGGTGCGCTACCATATGCTATACCAGCATTTAAAAAGTCTAAGCATTACTGTCCAAATTGTAATAATCTTCTCGGAGACTACACAAAATTCTAAAACTGTAAAAGTGAAATAGCTAAAACAATACCAAACTATTATTATATTAAATGCATTATATTATTTTATCAGCTTATAAATGTCCCAAGGAGTTGAGCTCAATTCATCCAATATGAAATATAGGGGATCCCACAGGCCCAATCAAGATTGGTGTTATATTATTTATTTTCCAATCACTATCTTATAAATCTTAATAAATATTATCAGTCTTAGTACTTGTTATTAATCATTATTAATTAGTTAAATCTCTTGAAATGAAAGCATCATCATCAGGATAAAAATAGAGTCAATGCCAGAACAAAGACTAGTGAAAGCAAATCTGGTACATTAGAGTAGAAAGAACATTTATTGATATAAACATAAATTAGCCTTATTCACTTAAAATTAATTATGTACTGTAGTGAGTTTGTTTTTAAATGTAATGTTCAGCTATTGTATGGCACTTGAAGCCTGAAACAATCTGATGCAATCTTCCATTTTCCGTCGACAGCTACAATGAGGAATGTTTGTTGAAATGGTTTCTTGGTTTCGTCGTTCTGATAGGTTACGTCTCCACAAGCCTGGATGAGGTACGTAAGTTTATTGGATACTAAACTCTCTGATATTGGTTGAGCGTCCAATGTCTTCAATACATGGTTGCTTGCAGGGAGGTCCATGAGAAATTTCTGAATTTTATCACTTCCGTTTATTCCATTTCCATTCCAAACCAATAAACCAGTGTCCAAATAAAGCTTGGAGGTTAAGTGACGACTATTGTCTACTTGCTTATAGAATACTCTTGTAAATTCTTCAGCTGTTTCACAGGCATTATCCACATTTTTCACAACGACTTCAGTCATTTTAATCAGGTTTTTAGCTTGTATTTGATCTACAACAAACAAACCAAAACACGCGAGACAAAACAATGTTTAGCTAATGGAGTTGACATTGACAAACAGCTGTCAAAATCGAGTTCTTAAAAAAAAATTACACCGAATTTAGGGTATGTTCCGATATACACTGCGAGCACTTTCCAGTGCTCTTACTGGTGAAAAATTTGTTCCGTTATGGACTGACAGTATACTGCCGCAGTATCCTAGGGAAACATATGACGTCATATATCGTCGACATTTTTGTACTGTAAGCACTGGCATTTTCGAGGTAAGGTGCTCTCAGTGCTTTGATCACGTGATCAATAGCGTCGAGAAATGATGTGGATGACAGCATAGACTATGGTATGATGACAGTATACTTGACTGCGTTCCGTTTTAAACAGTAACCAGTATAGCTAAATATATAAAGGAACAGCTTCACAGTATACTAAATTGACGTCACACGTTAGTGCTCGCAGTGCATATCGGAACATACCCTTAGTTACGTACATCTTTAGCATAGGACTTTGCCGTAATGCTTTTTAATATTTCAATACTTTGCTAACTTTACTAAATTTTCATTCATGCGTGTATGCCTTTTTAGGGTTCCGTAGCCAAATAGCTAACCCGGCCAATGTTTTTAAGTTTTTTTTATAGCCTATGTCACTCCCACAGTCAAAACAAATCTAACGTAACGACACCGCATGTTATAATCCACCATGCTGCCGTTTGGGGGTTGTAGGGATGACGCAGTTGGGTAAAAAAACAGAAGTATGATTAAGAAATATTTTATTTTATAATGTCTTTATCTAATATATTAATTATATTATCAATTTATTTTACAAAGAGGCTTACTTATTTTACAATTAAGATTGATTACAACTATTGCTAATTTCATTTCTCGGCTATTTGACACATTACAATTTAATTTCGTCGATTTTCTGAGTAAGATTTCGTTATCTTATCGTTACATTATCGTTAATGTAACTTGGAAATAATTAAATAGTATAACTGCAATGTTTAAGAAGCAATGGATTTTATAATAGATAGAACAGTCAGCAAAGTTAAATTCAATTCTTACCCTAAGGCACTGACAGAAATGATTATGCACTAGATACAAAAAGTTATATATATTCTTTAAATAATATGTAAATCTAAAGAGTAAATAACATTCCTTAAAATCGTATGCCCTAATTTATTACATCGGCAGCTGCATAACGAAAAATTTACACAAATAGCGTCCAACGCGACGGCGATTTGAGCTTCCGCTTAGTCTAAAAACTGTTTGTTGTTTTAAATAAACATCAAAATTTATAATATTTATCTCGTATTCTTCAATAATTATAATTAAGGTAAAAAAAAAATATATATTGCACACCAAAATATTTGAATTATATTATCGTGGTATTTACCAAATGTTCAGTCTTTGAGACTGTCTCTCACGAGTGTAGATTACTGTCAATGTGATTTTAGTATTTATACCTTAATTTTAATTGGCGAAGGTTTATTTTATCGATAATGTTTGCATTTTCATCGCAGACACAACTATATGAAATGTACAATAGAACATATCCAAATCCAATTCAACAGTTTTTCATATTATTATTATATACCATTCTGTCCATGCAAATTCACTGCCCCAATCTTCTTTTTAGTTTAATAAAATTATTTTTAAAATATTAGAAGCTATAACTGTTACTTTGATGTCATTATCAAAATATTCTAAGCTGTTTTACTTACACAATAATAATGATGATATCGTATCCCACCATACAGTCTAAAAGATCACCGGCACAAGTGATGAGACGAGGTCGTTTTAACAATAATAATTAAACATACCAATTTTCAGCATCTTCCAACACAATTTTTTTTTATCTTAATTCGGTACATTAACTGGACGTTTGATTGTGATTTCCGTGTTTTGGTGACATACATCCAAACAATCGCATAAGCTTAAAATAATGTAACTCTAAGTTGAGCATCTTTTGTATCAGTTGAAGTGCAATGAATCGAATGGCACTCTGACCATCGCGTATTACGACCTAATCGCAGTAAGTCGATATGAATGAATGCGTCTGGGGTCCAGTACTATTACATAATATCTAGTTTTCAACAAATGGTATCGAATTTGAAACTTAAATCAAAAACTAGGGCTGCCATCCTTTCTTTCGCCGAGTTTTGTCCACTGTCCGGATTATAAACGTTTGTTGAACCAACAGTAGGTTATGGAAATTGCGTCATTTATATTACTTATTAAATTGGTAAGTTAAATATGCAGATTCCAGGAATAAAAAGTGCGAGTTTAATTTTCAAAATCTGGGATTTACTTTTTGTCGTAGTTTATTGATTTCACAGATGGTAACCCTATATAATTTGAGTTCAACAAAGTATACATCAAGAATGGCTGTAGTGTTTTGTAGATTATTTTGAACTTATTTTTGTAAACCTAACATTATTGAAGTCCATAAATACAATGCGACCAAACTTCCGTAACATCCCGGCGCGGTGCGGGCGTTACCTGCGCGCGCGCGGTCTTCCCAAGTAGGAATGACACTTCGAGAGTGTTGTGTTGTCTTTTGTAAGTGTTATTTTTCTTCTAATCCTACCTGAAAAATAAGAGTATATTTATTTTACATCCATTTATGACCAGTTACACCACCTGTTCAGTTTAACGATTATCTTAAAAGTTATGTAAAAGTGACAAAACTCGTTAAAAATCGGCTGTCTGTAATTTTATTTGCAAGTCTATGGGGATTAATTTATGCTGTTTTTGAAACCGTGATACTGAGCGCACTCTGGATGAGTTTCCCTGCGATCCCGAAGCGTACGAAAACGTCCGCATGCTCGATTGTCCTCCATAATCAAAAGTACTATGGTAGCTAGCAGACTGCGGAATTAACTGAATGTATACGCACGTTTCTTGAGATAATGTGATTTCAATACGTAGAAATTGCATCATGGAGTTGGAAAAGCTAATTTGATAAGTACATACGAAAACAATCGTATCGTATACGTTCGATAAAAATCCAAAGTGTGCTTGGTCTACTTTATATCGTAAAGTGGAATTGAAAATGTATAGAATGGTGCAAATGGCTGATATTTTAATAAATTTGTTTATAAAGAAAGTAATTACTATTATACCTGTAGAGGTCCATTGCTTACATCAATATTATGTTTGTCAGATAGCCCTCCCAACAGCCTTTCCTGCAAAACAAAATTATATTAGAAAAATATAGATGGCTTTAGGCTTTGAAGGGGGTGGCGAGAAACTAAAGGCTCTTCAAACCATAGTGATCGATCAACCTCACTACCAAAAAATTGGTATCGATAGTTCTGTCAAGCGCAGAGACCGGTAAAAAAAGTACTGGTATGCTTGGTCAAAGAATAATACACTACCGCGAAAAGAAGCGACACTTAAGCATGTGTGCTCGTAAAATTGCTCGGGGCTATGTGTGGGCGTCTGGATCGGCGCGGGGGCCTTGCGCGGCGCGCGGGGCGTGGAGATGGCGGTATGAAGACCGCCTCGGCCGAGGGCGGAGTCGAGCGAGCGAGCGTCTGTGACTCTGTATTGCGCACCGCACGCACAGACTGACCTACGTGTATACGCAAGAGTAATCATGCCCGGCTTTCATTATTGTTGTGTATACGGCTGTGGTAATAACCAAAAGCAAACTGATAAAAGTTTCTTCTCTAGCGATCCAGAAAAGTAAGTGCCTACTTTATATTAATATCCTATTACCTACTTTTTGTATTACACGTAGTATATACCTAAATCACTCTTGACGTTTGAAGTAGGTAGGTTAGTAGGTACTCGTATTATCACTAACATCATTCATCACTACCTACCTACTTATTATAAAACAAAGACCCCCGCGTCTGTATGTCTATTGTCGTAGATACCTATTTACTTAGTTAAGTATTATAATATCAAGTCTACTAGTCACCTACAATTTACAATTACAAAATATATTAAAATTTGATTTTAAATTGAACCTATCTTTTTACCTCACTTTCCTACTTAATTGTCCTTGCACAGGTTTATATTACATAACAAACTATGTATGTAACATATACGTTTTCTTTGGCACAAGTCTAAATTCCATTTCGGTATCAACCCTAGCGCTTACACGTTCCGCTCAAGGTCACCGGCGCTCGAGCTCTCACGCACACGGTGTCAGTGTCACCGGTGTGGCTTGGTATCGTTACCTGGGTGGCATTTTTACCGGTAAATTAACGAAACTTACTTTTATACTTTTCTAGGTAACGTTTCCTGCATTACCGGTACTTATAGTGGGAATTTGGTAACGGTATTAAGCCCTGATACAAACAACTAACTCACCTGTGTAAGCCGCTCCGCGTCGGCGAAGCTATTCTTGTGGTTTGCCGATTGTGCCCGCTCCAACTCTATTTGTAAAGAGTCTATTTTGTTCTGCATCTATAATAAATGAAACAGCGTCGACGTTAATAGTAGTAATGGCAATTTATATTTTATTTAAAACATAACACGGTATTTCCACTGCCAATCAAATAATAGACATTAACCAACACCGAGACGATGAATACCGATAGTATTATATCACATTAACGGAAAACTGAAGGGACAATGTATTAGAAAATGTTTGATTGCATACATTATTACTAAAATAAAGTTAATAAAATAAGTACTGATATAGTTAGCCTTAATTTTAACTTTTATTTTTAAGTAAATTGCTAGCTTTCAATCCCAAGATAGGGTAAAAATTACAGACAAGCTTTCTAACATAGCCTATAACAGATAACAAGACGGTAAATGTATGTAATCAAAATGGAGACAATACATAACAATAGGAGATAGCATAAAGTTTTAACCTTTTTTTTTTTTCAATTTGTAGATATTTCTATCGTGTAAGATGAAAAGTAACAAATAAAGATAAACGCAGGTACCACAACACAAACGCATAGTAAAGTGTTGTTGATACCTCAGCCACGATTGCTGGCAATGACTTTTCTATGCAGGAGTATGCGAACGCCAGAGGTTCCTACGTGAAGTAAAGATCGATTAACTAATGTCGTGAATAGAAGACACGTTTTAAATTAGTTAGTTAATAAATTAAATGAAATGGCACGAAGAATACTTGAAATAAAAATAAAAATAATTGGTGCCGCGCGAAATTTCAAAAATTTACGTGTTTTTAAGTCACTGGTGCTAGGCGCTGAATAGGTCATTTACATTAAAAGGACTAGTGTAAATTAGCTTGATCCTTTCACAAGGCCATGGTTGTCTTGGAATTTGAAACAAATACCCAGAAACTGCATGAAAAATACATAAAAGTAATGATATCTAAAAACTTATATCTTTAGAAACTTTGTAAATATAGCACATGAAACAATAATACGGAATCAAAATGTTTGTATTGATATTCCGCAGGCACTTGTTGTCTTATTTTTCAATTAAAAAATATGAATATGAAAATATTAAGACTTTTATTATTTTTTACCCAAACGCCTATGATTTTACGAAAGTAAACATTGCTCCAATTAAATCACCAGCCTACTCTGTACAGATATCAGTGCGCGTGCGTATTCGTGGTCGTGCGCCGTTGTCACACCACTGCCACGCGTTGCTCGCTCGCTATCTTAAAGAAACTTGGAACTCGCAGTTTTGCGTCCGCGCTGCACCTCCTTAACTATAATGTATTCTGCAAGTATTTTAGTCATAATATAAATACACATAAGTGCAGCCATAGACTGTTGAGCTTAGGCCCACGATGCAGCCGGCCTTTTTTTCTTTTTTGATAGTGGTAAACTCGTCTTCCGAGTACAATCGAGCTCGGGATTATGTGGGGGTTTTCCTTTCCACCTCCCGATTTCCTGCCCAGCTTCAAATCCGATTAGATCATTAGCGCATTCAAACAAAAAAAAAAACTCTTCAGCTTTATTATGTTGGTATAGCGTTACGTTTAATTTTTTTTAAAGTTTGCTGTCATTTACAGCGTTACTGGACATAGTTAACGTTAGAGTTACCTGCTGCACGGTCCGCTGCCGCAGCTCGTCGAGCTCGCGCTGCTTGTCGGCCAGCTGCTGCGCCCAGCGCTGCTCCTCCGTCGTCACGTTCTGCTGTAGCCGGCTCAACACTCCTTCCTATTTACAATTATAATAGTAAATTTTGTTGCTACATAATAGGACCTATAGTTTAGTATTAAACAATTATGTTTTAATCCTCAATAAAAATAAAATGTTACAGTAACTATGCGTAATAAAAATTATACGGTTTTCAACATACAATAAGCGTGTAACTGGTATATCAAAGTACGATAAATTACAATTGTATATTATTTATATATTTTACTTCTAACGATACCTATCTATGGACCTTTTTATGCCAAGCCTAAGTTAGTGAACAAAATAAAAAAGTGCTCACAGTATCATCGATGATGTTCTTGTATTTGTCAACGAGTCCCTGCAGGTGGTCGTTCTGCGCGACAAGGTCGGCGAGGCGCGGGCTGGCCTCGCTCTCCTTCTCAACCACCTTCTCCACCACCCGCTCGACCACCTTCTGCGCCGCCCTCTGCTCCGCCTCCCTCTTCTCCTGTTCCTTCTTCTCGAGCTCCGCCTTGAGGTTGTCGGCGAAGGCCCGCAGCCAGTCGCCGCCGACCGCGCTTCCTGGCGCCGCGGCCGGGCACGCCGCCCGCAGTACGGTGGCTACTTCGTTGTACTGCGCTTCTTGCGCCTTTTGTATCGCCTCCTATCGTTGTGAACGGTGTCAAACGTTAGAGACATTTTTGGGCCTAGAGCAAACTCCTAACGAAATCATATCGTAAACGTAATGTCATAAATTCCAGTTCAATTTACGGACGGTGTGACGCTGTTCCAATTCAATGTTCAATTGCGTCCAATCGTTGTGAAAGTTGTCGTCAAATATATCTTTGGGCCTAGCATGAACTTCTATCGAAATAGTATATTCAACGCAGTGTGTTATGTTTTTGAACGTCTGTCAATTGTTAGTTCAATTTACGGATGTTGGAGCGCTGTACGAATTCAATTTTCATACAACATTCCTATTTTACGCAATGTCACGATTGCGATAGAAGTTGTGTACTAGGTCCACTGGGTGCATTATGCTAGATTTATTGACCATTCGATACAGCGTAATATATATATTTTTTTATTTCCAACCTAATTACATAAGGTACAATACGGTAGCAGCCATATTACTATTAGCAGCTAAAACCGAGAATTTGTATGGCATTGAAGCCTCCTAAATGAGGGTGACTAACGAGGAGAGTTAACATTTGCTATACAAATTCACGTTCGATAACGAGTTCGAATGGGAAATAAAACTAGTACCCAGCTCAAAACAGCGAAGTATACCGCCACCGTGCCCGTATCGGAACGTGCAAAACCAATTATTTTGTACCGTTTCTAGTATAGCATAGTGTGGCGTAGCTGAACGCGACGTTATGTGCAAGAACAGACGGTTGTTATTCCATTGCAGTGGGTACAGTAACGTTCATAACGTTTCATCTATGTTAATATTTATTATTATTCCTATTGGAACCAGTCAAAGCGGCAACGTACCAATTTAGATCAAGGTATGAATAGTGAATATTTAGTGGTGGGCAAAAACCTTGAAGGTATCCAAAAAAACCTTTTAACTTTGATAAAATCTATAACTTATACATTTACGATCACAACACAAACTTTATGAATGAACAAATGCAAGAACAACTTATGAATGAAACTGAAATAACGTTATTTTTAATGACCAAACAACGGCAACGTTTGTAACAATATGATAACGTATTTGTCAATGACAATATTATTAATGAAAAGTATTGCTTGTTTGATAATTGGTGTGTATGCACAGTGAGGTTTACCATTGAAAGCAACAGTGATGGGTTACATGGAAGCGCAGCCGGCCGAAGATAGTTCGCGTGTGGACAGTTAGTCACAGCTGCAGTGTTATGGTGCTTCCACACCTCAGTTACTTTTTGTGGGGCAACGTTTCCAAGTGTTAGTAGGCAACATCCGATAACAAAAAGTAATCTGTTGTTAGCATATGTTGCCGTTAAGTAATAGAATAGAATAGAATAGAATAGAATAGAATATATTTTATTTGCATAAAACATGGTAAGTACAGATCGTGACTTAAATAAATAAAACCAGCATGTTTTGCCACAATTTGGCGTGCAAAATTATAACAATTAAGTATTAATTTATGAATTATTTCACTAACTAACATTGCCTAACTATTTAAAAGTCAACATTTGGTAACAATCGATAACATTATGATAGAAGTCCGTTGCCAGCAGAAGTTTGTGAACCTATGTTGTGCAAGTCGCTTGTTGCTGAAAGTTACACATTTTATAATTTTTAAAATTTATTTTATTTTTTATTTTTATTTTATTATTGGCGGTATGGATGCAATGATCAAGATTAAACAAGCAACAACGAAGCAACAACATCAAATAACGAGCTATTTAAACAAATAGCAACAATTGATCGCGAAAGTTAAAGAATGTCACCAAATGTTTCAACCTAACCTTAAGTTTTGTAACCTTTTGGTGGCTGTCACCTGTTTTGTGCATCAGAATAAATAAATAAATAAAATAAAAATGTTATAATGTTGCATTATGTTGCTCCACAAAAAGTAACTGCTGCGTGGATGTACCATTAGAAAGTAAAAAGCGGGACTTACTCGCAGCGCGTCTTGGGCCGGCAACGCACTCGACGCTTTCGTCTGAAGAGCTTTTTCGGCAGATTGTAAAGCTTCCATAACTTTCCAGGTTTTAGTTCGCAACTCCTACTCGGAGAGTCAAGAATATAAAGAAAATGGTTAGAATTATCATTAATTGAAAACGAAAAGTAACATTAATGTAATTTGTTAGCGAGTGTTATGTTTGGAAAGAATTGAATTACCATGCCTTTAACATAAATGTTTGAAAATTATTTACTGTAAAAAAAAAACAGAAAAAAAACAACATTTATGTCGACAACATAAAAGATGCGAAAAGTTACTTTTATACATACATATATAAAATAATAGTCTTAAATTTGTAAAAATCGAAAGGAATTCGTACGTTAATGCACTATTTGCGATGTAACTTATTTTCTGTAAAAGTTTTTTCTTATTTAAACATCATTTTTCTTTGTTTGTAGAGTTTTATAAAGCGTCCACGTAGCGTAGGGGTACCTTCTAGGTGCCTTGACATTATGCTGAGTGCAAGCCTTTTGTGCCATATAGAAACAATGTTTAGTAATATTTTGCGTATTTGTGATTATCAAAGTTTATTTAATATTACCACTTTACAACACGAGTACATATTACAGTATAGTATATTTACATACGTTGTGTTTGTATAGTATAGAATAGAAATAGAATAGAAATATTTATTTGCCATTAAAAAGGGTATATTTAGATACGTTATGTATCTGTTTGTGCATCATATACTTTATACCATTTTATTTGTAAGGACCAAAAAAGGCGTGCCGTAGCTTTTTAGTGGTGTATAAAAACTGTTGGTTTTCCTAAAAATAAATTAAATTATACAGCGTGTTTGGTAACACCTGTTTATTCCCAAATATAGCTGATAGGCTCCTGATAGAAGCTCGAAACATTGTGAACATACCTAAAAAGTACGACATGGCCGAGATATTGATGTCGTTTGTTACAAAGGAAAATGGCAACCCTAGTAGGTCCAGCTGGTACATTTTTCTTGGTCGTCAACTTTATGGTCCAAAAGAAACAGAAGTCAAAACATGTCAGGGTTGAAAAAAAATTACGTAATAAAATTAATTTGACTTTTCATGTAATAAAATGTAAATCTGCGTAAATATGGTTTTGCACATTATCATGGAGTCCATTTTGCTTGGTTGACTATGACTCGAGATTTTACACATATTACCAAACACCCAGTATAAAAAAACAGTATCAAACAAAACACTAATAACAAAAAAAAACAAGCTAAATACTAAGTTACACTTGAAAAATAGCTGTTTTAGTCAGAGACATGCATTGCTGGAGTATGACCGTCAAAGCAGACTGAATAAATGAATTTTAATCTGTCCTCTGCTGTGAATAGACACCATAGAATTTTAAGTTTGTTGGACGGATCATGCACTAAGCAGGCGAAAGGTTAAGCTACTCACGTTATTTTTGAGCTGGTATGCGGCAAGCTGGTCGCGCAGGCGGGCGAGCTCGTCGCGCTGGCCGTGGCTAGCGGCTTGCGCGCTGGCTAGCTCTTCACGCAGGGCTTCTACCACGCTCTCCACCTTGGCTAGCTCTGCCGCCTATCCTCACATTCATACAAAAAAAATATTTAAATTTGAGTAATCTACAACAGGGCAGCACTCGCTTTACGTTCGAAGTTGCGTTGCGTAGAGTAGAGCGTGTTGTGTTTTCACACAACTTTACCGGAATCCCTAACTACTGGGTAACTGGCCATTTAACTTGTTACTGTCGGAACACAACACAACAATGTTACTATCGTTATTCCATATCCCATTTTATGATAAATAAATGATTTGAGTAATTATTTCGACAGTTGCAGGCGCCATGATCACGAATGCATCATCATTATACAGTCATGCAATTATGCCTATTATCGGATACAAAAGCAACAAAAAAACATGTTAATAATACTATTAATAAAGACTAATAATGTTGGGTAAAAATACGATAAAATATTAATATTTTTTTTTTATTACATTTTTTTTTTTAAATATAGTTCAAATGTATATAATATATGTATACTAGCTGACCCGGCAAACGTCGTTTTGCCATAAAAAATAAAATAAAAATTTAGGGGTGGACTACCCCTAACATTTAGGGGGATGAAAAATAGATGTTGGCCGATTCTCATAGATACCGGATGACCCGGCAAACGTTGTATTGCCATAAAAAATAAAATAAAAATTTAGGTGTGGACTACCCCTAACATTTAGGGGGATGAAAAATAGATGTTGGCCGATTCTCATAGATACCGGATGACCCGGCAAACGTTGTTTTGCCATAAAAAATAAAATAAAAATTTAGGGGTGGACTACCCCTAACATTTAGGGGGATGAAAAATAGATGTTGGCCGATTCTCATAGATACCGGATAAGCACAAAATATTTCATCAAAATCGGTCAAGCCGTTTCGGAGGAGTATGGCAACGAAAACTGTGACGCGAGAATTTTATATATTAGATACACAGTGTATCGACCTTGGTGTTGTCTGGGGGCGGCAGGCCGTTGTGCGCGGGCTTCAGCTGGCGCGCCTCCGCCAGCTCGGCCTCGCGCAGGGCCAGCTGTTCGCGCAGCGACGACACCTCACTAGACAGCTGACAATACATCATTTATTAGTAAAATACTAATAAATGATTCCACGAGGACATGCTTGACCTTCATCTTACCTGTTAGTAAGTAACGATAGGGCTTGTTTCACACGTACCACAACCACGAGAAGAAAACATAGAGAAATCAACTTCATTTAATAACGAACTGAAAAAAATTCTAATTGGAAAATGCTTCTATACTCTAAATGAATATTTTAACTATAAGTTTAAATAAACACTTTACTCACACACAACGATACTTTAACAGCTCTAGATTGGGTACACAGAGTAAGTCAGGCTTAAATCAGAATATTCCAATAATTTGTTTGCCAATTTGCTTAGAATATATTTGGTGTTAAATTGGTTGGTCATATATTATATTATAAATAAATTGCAATTCAATTATATAATCATAACTAGTTAAGTAAGTACATTTTTAATCAGCCCTCTGATACTGTTGCTGTGCCCTTGCAGGGTGTCACATGAATACCTTTATAAATATTCCACCGTATGCTGTAATGTGATATCCCCGCCCGATCCTCTAAATGTCACTACACATTTACAGAATACACCAAACATGCACACTAGCTTAGGTCCAAGACACCGTACTCGTAGAACAAGGGTACGAAGAACCGGTTCACACGCGCTCTATACCAGGTACAGACATGTACCTGGGCGCTTCTCTCCTCCTCCACGGCCCGGTCTACCCGAGCCGAGGTCCGAGCCTTTAGAGGCGCCCTCGGGTGGTTCCGCCCCCCGATCCGATCCGAACCCTTCGGAGAATCTAGTAGGGCACGGGGACGCGCACTAGTGCGCGATGCCGTTCCCTCTAGAAAACCTCCAAAGGTGATTCGTTTCACACGGCTTGAGGGACCCTTTACGTTCCTCGCCGCCCCCAAAAAAGCCCGGTGAAGCTGAAAATGCCGTCTGAGGCAATCAGCAAACTCTCTCAAAAAAAAAAAAAAAAAAAAAGTAATGTGATATGCAATAAATGATTTGAATTTGAATTTGAATTTGAACGACACGTGGGCGGGCGCTAATTTGTATGAAAATTAATAGTTGATAAAAGTTTTTGTTTATATAATTTTTAACGCAAATTTTGCTGCAAACAAATTACAAAAAACACAATCGTCGACAAACAAGTGTCGGATGTTAATGACTGTAGTTGTTGACATTGAATGGGCGCCTTTGGCTTTCAAAGTAAAAAGTAAATAGTGTTGAATAATTTCGGCGGGCTGGTTAGAACCACGATAGCTCAATTGGGACCTGACCCGGTATGTCAGAAGGGTGCAGGTTCAAATCTTGCTCGTGGAATTTTTTTCAACATTAGTGTTTTTGTAATTAATAGTTGAATTCACACGGGCCTCACTTTGCCGTCATTACTACATCGCAGCCACGTCGCAACCACAACGCAACCACCAGCGACACACCGCGAACCAGCAGCCGGCCATATCGCAAACATTTTGTTGGTAACACAACGCAACCGCAAGAAGCCGCAGCGACACTATTCACACGTCACCATAGCTCGACCACCTTTTGACGCGACGGTGTGGTGCGGTTGTGGTACGTGTGAAACAAGACTTGGGCCGAAAGAACTGTCTCAATTTGATTTGACATCGGAGAAGCGTGGCTTTCATCTCACTTCATGGTGGTTATAAGGTCGAAGGTGAGATATTACAAAGGTTCTCAACTACTGAGGCTATGTCTTACGGCCGGAACATACCCGATAATCAAACATATTAAGTTTTACATCATTTAAGCAACTTTCGCAAAGGCCGGCCATCGGATGGGTGACCAAAAATGTATCATCTCGAGCTCCTCCGTGCTTCCCTGGACACGTTAAGCCGTTGGTCCCGGCTGCATTAGCAGCCGTTAACAACCACCAATCCGCACTGGGCCCGCGTGGTGGTTTATGCCTCAGCTGTAGGGACATAAATGAGCTGTGATGATGATGATGATGATGATGATGATGATGATGATGATGATAATGATGATGATGATGATGATGATTTACCATTATTATCAGCTGCACGTCAGAACTTAGCCCTTTCTAGGAATTTGGTAATTATATCTTTGACTGGAACAGTGCAATATATTACTTTTTGGTTTACAATGTTATTGCAGTTGCAACCTTAAAATTACTAGTTTAAAATGTTTATTGGCAACTCTTCTCATAAATTTCTATAGTCTTATTTTTACCTGTTGTTTTTGTTTCTCTGCTTCTTCGTTCAGTTT
>OY720041.1:10757282-10880681 GCA_963082485.1 Eudonia mercurella
TCCTTGTCGGCGAGTTGCTTCTTCAGTTTCTGCATCGGATCATTAGGGCCCTTTGAAAAACATTACAAAGTTTATTATAACGTCATGTTTGACGTCAAAAATTTTTTCTGTGCACTTTGTTTTTTATCAATAATTTTACGTAAAAGAAAAACAAAAACGTCATGATAACAACTTATCCTATGCATAAAAAATTACGGGTGGACAACCTGGCAGCTACCTGTGTCTGCATCATTGAGGCGACTGCGCCTCAGTGAGTGATCACTACTGAGTGACCATGAGTAGTGAACTAGTGACGTTTTTACCAAACAAGTCTTAGGTTAAAAAAAAACAAAAAGAAGTCTATCAAAATTTTGACAAAGAACAAAATGCATCTGGACTCAGCTTCCGATTAGCATCAGGTAGAGCGGAGTCATTCGTTTCATCACCAGCTCATTATATGACTGCCCACTGCTGGGGCACGAGCGGGCTCAAGGCGGAATGGTGGTTGTTAACGACTGCTAAAGCAGCCGGGACCAACGGCTTTACGTGCCTTCCGAACCACGAAGGAGCCGAGATAATAAATTTTTAGATTTTTGTTCACCCATCCGATGTTCGTCCGTTGCGTAAGTTGCTTAACGTCAGCCATCGCAGACCGAGGCGCGTTAACCACTGCGCCATCGAGCTCCTCAATCATTCATTTACCGGCGATGTGGTAAACTTCGCGGTAAGCCGCTGGATGCGAGCAGCACAAAACCGGTCGATGTGGAGATCCTTGTTGTGGACGTCTTTTGGCTGAGATGATGATGATGATGAGTCAGTCATTTGCTACATATCTTTAAAAGAAAGCCTTACCTCGGTCCACTCGGAGTGCTCCGGCAGCGGGTCGTGGTGCTTGTTGAGGAGCGCGTCGGTGAGGATCTGGATCTCGGTGCGGGAGAGCGCCGCTTCGCGGATCACGCGCACCAGCTCGCCCACGTTCACGCCGCCGCCGTCGCCCGCTGCTAATGTTCGTATATATTTAATCACTGTCATTAAAATATAATGTAATTTGTAAATACTTTAAACAAATAAAGAACTGAGAATTATGCATTATAATTTATTTACATGATAGTAGATGGGAGAAAAAGAAATAAGCCTCCTGAGTTTCTTGCCGGCTCTTCTCGGTCGAAGTTTCTCCCAAAATCCGAACTGATGTACTTTTTTATTTTTATTATTTGGATTTTATAGTTTTGACGACAATAAGTTCCTGTGAAGGCTTTTTTTTAATAAATGATTTGACTTTGACACTCTGTTTGATTAAGAATATTTCCACTTCAGAAGATGTCCACCTAAAGAGTAATTGATTTTGCAGCTAATGTAAATTGTTACTGCTACTTCACTGAAGATGTAAAATGTTATTTAATTAAATTTAACATAATATTGATTTCACAAAATATAACAATTATAGTTTTCATCACTTTCAAGAAATGGTAGGCGTTTATTACTAATAACTAAGTCTGTAAATATAATAAAATAATTGTAGTGTCATAATGAATTAAAGCACTGTCTCATGTTAATCAAAACTAACACACAAACGTAAGGATATTAGGTTTAAGCTTCTTCTTGGTCTTGTTTTTACGACTAACAAGGCTGTACATATGAAATGTCTGTATGAGTTAAGGCAAGTGCCAAACTTATGTTAATCGAAACTAACCCATAAGCGTTAGGACATTAGGCTCAGACTTCTTTTTCTTGGTCTTGACGAGGGGCGCGGGCGCGGCGACGGGCGCCAGAGCCTGCTTCAGTAGCTTCTCGGTGGTGAGCTCGCTCGGCTGCGGCGCGTTCAGGGGCGGGACTATCTCCTCCTTTTCAATCTCTGGTGCGTCTTCCAAGGGCTGTTTCTTTTCTACCTTTTTAGCTATAAAATACATAGATTATAAATTGATTAAAAAAACGACGAGAATCGAAAAAAACTGCAAAGCTATGTGAGTTTTCAATAACATTAGTCACATTTTAATAACTGTCAAGGAAGCGGTTCGACGGTATCTTTAGGAGATATGTCAAAAAAATGGGTTTATCAAATCAAGAAATATCATATAAATATTAAGATTAGGTGTTTGATATTTGGATATACGTTAATTGAGGATATATAACGAATTCGAGTAAAAGCCAAAGATAGTCGATAGAAAATTCCAAAGTAGCCTCTGCTTTGATTTAAAACGCGCTTTACATCTAAACGGTAATGAATAGAACTATGGGAAATTTTTAAAGAAAAGAAATTAATGTTTTCAAAATTTTTGTAAGACAGATTTTTAAATAATTGAATAATACTGCCACAATAAAATAATGTTTGATTTTGCATTTGCGTTTATGTTAATGGGCGGACGCGCGCGCCTCCGTCTCTTTCTTTCGCTCCAGGCAGTAATATAAACTATCACTGTCTATTCGTCTCTCAGTTCGGCCGTGGCCTTTGCCCGCGCCGGACCTGTGCTCGACATTTCCAATTTCGAATTCATATTCCAGCTAAAGATTTTATGTTTCAGCTCATGTGTATAAATATTATTAGGTGTGGCGAAGGGTGGATATCTGAAGAAGGGAAGCCGCACTAATAAAAATTTGCAATCCAAAAACCATATCAGCCAAAATAAAAGTTTTACTTTACTTTTAAAGACTCATCCATTACTAAACATTGTGTGTTAAGGGGGTGCCCCACGCGGAATTTCAAAAATTTACGTGTTTTTAAGTCACTGGTGGTAGGCGCTGAATAGGTCATCAGATCCGGTATGTCAGGTGGGTTACTCTTGAAACACAATTGCAATAATCAATTTCCAATCCCAAAGTAAAAAAATTCAAATGGCACTCTTAAAAGCAATAATAGCGCTACATTGGAATTAAATTGCGTGGAAATTGAGTGAACAAATTATTATCGAGATGGGGCGTTCCGAAATTGCGAAACTTATCCCAATATCAATACATATTAATCGCATTGGAATTGTATTGAGATTGAGTTTGCGTCAAGAGTAGCCTACCAGAAGGGTGCAGGTTCAAATCCTGCTCGTGGAATTTTTTTCAACATTTGTGTTCTTGAATATAACTCGTTAAGAAATATATGTATGTATGAAGTATCATGTTGACCATTTTCTAAAGGGAAGCCGATGGGAATCGGGTTATATGGAGTCTTCGCCACTGCTATATATAGATTATATAGATTGGCTGTAAATTATTGTATTATATGAATTACTCGTGGTGCACTGACGCGACGACGAGCCCTTTTTATCTTTAACTTTTCTTGTCCATCCAAAGGTTGTCTGGAAGATCTTAGTGATAAGACCGCCCGCCCTTTTAATGTATTTTATTGTTAGAATGTCTTTTGGTGTACATTAAAATGCATTTATCTTAACTTATTATTGAGAACTAAATGTACCTGGGGAGAGGATGCACGCACGCTGATGTATCCGAGTTTTTAATTGTTAACCTCTTCTCTCTAAAGTATAGTATATATAAAAAAGTGGTGGTTTGTGTATTTATATTGCACACGCTAATATACGAAAATACTGAATAGATATTCTCGGGGTTTTCATATATGTGTATGTTTCATAGGGGTATAGAGCGCAGATATTTTTACAGTAGTAACTTTCAACCGTATAGCAGGTATTTTGAATTATATTGTAAGAGTGGATCCTTCACATTTATCATGTAAAAGTATTTCACTCTTTGATTACAGTTCTAAAGCCCACGCGGACGGTAACGCGGGGCAAAAGCTATAGACTATCTGTATGAATGATAAGAAACGTAACGGTGTGTGTACTTTTTCTTCTATACTAATATTATAAAGAGAAAATGTTTGCAACGAACAAACTCAAAAACTACTATACCGATTAAAAAAATGATAAAACCTAGCTCTTGTGACACTTAAGCAAAACAATATTCGATCATGATAAATAGATTTATACCTATATTGGTAGATAGTGTATGATTGGATTGATGAGACTTTTTCGTATGAGTAGTTTTTAACCGACTTCAAAAAAAGGAGGAGGTTATCAATTTGGTTTTGTTTTTTGTTTATAAACAATCAGACTGATGCGCCTTTTAGATCGATGTTAACCATATGCATCTTTAGAAAATTTGTTTATTTTATACTTAAAAATATGTCATCTGAAAAGACGTAAGTCGCAGACGGGGCACGGACAAATGTCTCTTCCGCGTCCCTTTCATACAAAATGTATAGAAGCGTCGCAACGCAACACATAGAAAAGACAGGGCGCGGGAACGACGCTTACTCGTCTGAGCCCTATTGTAAAACATACAGAAAGGACAGGGCACGGGCGCAAGCGGGGGAGGGAGGGGAGCGGGCGGGGGCGCGGGTGCCAGGCGCGACTCGGGCGGCGTCGTCGTCACACACTAGGGTTGCCACCCGTATTTCATTATAAAGTATTCTACGTTATTTCAGTAAATTGTACTATACGTTATAGAAAAATAATATAGTACGAATAATACTATTTTTTCATCGGTAATTCAGTTGTCGCGCTTTTTATATACTATTAACTATGACTGGAACGCACCTGCAACGCAGCATTGGGAATTTCAGAATGAAACGCATTCACGTCGTTCGATGCTCACACGTCATGGCCAGTAAACGTCAACTCCTTGGCAGTATTGAGCTTAGTTTCCTTAGCCTTTCCCGAAAGGCATAAAATCAAAAAACAACAATAAACGTCAACTTCAAATTTGTTGATGAATGCCGCCGACCGTTGAAAGAAGTTTAATATATTTAAATAAATTGTTTGATTTTAATCCAACTAATGGGCTCAACCAATGCCAATTTCTGAATTTAAGCACGAAAATTTAATTTAAACAAATCGAGAGGATATTGGATCCTTTAAATTTAGTCACTAAAATAAATATTAATGTCAACAATTTGTATTTAAAAATAATTATAGTTAATGAAATTATTTCAAAAATAAGCAACAAACAAGTGTTTAAATAAAATTTAATTTAAACAAATCGAGAGCATATTGGATCCTTTAAATTTAGTCACTACATTAAATATTAATGTCAACAATTTGTATTTAAAAATAATTATAGTTAATGAAATTATTTCAAAAATAAGCAACGAACAAGTGTTTAAATCTAAAAATACAGAAAATGCCAAATGCTTTTTAAAAACTTAGACACAAATTTAACAATTATACATTTGAAATGATTTCCTTTTCATTTTCCATACCTGCAACTTCCGCTTTTACGGAAGAATTTTTTCCGTAATTCATATAAAATGGCGAGAAGAAAGGAATAGGGCCTCTATTAATTTGATTAAAAACGAATTGTTAATTTATTCTAATATAGATCTAAATTACTCAGATTCCTATAATCATTTTTTTAAATAATAAGACTTTTGTACGGTCTCATCACCGTACATATTTAGCCGACTTAGCGACCTACTTTGGGTCGCGCCTAATTATTGTTTACTTAATACCTGTAATGATAGTTAAATAAATAAATAAAAAATAAATATTATTTCAGGTAGTAGTACGCAAATACGCTTGCACTGAACAGTTTAGCAAAGAGTTACCTACAACTTATTTACTGTATTTACTTGGGAGTTTAAAATAAACAAACCGTTTAACTTTGGTGATTTCTTTGTCTGCGTGCCACAACTACAACTACTTCAATCAACTAACAGCATCCTGAAGTGTACGTAGTCAAACTGGCTCGTACAACTTTGTTAACTAAAGCTAAGACTAATAACAAATACACATGGAAAAATAAATAATTACTTAGTAAAAATAAATGTGTACTATTTTTTACAATGTATGTTTTGAAAAAAATACTATTTTACCTTCAAAAAAAGGTGGCAACCCTACCGGCGCCCAGCTTCACGTCCGTGCCTCGTCTTTTTTATGTTTTAAAAAGTCGCGACCGCGCCCCGTCTGCGCCCCGCCCGCGTCTTACGTCTTTTCTCTGTGTCCCGCCCCTTAGATCTACTTCTCTGTCAATATGAGTTTAATTTGAATTTCGCGCGCGTCACAGATCGCCGGGCGCGACAATGCGCGACGATGTTTTGTAATGCCCCCTGCATGGTTTGTAAACCATTAAGAACGAATACCATTGCTGTATTGACACAGCTGGGTAAAATTAAATATTGGCCGACGACGCATTATTGCTAAACAAATAATACGATAATTTTTTAACCATTAATAAATACGACGAATGAAAGAACAAATGAAGGATGTCTGTTGCTATGCAGAACTCATTCACACTAGCGTTTCTCTGGAGAAACGCTAGTGTGAATGGTAGGTATTACACGACATCTGCGCGGCGTTTGCGCTGCGCATACGTTTATCAAACGCCTATACGCATTTGTGTGGAGGGGCTCTTATCTTAAGCCTTATTCGCACTAGGCAAGTAATTTAGTCGTAGTAGGAGTACATTGTTTCGCTACTTTGCTTTTTTTGAACCGAATTTAAAAAAAAATATCAAACTAGCAAAGCAATGTACTACTCGGACTTCTTGGCGGGAAAGTGAAGAGTTATGTCTGCGGTTTTGTTTTATTTTCTAAAATTTGTGTTATGTCGACTATTAATGTGAAATAATGGTGGATTATTAATCGTTAAGTGTTCGTGAGTGTGCATGAGTGTTGGCAAATGAAACAAAACAGTGCAACGTCATTTTTCAAATTCTCTCAAGAAGTCCGCCCGAGGACTCAGTAAAGCCCCACATCATTACTGAGATACTCGATTGGGTTGGGTAGTATATCATTTCTCACTTCTCATTTCTATTATCATTCATCATCATCATACAGAAATGAAATATTGTTTATTTATGTATTACTTGTTAGAAAAATTACTTTGACATTGGCTAAATGTGCTAATCGCACGAAGCCATCAACAAAATGAAAAAAAAAAAAAAATGTACTACTCTTAGTACTAGTAAATTACTCGCCTAGCGAACAAGACTTCAGTGTAAATCTCATTAAAGATTTATTAAAAGACGTCTTAAGTCTTATTAAAGGCACATTAGGCAAATACTAATATTTGTGATTTACGTTTGCGTTGTTCTTTAGGAGCGTCACCGCTGTTGTGTCGCTCGCGGGGGGCCTCCTCCTTGGGCGGATCGGCGGGCGGGCTCGGCTTGCTCGCCGCCTTGCTGACCTTGCCTGCCTTTGCCGGCTTCGCTTCTTTCTTCTCTACAACCTCCTCTTTCTTTTCCGAAGCCTATAAACATTACACAAAAACTCAGCAAACCATTAAATTTTTAACTTGACAATGCTTACAGGGTTGTATTACTATCGGCTTTTGCAAGTTTCTCATAGGACGAAATACTACTGGATGAGGGAAACGGCGGGTCACGCTAAGATAAGATCACTTTCGCCTTCTTATATGAAAAATATTAGTTTTGATATTTGATTATCCATCTTTAATATTAAAATCCAAATAAATTGGTAGAGTATCTTTTTAAATTGTACATAGAGCACTGTTATTTAAATGTTTATATTAGTCACGTTAACTTTTAGGAACATGATTATAATATTAAGTTAAGTATAATCAAAGCATGCTTTGGTAGTAAGATTTTCGAGTTTATATTAAAAGCTACTAAAAAAAATACAAAATAATTTCCATAGATCCATAGAAGACCAGTGCCCAAGTATAACAAAAAAGATTTTTTTTACAAATATAACCACAGATGTTAAGCTTAGAGAATCTTGATTTTTTTACCATATATTTTGTTAAAATGTTCAAAATGATTTTTAAAGCAAATTTTGTTGCTCCTGCTCGTGGAAATTTTTTCAACATTTGTGTTTTTATATATTTTGTTTCACTGTTCCTATTTGTTAAGTATCAAATTAGCATGCACACAATTCACTATTAAAGATAAGATGTAGAAGTATGATATAATAAGGTATTATATTTAAAATGATTTATGTCAGGCCTATGTATGCAAAGCACAATACAATGTCTAGCATCCAATACTCACATGCAAAAGTGACAATTTGCTTACCATTAATTGACCAATAAGCCAGTCAGAGCTTGACACTTTCAATTACCACCACCACCACATCATATGGTATGATATAAACTATTAAAAGTACAGTACCGAATACCTCAATACTACGATAAATGATTAGTGCGAAAACATATTGCGAAATGTTAATAAAATTCAAGTGTAACAAAGTTAATATTTTAAAATCAGCTAAATACGTTGGATGTAATACTAAAAACAACACGATAGGGGTTCTAAGTGTGCGAAGAACTCACTTTTTCGGTAGCAAGTGCAGATTGCAACAACTCGAATTCATCCTTCGGGTGCATCTCCTCAAAATGATTGGTGACGGACGCTGTCGTAAGCAGCGAGTCGGGATCGCTAACGCAGCTCGGATCCTCTTTATTTATCAGTATCGGCTTTACTTTAGGATCCTTACCGCGTTTGCGAATCTGTATAAACATCGTCTGACATTGAGCATAAACTTAAAAATTGTTTTTCCTAACAAAAGCAAGTTTATGCTCCATAAACTTTCGAACCTTATGTATATGTTTTAAGACGCACTTATTAATAAACTGTTTATAAAACTAAGAACAGTTATTGACTTTTTAAATAATTAGAGCTATTTAGAGTACAGATGAAATAGGTATAAACCACCATGCCCTTTAAATTGCTCATGCATAAATATAGGCCGAGAGGGAATAGTCTGGAACATTATCTTGAGTACAGGAATACACCGCCAATATATAGGTAGTTTATACATAACTATAACCTAAATGACAAAACTAGATACTTTAAAAAAGATGGTCCACCAAGCCAAAACCATTTTTAATCATGATATTAAACACCATTTTGAATAACTGGCTGTCTGACTCAAGGTAGAGTTAAGGAAATTATCCTCTTAGTCTATAAAAAATGTATGTGACAAGAGCATTTAATTTTGCATTTGTATTAGTATAATAAGCACATAGATATTGTTGCATATAGATAGCAAAATGTAGGTAATTTCCCAATACATCAAATATGTAATGAAAAGCACTTTATACACCACTTCCATAAAAGCCAACCAAACTTATCTTAAAAACCTTACCTTAACTGTCGGCGGTGCATCTAGGGCTACGTCAACCACGACAGCGGGGCGGAAATCCACACGAGGTTTTTCTGAAGGCAGAGGGTCATCTTCCATACCACTCTCAGCTGGAGCTTCGCTATCAAGATCGCTTCCACTTGGTCCTGTATCTTTAGTCTTCTCTTTCTTAGCCAGCTATTAGCAAAGTTTAAATTAAGTAGTTTTTTGCTAATCGAAAATACACAACTTTGTTGCTGTTTAATTTTATTTCCAGTCTGTCGTTAATACGATAATATAATTATAAACACATTAAGCTGTTCCATTTTCCTTAGTAAATCATTTTTATTATTTTTGTTTTTTTTTAAGTTAGCGGCTTCTATGAAATATTCTTTTGTTTAACAAAACTTTTATTTTTAGTCCATAAATATATCAATCAACATAGATTCATTTGTTGATCAATATTTACGAATATGTTAAAATTAAAGGCTTACATTGGGTTAGCTATAGCTATATGCTGACATTTTATGATGAATTTGAAATAAAATTTAGTGAAAAAGCTACCTAATAAATAACAATAGAAAGTTTTATTTTTATGAATATTATAAAGAATAAAGATCATTGTCAAAAAACCATCAATATAGAGTATTTAACTGTGTCTGTGTGTGTAGATTTAGATCTCAGAATAACAGTTACTTTACTTATCTTTATTTAGTTACTGTACTTACTTATCTATCACAGCAGCTAGATAATAATAATGTGCAAACTGATTACATACTTACAATACTATATACTATTTATAACATTGTACTGATCATGGAGTAAATAAAAAAGAATGTACTGAAAGAACTTGACAAAATATATGTGTGATTACAAGAACATTGTGTAAAGTATCTGTTTATACTTGCAAAAGTTAATATTGATATTTAATGTTTCGCTTTTAAAAGAGTGATCTCATTTTTATAGTCATCCATACAGTAAACCTTAAAACAATTAAACTATAAACAGATTTTTGATGTCTGTGTAGTCATAGTTTCATACTGTAAATCAGTACTGCTAGAAGTTATAAAAAAAATATTTCATAAAATACATCTAAACTAAAAATGTCAACTCTGACTATAAAAGATAACAGATTGAATAGCAGATAAAATTCTTGCCACAGTAATTTTTATTTATTAAGATAAGGTGTCAGTCACTCTTAAATAATAATCTGAAAGTGTTATTTGTTATGTTGGTAAAACAGCTTATATTGAGTTCTTTATACTATATAACTTAAAAACATGAAAGGTTTTTATAACATTATTATTTACCTTCTTCTCTTTTTTCTCCTTTTTATTACTCTTTTTAGCCTTGTTTTTATTCTCAGCTAGGGCAAGTAGTTCTGTGGTAGCCTTACGCTGTTGTGCAATGGCTTCCTCATAGCTAGTGCCTGAAGCGGAAAACAGGCCCATGAGGAGCAGCACAGCAGCAGCACCTGCTACACCCACCCCACATAACACCAGCAATCCTTGCAGTTCCATTGGACCTGCAATGCCCCTTAGCCAGCTAAAAAAACAAAAAGACTCTTTTTTAAGTCTTCTCTTCTCGTCAAATTATATATAAACTTTGAGAATCACGGTAAATCTTTCCACTATGCAACATCCTTAGTAGATGTGTGAAGTCAATTTATAGGATAAGATTATATTGGAATGATGAAGCAAAATGCCTATTATTTTATTTTAGTAAAAAGTATAAAGGTTTCTAGCTATGATACTTTAATTGTACTGTTTAGTTCTTATATACTTAACTAGCTGTGCCCAGCGTTTCACCCGCGTTAATTAGCGACTGTTCCACTCCTATTAGTCATAACGTGATGTAATATAGCCTATAGCCTTCCTCAATAAATGGACTATTCAACACAAAAAGAATTTTTCAATTCGAACCAGTAGTTCCTGAGATTAGTGCGTTCAAACAAACAAACAAACAAACAAACAAACTCTTCAGCTTTATAATATTGGTATAGATTTGTGTTACCAACATAAAGTTGATGATTACATTTCAATGAACCTTACAAAACAGGAACTACTACTGTTATCTCTTTTTTGCTAAAAGCAGATACAGGTAGCATCACTTTAAGGTCAGTTGCAACTTTAGTCCATGTTTTAGAATAAGGAAAAAGGTTTTGTAAGCATTAACTCATATGAATGAAATGCAGAGATACTCTAAGTATGAACTTAGGGTATCACTTTTTGGTTTAACAAGAAGAGTACCTAGTGGAATACGCAAAAAAAATAGTAGGTACTATAACTAATAAAGAAAAATATCCCGGCATGAGATCCAATCATACCTGAGCTATAGACTCCTGCTAAATAATTGCTTTACTAAAGCTCTTGAGATAAATGGACGGTAGGGTTTATTGCAAAGTACTTTTTATCTTTTTCCTAAAGAAAATACAGAAAACAGGTTCTGAAGAAGCGAAGGGACGATCAAAGCGAGTGCTGACACGTAAGCAATGACACATGTCAAAGGTTATTGACAGTGCTTTCGCTGTGTAAGTATGCAAAGTATCTTAAAATTTATTTTGTTTTATTTTATAGTGTATCCGCAATTATAGTTCATGACTCAATTCAGAGTTTTTGTAGTAGGTAATGGTAGAAAAATATTTAAATACCGACTATTGAGTTGGCAAGTTTTGTCGTCATGAATGTTTACTTACATGGACGGGTTAAACGCCTTGATTTGCTTTTATACAAAAATATCTTTTTTATAAAACCGTATTTTATTTCCTACGTTAAAGTGACATTGAAAATAATAATTATATTTTACTTCATTCACTGAACCACTGCACTTCGGCTTTTTTCTCCAGCGGCCATAAATAAGTAGTCTTGCTATGTTAGAAAAATAAGTAAGAAAATTAGGAAAGTCTGATATTGCCAGTGCCAACATTTTGGATACTGTGTGTGATGTACAGATGTATGGTCAAAGAACGGTATCCGTTATGATAGCGTACACATTATCTAATTCGAGTTTGTAGTTTTACGCTCTTTCATTATCATTTTTCAAGCACTTAAACAATTAATACTGGTAGAGTCAGTATATTACACTTCATTAATTTTCACACTATTAATACATTTAGAAATTATAAATAGAAAAGTTCGCTTTCTGTAAGCATAGAGGCGGCTTTACCTATAATGCAGTGCAGGGTATGCGCTGCACACGGGCGCCAGGTCTTAGGGGGCGTCGAGTGCCGCTCGCGACACCTCAGAGAACCTGCGAACCTGCGGTGCTTTACTGTACCCAATAATACTTTTTGTTTTAACATAGAATCAGCCTAAAAACAAATAGGTAATAAACCCGCGCGCATTTTTGGACCTGTGCGGCACATAGCCTGACGCTGCCAAAAGTTCATTAGAAATTGTCAAATTCTTTTAAATTGTGCGAGAAATTTGTTTTTTTTTCTGCGTCAACTGCACGTTGGCAAATACTTGCTAAAGAAATACCAACTTTCTATGTCTCTATGTCTAAAACCACTCTTAAATACTCGATGGGAGAGCAGGGTTGAAGCAGTAAAAGCTCTAAGTTTTAATCTGGGAAAACTGTATGCTTTGTTTACCATGTATTCCGATAGGAGCAAAGATGCGGAGTCAAAAAATATGGCAAATTCATTACTGGCAAAAATTAAGTCGTTTAAATTCATGGGATTGATAGGCCAGGGTATTGATTGCACACGGCGGGCGCTACATGGGCTAGAGCCGCCTCTCTATAAGCCTTAGCACTATTATAACTTTTATAAAGGTTAACCAAAATCGGTATAAAAATACACAGAACAACCAATAACCAGACAATTGAAAACCAATTGTTATATAGGTTCACATGTGAACCTGCGGGGCATCAGACATTAAGTTTAATATAAGTAGTAACAATCTGATTCAATGATCATCGCGTCGGGGGACCACTGACGTATCACTTAGTTTTACTATTCCATTGCATAACAGTCCTCCAACGCAATGATCATTGTATCAGAATATTACTACTTATATTTAACTTACGGTATAAAAATATTATCTATAACATTAATCGACAAATAAAACGACATCACTTGAACATCACTAAATAATCTACAAAGTCGACATCTTCCCTAAAAGTAGTGCTTTTGCTTTTTACCACTAGAGGGCGGTATAGAGCATAGACAAATGTTCTAGAATACTTTATTGGAAATTATTATATAGGCTGATTATTGGTTAAATATACAAAATACTCACGAAAATGAACTGTAATCACGTTCAGCCGTTTTACCATATCGAGATTTGCAATATCGCAATACGCAATTTGGCATATTTTCTGTAGATTTTGTCAAATCTATTCGCGCATAAACACGACTGCATTAGAGGTCGTATCACATCAAACTGAGCGACATGTTACCACTTGGTAATAAGTTGTGGATTACAGTGTCGATCTCTATGTCCTGTCTATAGTAAGTAGTTAAATGTCTTTGGTTCCGTTATGGATTGACAGTATACTGCCGCAGTATCCAATGGAAATATATGACGTCATAAATCGTCGCCATTTTTGTACTGTAAGCACTGACATTTTCGAGGTAAGGTGCTCTCTGTGCTTTGATCACGTGATCAATAGCGTCCAGAAATGACATGGATGACAGCATGAATGACAGTATACTGGACTGCGTTCCGTTTTAAACAGTAACCAGTATAGCTAACTATAAAGGAAGGGCTTCGCAGTATACTAAATTGACGTCGTCGCACCTTACAGTGCCCGCAGCGTATATCGGAACATACCCTTTAATTGTCATTAAAACGTCGTCTCTGATACGATACGGCAGTAAGGGTCAACTATTTGTCGCACTAACAACCAACCTCATTTTTTAACCTTATGATAGAACACATAGTTGCACGTTTTTTATTATTATATTATAATTATAGCTTTAGATATTATGCTGAGCTAATAACGGACAGACACGTTTCTGAACGACTACAAATATGGCTGGCGGTGATTGACAGAATATCTATCTGTCAAAAACGTCCTGCAAAATTTTGTCAATCTAAATCTAATAAAACAGCTGTCCCCATTTCAATTCCGTAATTTTGTTTTGTAATTTTATTTAAACAAGTTGTAATCAAAATCTCATGTGTGCAAAACTGTGATAGCGTACTTATGTTTTAATGCGTTGAGAATTAGTCAACAGCAGGTTGTTGTTTTATCTTTTGTGAGGATGTCGATTCCTCCTCTTGTTTGCAGCACTCCTCCACCGCTCGAGCAATGCGAGGACGACAAAGACCCTGAAGATTTTGATTTACATTATAATTGTAAGTATATATATAACTTAATTGACATGCTCTTGCATTAAATCTCTAAACATTTGAAGTATTATTTCTTAAATATATGTAGTCGTTTTAGTCTATTTAAAATATCATCATAAATTGAATACGACTGACAGATGGCAGATAAATGTTATGCCCCTAATAAACCATATGAAACACAGTTAAATAATTTCACATACCTACTTTTATTGCAAAATATAAAAGTGGTCAACTGGAACCAATTGTTTTATTTTTAGTGTCACAAGAAGAAGATGACGAAAACAATGATTTTCAATTTAGCAGTTTTTCAACATACACAAGTTTTAATACATCAACAAAAGATAGTGATAAAAATCTAAGCATATCAACATCAGAACAAAAATTGGAAGAAGTGTCATGTGATAAAGTGCACAACAATGTCAATGAACAAAATACAGAAAAACAAAGCATCAATAGTTCAAATCCTGCTGACATGGACTTAACATTTGATGAAGATGTTCTTATAGAAGATTTAAATTTAAAAATCAATCAAGAACCAACTAGCAACAGTGCAAAAAATAGCCCACAAGTATCCCATTCTATTACTGATGTAGAAAACATTGTACAAGACTTGCAGACAGACATTCCACTTAACTCAAATAATATAAGTCAAAATGATTATAAATTTAGTAGCCCAAATGAAGAAAACAATAAAGAATCAGCTATTTTATCTCCTACTGATAAATCAAAGCCATTTATCAATGAAGTTGCTGAAGAATTGCATGAGAAAACAATTGTTGAATGCAATGAAGAAAGTGTCTCTAACATAAATTCTGTTGATAAAGATGATGTTGATGATGACTTTGAAGACTTTGATGAATTTAAATTTACAAGTACAGATAATAAATCAGAGATTGTAATTGATGCAGCGGACCCATGGGCTAATGAAGCACCAGATGATGATGGCTTTGGTGATTTTACAGCTAACTTTGAACATGGGCACTGTGAATTGCCTAACCTTACAAATGTAGAAGGAGAATCTCAAATTAAAAATACTGTATCTGAGACACAAACTGAGTTAGAGAATACAAAAGATAATGATAATGATGATGAAGATGATGGTGATGATGATTTTGGAGAATTTGATGAATTTAAATGTTCTGTAACAGTGAACAAAAATAATGAAGATTCAATAGCAACCATGCAATATCAACAAGTCCCTGTTCTTAATTTCCAATCAGATAATGAAAATCATATAATAGAAAGTATAAATAAAGTTCTTCAATCAATATTCCTAGAAGAAATTACAGATTCCGAAGATGGACTTGGGAACAGGCTTAATGCTACACTAGGTGAAACATGGCGATATTTGCGAGAAACTGATACTAGACAACCTTATATGGTTAACTGGAATAACTCATTGGCACAGAAAACACTTTTGAAAGCACTATGTATTGATACTAGAAATATTGTAAGTTTTATTTACCCCAGTATTTTTAACACTACAAATTATTAAAAAAAAATTAGTAATATTTATTTTATTTACAATTTCTTGATCTTTAAACATAAGATGAAATTATTTATTTATTTCAGTTGTTTGGTCCAAAATGGACCTATAACACACCAAAATTTGCTGCAAATTTGAGTGCAGCTCCACTCCGGCCTCAGAAACCAATATCACCAGCTAATGTACCTCAGAATGATCAAGCCAATTCAGATAAAACTGTAAAGACATCTTGGGTGGATCCTTTCACAGCAGATGGCCAAGAATGTAAGTTTTCCTTGAATTTATAATAACAATAATGGTAGTGCTATTTATTTAAAAACCTAAAAGTGTAAGAAAGTTTGAACAAAGACACAGGCACATAAATTAAGTTTACAATAAGTGATTAAGAATGACATCTTAATAATTCAAGTTTATTATAAAAGAAAAAATAATTTTGCACATGCACCTATTTCAGATGAAGTTACTAACAATGTGTGTGTACATACTTATGCTCACTGAAAATATATTAGAATTTAAATATGAAGAATAAAATTGCTTTTAACATTTTGAAACTCACTATTGTAATTTTTTTTGCATGTCTTGCACATGGACAAACATTCACCTACACATATTTCCTGCTTTTCCTTAAATCCTTTAGTCACCTATGCCGAAGCCCTACTCCTAGATTTAGAACACCTCATGGCCACCCTAGACCAAATGGCTAACAATCATTCCACCCTCAAGATCTCTGAATTACTTTCACATGGTAAGTAACAATCTATTACAATTTAATGACACCTTTCATGAGGAAGGCTTTCACTACCAACTAGTGATTTAGGCCATGACCCAATGTGGTTGTAACCAACCTGTTACCTGTGTTTTACAACTTTACAATTACACCTGGACTAATAATGGTTTTATACATTTTCTAAACAATTTATTACAAATATGTTTTTCACCCATTTGAGAACCCGGCATTGGAAAGTTATTTGGTTTCATGATCTTAACTGGGATATGCTAGCTACTAACACCAACAAAAAATCTTATACAGTTTAAAAAAGTATAACATAATTTATATTTATAAGCTGGACTTGAACCTGCAGTATTCTGTCTGTTCACAACAGTATTTGCATAAATTAATTATTATATTTATCACACATGGTGAAATGAAAATAATGCTGCTTAATTTTTCATTTCAGCTTGCAATGTAGAGAACGAAAGCACCGTGATTGAAGCAGGCCCAACTGATTTAGATGTGTTTGAAGCCGCAATGTCGACCAAAACTGATAAGATATTTTCAAGTACTTTGAACATTCAACCTATTCGTCAGATCAATTTACCTGACACTCATATCTTCACACCTACTGATTCGGAAACACCAAGATCTAAAACAATACATTATGATAGCAATAATACTACACATACAATACTTTTACCACAACCAGTTACATCTACTTCAAAAATGAAATCAGATTTGCCACAGGAAAAAAGTGATAATGACTTAGACAATGAGACTGAGTATTGGGAATTTCAAGATTTTAGAGGAACTGCTGATAAAAAAGCATCTAATGTGAATGAAAAATTAAAAGACAAAAATAATGTAATAACTGTAAACAAAGATGCTCTTCCAAAACCTAATTACACCATAGAAACACAAGTTTTGCAGCCCATTAAATTAGAACCGATAATGCCTACCTTGAACTGGCCTAATCCTGGAGAGGTAAAGGAAACTTTTGATGACTTTTCGGACTTAGTATCTAAGTCGATTTCTCTGAATGAGATTCAGGAATCAGAGTTAAAACAAGAATCTAGTAAATATAGTAATAGCGAAAATACACATACCATCTCTGAAAAAAAACATTTTGAGGAAACAACTGCGACAGGAAGTAATCAATTAGAAGATGACTTTGATATGTTTCAGTCTGCTTTACCATCCACTACAAGTATATCTCAAGTGGACTTTAATTCCAGAAATAGTTTAGTAAATCAAGACACGTCAAGTCAAATAGCTGATTTCGATTCAGTGTTCACAAAAATCGATCCACTAAAGTCAAAGTCTGACAACATATCACTTCCTAGTACGAGACCAATAGAAAATACAATACTAAAAAGTGGTAATTTGACAAATGTTAATGAGCTCAAGTTTAAAATGCAGCCATCATCATCTCCTGGAATGCAATTACCTAATACTACCTTACTACAACCTACTCCTGTTACATCTGTTACAACACAACAGTCTCAACAAAAGACAGGCCAAATACTGCAGCCATTGTCACTAGAAAGTTATTCCCAAATCAACTGGCCCAATCCAGGTATAGACTTGCAGGATTTATCAAGGTTTAACCCAGTTGAAAGTCTTCAATCATTTAAGAGTGATACTAGTAATCATAGCAAAAATGCGTCACCTATTCATAACAAAAAAACCTTGAATAACATTCAAGTTTCAGATGAGGACATCTGGGGAGAATTTGTTTCCAGTAAACCTAAGCTACAACAACCATTACCCAATAAACAATCTACATTTGTAGATGATGATGAATGGACGGACTTCGTGTCAAGTCCTAGCGTTAACACACAGAATGGCTTGAACACAATCAGTTTTAATGTTCACACAAATGCTGGTATTCAAAAATCATCTAACTCTACCAAACATCCTTTAAAGAATAATGACATTCCACTCGATATACCCACACTGAACTACATAACACCCAAGACCAGTAACCAAAAGACATATAAGGATAGGCATTTTCAAAATTTATAACAGCACCTTAACAACTCTCACTCCATTATATCTGTACTTAATTAGTAGTTAACTTAATTATTAAAATGTTATGTAAATAGAGGTGGCGGCGTAAGTATAGTTGTAATATTTATAATAAAAGTCTTGTAAATTATCTAGGCTACTGTAAAATCTCTGTGAATGTTACTTAGGAATATGTATATAAATAATTGCATAGAAATTAAAAAGCACTGAGCCATAAAGCCTTCGCTATATGAAAGCGAAGCAAAAGGGTGTAGCAAGTAACTTATCAATAGCGTATGCTGAAATTATATAGGGTATGTTCCGATATAGACTGCGAGCACTGTAAGGTGTGACGTCAATTTAGTATACTGCGAAGCTGTTCCTTTATAGTTAGCTACACTGGTTACTGTTTGCTGTCATCCATGTCATTTCTGGACGCTGTTGATCACGTGATCAAAGCACTGAGAGCACCTTACCTCGAAAATGCCAAGTGCTTACAGTACAAAAATGGCGACGATTTATGAAGTCATATATTTCCCTAGGATACTGCGGCAGTATACTGTCAGCCATAACGGGACAAATTTCTCACCAGTAAGAGCACTGGACAGTGCTCGCAGTGTATATCGGAACATACCAACCTATAGTCTCGAAGTCCATAAGAAGCTAACAGTTGTCAATAATTTCATCATCTTTAAAACTAAGCACTTTGAGACAATTTATGACGTTTTTACAGGAGTACACACGCCTACACATCATAGTACCTATCACAAACTGTCAATATCCTCATTAGACTGGACTTTATATATATGGCGTATAGTTGACTTTTATTAAAGAAATTTGACAGTTTTGAATAGGTTGCTGTACAGGCGTCTACGACTATGTAAAATGTTGCATTTAGTCCAACCAAACCGGCTGCTGTTTGGTGTCTACTCAGTTATATAGTAAAGTTATTTGTTTTTAAAATAACTTCTGCATCTGCTTCACTCTTCTACGCTCGTCATGTATGTGCTCCGCCTTAGGTCCAGCGAAGGCTTTGTCACGGCACAGAAGGCTTAGGAAAGGTAGAGTTTAGATTTACCTTGACATTCATTATCAAAGTCAAAGTTTTGTTTCGTAATGTGTTACGTGCGACTCGCCAGTATTTATTATTTATTTTCGCCACTGGCGAGCAATGTAACAATCAAAATAAATAAATGATAAAAAAATAAACTGGTAACGGCAGTCTCCCTGGTTTATCGAAGAGCTTATCGATACTGTATTTTTACTAGGTAGGTACTAATTCTTTTTAACTTATATTTTTACATCTGGCAAGATTTCCCTCTAATCTTGTTAAATCTTATTGTAGGATCTGATATATAATTTGATAGATATCCGCTGAAACTGAAACATATACTTACTTAGTCGTGAGTTATTTCGTCCTTGAAACAATTGATAGCGTTTACAACAGGATTTCGATCAAAGTAGTGGACGGGTAATGTGAAATAGTCGGTAAGCGCCATCCAATAACTTTTTCAGCCCTTATACCGCGTATGAAGGCATTAGCCTGTCTACAACAAGATATATTATTTATAGTAAAGTATTTATTGATAGAAAACGAACTGAAAAACTAATTCAATAATAAAAAAATATATTATTATTACTTAGGTACTGTTTAACATGTCGATGTTCTACATTTAGGTTTATCTATGATACGGGAGCTAAGTACTTACCAATGTATTATCAATTTAAGCAATATTAATTACTATAAAAATGTTTATAAATTATTGGATACAAGTAAGCTGTATAAATAGGTTTCGCAAAATTGTATTTCTGTTAATCGTAAGTATTATTTTAATAAACAGACTTTGAATCGGTTGTTATATCATGTACCTTAACTTAATGTTAGAATATTTATTTTATTAATTTTGACTTGTCAGTATTTTGACAGCCTGAGTGGTCTAGTGGGTATACCACTAGTCTCACATCCAGAGGTCCTGGGATACGATTTCTAGCGGAGAGTATAATAGTGGTAGGGTTTGTTGTTTGCGCCAGGCTTGCTACCACCATATTATCTTAGTCTGTCCCAAAACAATGTTATTAGAATTGTTATTTTCCGACAATTACATATGGGGTAGCCAGTCCTCTATATTTGAGCATTCCGGGTAAAGTGCTCTTCCGTCTTCGGGCTTATCATCCACTAACCATCAGGGTGCCAAGTGCGAGTTTCATTCGCTATTCGATCACGTTAACGAAAACGAAAAGTTGTATGGCAAAATGTTAACTCTTCTCGTATGTCGCCAGGAGGCGCTGCTTCAATGCCATACTAATTTTCGTTTTCGTTAACGTAATCGAATGAATACGGATAGTAAACAAAACTCACACTAAGCACCCAGGTGACACGAACGTCATTTGGTCAGTAAAACAAACTATAGGTATACTATTCAACTCGTTTTTGTGTTAATTCAATAGACTATCAGGATTTACCCAGTTGGTCAAGGCGATCTGTTTTTGTCTACGGATCCATTCAAAAATTGGTGTATGTTTCAGATTTAAATTATATTATTTTTATCCCCTTGAGCGTCGATCGACCACCAGGTGGCCGATAACAATTAAAATTCTATTGCGTCTGGTTTTCGCGCGCTCGAGCTCTTATAATTATATCAAATATATTGTAGATATTTGCATCTCGATTGTCAAAGGATTTGAATGATTTATTATGTCTTGTGAAGTTTATAATTATTTTTAGAGTTGTTAAGTTTATACAAAAATCGATATCCTGGAATAAATAAACTATGCAAGTTTATGTGCAGCTAAAATATACATACAATACATACAAATATACACACAAAATGTGACTGTTCGAAACAGTTTGAAAACATAATTGTAATAGTATGTATGGCTTATTTTAAGTATTTTGTAAATCTCAAACATATGTTCATTGGAGTTTGCTTATTTGAATTTGTTTATTTCTTGTAAAGATAGATTTGAGTCACGTTCGTTTTCTGTATTTTGTGCAAACAATAATAATTTTAAATAAATTTGTGTAATTTTATTTTATTTATGCAAACTTTCATTCATAATTTAATTTAATTTAGAATTATTAATAATGTAATTATATAATATTAATGATGTATCATATGTATAGTGAGATGAAACAATTTTATCCTTATAATCTATTTGTTTTATTTCCAACTATGTTTTACTATGAGGATTCAATTTCCACATCAGAGTGTTCTAAATCGTCAATGGGAGAGCCGACACTATCCTTGTCATCATTTTGTAAATGTAACACAAACTTTGGCAAATTATTTTCCATTGTTACTTTGAAAGAAGACTGCTCAAACTCTGGCCACGAAATGAATCTGAAATATAGAAAATAAAAACAGTTTTATTGGATTCATGGCTCATGATTATGATATATAAAGCTGGCTTCGATAAATTCACATTGAATTATGCGCGCAGAATGACCATCCATGCCAAGCAAAACATTCGTCCATATAGAGGATTGAACCTGAGAACTCTGACGGCATGTTTTCTCTTGTTATATGTTATTTTATTGTCAAAAAGAACATTAAATTAATAAAGCAAATTTCGGTAAACAGCAGATTAAAAAAAAATACTAAGGACAAAGGCTATTTACACAAACATCTTCAAGCCATTGTCATAAGTCTTAATACTCGTATACAATACGGGAGATTATATGGAAGCAACTTGGGCTAGATAATTGGTGTGAGTGTAGAAAAGTTTATTATTTTATTTATTTATTTAACTTGTGTACTAGACTAGAATATGACAATCACAATGGAGTAAAAAAATACATAGCATTACTTTTTAAACACTGTTATTTTTTGTCTCAATGTCAAATCTCCAAATTCTGTAAATATAGTCATATGAGGAAGGTCTGCATCATTTTCTCCCGGTGATATTGCTTTATTAGTGTCTGGAGGGTCTTGGCCAGAGATCAGCCACACTCCACAGCCGGGTATCCATTGTCTTAAATAAAATAAAAAAACATCAGTGCCTATTTAAAATATGACCTGAAAATAAAACGTCAGACTGACACGGGAGATAGCTCAGCTACCAGTACTATTAGATAAATATAATCAGCTCATTTTGTCTGAATTGCTGGGGCACGAGCCTTCCCTATGGATGGATATTATAAATGATAGTGAGAAATTATATATCCCCCAATCCCTCGAGTAAGTCCCCCAATCATCTCAATAAAGATGTGGGGCATTACTAAGTCCTCGGCGGACTTCTTGAGAGAATTTGAAGTGACGTTGCACTGTTTTGTTTCATTTGCCAACACTCGTGCACACTGACGAATACTTATGGGTAATCCACCATTATTTCACATTAATATTCGACTTAACACAAATTTTAGAAAATAAAACAAAACCGCAGACATGACTCTTCACTTTACCGCCAAGAAGTCCTTAAAGCAACTTTCGCCTTTGCGAAAGTTGCAACCTTAGCAATCGCAGAAAGGGCGCGTTAACCACTGCACCATTGAGCTCCTTTAGTAGATAGATAAGATAAATATATTATGACTCTTAACACAAGTTTCATCAGTTACGGAATGGTCTAGTTACGGTTAATTTATTTTTCAAAATACAATACAAAATACCTATCGCTTCTTTTATTAATGTGTTTAAAACAACTATTCAGTTAGACTAGACATAAACAAACAAGAATTGGGAACAATTCTAAGCAAAATAATGAAGAGCTAAAAATTTGGTAACTTAGATAAAGATTTAGAATTCTGGAGCTATCTCCCATGTCAGTCTGAACATGCTATTTTTGGGACACTTTAAATAATTCAGGGGTACCCTACTACTCAAATATGCAAAGTTTATAAAATACATACTCTAACATTGGGATAACTCTAGTTGACATCGAAAACATGTGTGGCTTGAAGAAACACCAAAGCAATGGTAAATATTCAGGTGGACATGGTAGTTCCTCTTTTTGCGTTATATTTACTAGATATAAATTACATTCGTCCATCTGTAAAACAACATATACAATGAAAAATATTAATGGGAATATATAAATACAAATTATTAATTTATAAATAAATTTTGTCACAGTAGAGTTTTCACATATTCAAAGACATATACAAGACATCTTTAGGTAAAATGAAATTACAGAAAATGTTATATTCATTGTAAATATTTCTATCAAACAACAGGATACAGCAGAGCTACAGAGTGGACTGTGTGGGCAATGTAGCAATATGATGACAACCACAATATTTTGGATACCATTTGACTTACTGACTAATTATAACTTGAAATTATTTTATATTCTAATAAAGTATTTTAACTAATATTTCATGTAAGTTTTCATAGTATCTGATTTACTGTAGGTATAGCTTTAGGATATTTTTATTTTACTATAGTATTTTAAAAGTAATAATTTATAAATCTATATACATATAATGACTTGTCCTGATTGACTGATTCATCATCACCAAAAACATTATTAAATTTCTTTGATCATCACATAGCTGAAACCGCCTATAAGATGAATTTTGGACTGTAGGTTAATTGTGTGACATAACCAGCCACTAAGAAAGGGTATGATTTCCGTAAAACTTTCATACAATTTCTCATCCCCTATTTGACCAATAGGGGATGAGAAATTGTATGAAAGACCAACAGTTTTGAAGTAAAGATATATGAAAATTGGTATTTGGCTTTTTTATATATATATATTACAAAGAATAATTTATGTAATTCTTAATATACTCTTTACCAATTCCTAATTTATTATAATTAAGTTTTTAATTATTATTATTTTATATATTCTATACACACCACTGAAAGCTTTTTTGTGTTTGGTTGAAAGGTCCATGGCAAAAAATGTGCTCTTGGTACCCTGGTTAATATCTTGTAATCAAAAAAGAGTTGAAATAAGGCTGGAACCGATTTGTGTTTGCCATTTTGTATCTGTCGATCTGTAAGAAACTAATAATTTGAATTAGTAGGTATACCAAATAACAATTTCTTTCACTCTCATAACAAAATAGTTTATATCCTTTACTTTACCTCATAATGATATCCGGGCATAGTAATAAATAGATCTGGCTTTCCCAGCTGGTTACTGGTATTATGAAAGATGATATTATTCATCAAATGTTTGATGAAATTTAAACCAGGCATTGACCCAATTATTTTGACAATTCTGCCTGTAAAAAAAATGAAATCTGAGCTTTTATTTTTTAAATTTGTGTGAAAATTAGGACAATCAAATAAATGTAGTGGCTATAACACTTTATGCCGCTGGATAGGAGCAGCACAAAACCGGTTGTTGTGGAGATCCTTGGGGGAGGCCTTTGTCCAGCAGTAGACGTCTTTTAGCTGAGATGATGATGATGATGATGATGATACAAACTTATTCAAAAGTAATAATATGATACATACTATTATCATTGGTGGATAGATTTCCCAGCAAGTCTTTCATACGATGTCCATCATCAATTTTATCTTGAAAAGCTAACTTCCACATACCAAAGAAGTCAGCAGTTTTACATGTTACTCTGTCAGCATATTTGTCTTGTAATATCTATGAAATTATTATGAATTAAAAAGAGATATAAAATAAAACAATTATGAAAATTATACAAATTATTTTTTCTTACTGCAGTTCAGAAAGCTACACATACATTGAGATATGGAGAAAAGTAGCTGGAAGTTTCATACATGTAAATATGATTATTAAAATTTGTAAGTAATTGTTTACTTAAGAAACCCATCCCTGGATTAACTTCAATCACAGGATTTTCTGGTGATATGTGGTTTTTTAAAGTTTTTGCAATCTTTTCAGCAGTCTTTTTATTTATAAGATACATATTCTCTGGAGTTTTATACTTTCTTAACAACGACTTAGGTAACTGTTCTCTTAAGCCTACATAGTCTGGTGTATTTTCTAAATAGTTTACTACATCAGTCGCCGCTTTAGGATCTTTTTGTTCAACATTTGATGCAGGTGCTTGTTTCTGTCGTAACCTCACAAAGCATTTTCGTGGATGTGTTCTAACTATCATATTCATTTTGTGAACTTGCATTGCGTTTCTAAAAACTAATGAATTATTGATTAAATAAGATTTACGAAATTTGATTTATAGATTCAATTTCTTGTAAAATGGCTCTCGCTATGATTTAGTCAGTCTAGTTTTAGGGCAGGTTATTAGTGTTTTGTCTTTGTCCGTTACTCTGCTTAAACCTTAAATATTGTAAATAGCACTCGCACGACTTATCAATTCCAATTTCTTGTAAGATGGCTCTCTCTCGCTATGATTTAGCCAAAAAGAATTTAACACTACGCTTGGATTTAGCCTCGATAAAACCAAAACAAACATATTTTTTTATAAAAGTCAACGTTAATGTCAGTAATAATTGTTTTAGATTGCATTTCTCAAAGGGACCTACCTATACAGCCTATACAGTCTAGGCTACTCTTGACGCAAACTCAATCTCAATACAAATGCAATCCCAAAAATAAAAAATTCAATTGGCTCTCCTCAAAGCGATAATAGCGCTACATTGGAATTAAATTGCGTGGCAATTGAGTGAACAAATTATTATCGAGATAGGGCGTTTCGAAATTGCAAAAGTTATCCGAATATCGATACATATTAATCGCATTAGAATTGTATTGAGATTGAGTTTGGGTCAAGAGTAGCCTAGATCTTGTAATTTTTATTCCATAAACCGCCAAACCGTGTCCGTTAAGCTGGCGTAAATATGGTCGATTTCACGTTTCTTGTTTAAGCCACCTTATAGAGCGTAATTAGAGCGTAATTAGGTGTCCGTTAAGCTGGCGTACACATGGTCGATTTCACGTTTCTTGTTAAGCCATCTTTCAGAGCGTAATTAGTGCAAACACAAAATAATTAGTGTCTCTTTAATTTAAGAAATAAAAATCCTTTTTTAGTGTGTACGCTGCCATCACGATCAAGCTGGCGTACACGTGATCGTTCACGAAAACCACTTATATTGTAGCAACGAAAATTACACACACATTTAGTGCCTAATTAGTGCCCCCGCTATGCAAATTTCATAAGGATTGCCCTTAAAAGAACGGAGGTATTGAACAAGTCTTGTGAATGACATTTCGAGCTGGCGGCGTTTATATAGCGTATCCATATTAGTGCTTACAGAAAGCAAACTTCTCTTTTTATGATTGTTATATATTGCTTTAGAGCGTGAAATTCTGACTCTGTCAGTAGAAATAGTTTATGTGAATTCGCAGTGGGGTGGATTCGCGTTTTGGATTTTTTCTGATTTATTTTGAAGCCTTTTTGTAAATTAATCTGAAATGCGTGCAAAGTTTCAAAAATCGAAAGAAGTACTATTAAGTAAGATCTGCTAAACAAAGGCACTCTTTTTTAATCAAGAATTTAGATAATATTTGATCTCAAAAAACAATAAGAGAAATGGTAATGACGTTAGGCTAATGGCAATGATTTTTTGAGGATGGTAATGATTAGGAATGCTTGGTAATGACGAGCTTTTACGGCAAAAATAATAATTAAGTACCTGATACATATTTTAGAAGACATACCTATGTATTTTTTTCATATATAAGTAGTTGCTAACTTGTAAATAAAACACTTACTTATAAATTTGTAAAGTTTAATAACACAAAAATTAAAATTCAACAAATCTCGTAACAAACACAATCTCGGTCTTTAATTTAACTATGCTATCATGGCTCATTCCAACTCGCCGAAATTAATCTATTCTTATGGCACGTATTAAGTTGTTAAGTAGGTAACTAAATTTTAACTTAACTTTAAGTGATTAATTGCATGTAAACACAGAATTTAGTAGCAAGTTGCAAGTTAAAATTTAGCTCACAACTAAACAAGATATTTAGAATTTTATCTATTTTTCGGTTAAGTTGGTGGGCGGGGCTTGTCACTTGACACGTTTGGACTGGCACAATATTAGTTAAATGCATAAGTGTAGTGAGCGACGCGCTCGGGTTCAATTTTATTGTTCGTATTAAATTATTGATTATTGTATTAAACATATTTACTCGATTTAGAAACTCTACAAAAATGAGATAGACTGCGAAAACTATTGCCAGTATTGAGAAAATATATTGTAATATGTAATTTTAATTTTGCATCTAATGCACATCGCATTACAGTATCTTTTTTCTGTATTTCGTTTTCCACTTTAGATAACAAGTAAATAAAAGAGTCTTCTGCCATCCGTGACGCATTAAAATATACTTGTTATTAAATCTTCATTAGCTAGCTCCTCGAACAAAGTGGCACTTGATCCTTGGCCATACTGATCTCTTCCATTTATTCAATTTCTCACTCAGTTTTTTGGGTATGGTTATTTCCCTAATTATTTCATCTTTGACTTCATAACAAATTTAGCACAGAATTTACGACTTCATTACGTGGTTGATCGTCCATCTTGAGTGAACTAAGCAAACTAATTACTTAAATACGTATGGACATATACTTAAATATAAGTCACTTAAAATTAAGTTTAAATTTAGTTACCTACTTAACAACTTAAAACGTGTAAATCAGCCATTACTCTGTAAGCCCTATTCAATGTCGACAACTACGTCATCAACATCTGATCTAAATATTTTTACAAATATTGAAAGATCAGTTAAGAATTAGGCAAGCTATATTTATGATTACATATACATATCATTTTACGCAAATAATGTGGTAGTGCACCTGACCCGGCATGTCATGGGGTGCGAATTCCCTTTGTGGAAATTTTTTCAGCACTGTCTTTTTTCACATATCTAATAGTTTCAATAGTAAGCAGGTGGAGCTCGATGGCGCAGTGGTTAACGCGCCCGGTCTGCGAGTGCTGAGGTTAAGCAACATTCGCAAAGGCCGGTCATCGGATGGGTGACCAAAAATTATTATCTTGAGCTCCTCCGTGCTTCGAAAGGCACGTTAAGCCGTTGGTCCCGGCTGCATTAGCAGTCGTTAACAACCACCAATCCGCACTGGGCCCGCGTGGTGGTTTATGGCCCGTTCTCCCTATCCATCCATAGGGAAGGCTCGTGCCCCAGCAGTGGGGACGTAAATGAGCTGATGATGAATTGTTTCAATATGTAGTAATATGTAATATTGAAGTTTCATTTTTGAAAACGGCAACTGTCTGAAATAAATTATTATTTTGTATGATGTATTTTTAAAGTTAAAATATGTTTAGAGTATGTATGCATAAACCCACGACCATTATCCCCCAAAAGGTGGTTAGAGATCATCGCCATGGTTTGGATCAATGCCCACTTTTAGCAAATAGAGCGACCTTGTTGTTAATTATGCAAAGGAAGTGTCAGGATGCTGGCCAATCGCCTTTTTTGATGCACTGGCGCATAATCTCGATTCACCACTTACGAAATGCTGACAAGAAAAGCTGGCTATTATAATACAATAATCCAGACAAGCACGGATAATTTAATATTTTTGGCAAATTAAAATAAAGATAACGCACAAAAAAACCCATTCAACTTTCAGCTGGTATTTCGGTTATTTTAAAGCATGAAAACAAACAACGTTTTAAGTAAAATAGAACAAATTGCTACTAATAAGAAATTTTGAAACTTTAAATTCATCATTCCCATTAACATAACGTCATTACCATCAACACAAATCAAACGGTAATGATGATGATGGTAATGACAAACGTAGTATTTTTTTTGAACAAATCGTGAATTCTTAGCGCTACTATTTTGTGACCGCCTTTTTTAGAATTTGTCCTGGGAGTCACAATAAGTTCTAATGCTAACAATTATACTTAATTTATAGTTACCTAGAAAACGTATTTACCGGTAATGATGGAAATACATGACAACCATTTCCTGGACATATGATTTGTAACAAAAAAAGTATTTAAAGAGCACTCACCGTGACGTGCGCTGTGGTACATTTCGTGCAAGCGACTGAGGAGAGTGGTGTGCACGGGGACAGTAAGATACATTACGTAGATCTTTCAAGAAAGTAAATTTGACGTTAGCGCGATGGTAATGACGAATTTCTGTTACAAACTTTTGAAATTTTGTTTTGACTATTATGCAATTCTGAATTATAAACGCTATTTATTATGTTGTTTACGGTAAAATACAGATTACTAAACGTTTGAAAAAATCGGGTTTGGCGATCTTAATTATTGAAATATATATTTTTAAAGTTTTGTGCACATATATTTTCTTTAGATGGTAATGATGTTTTACTCAGTTTTAATTAAATTAGAAAATGAGTTTTTAGAACACAAGGTTCGTAACTGTGTCACCTTACGTTAAATTATGTTTAAAACCTCGCTTAAACAAAAAAAGTAACTGAAAAATGAGATAGAATTTCTAATCAACTAGAAATCGTTTTTTTCCATGTTTCGCGAAATGACCCAGTGGAACTATGTAAAAAAAATATGTAAAGTTCTAGGAACAAATGTGTGGTCATACAGTCGCACACAAAAGTAATATTATAAGTGACATATTATATTACATAGAATTAGAGAGATATCGTAACTTTTTATAAAGTAAGTTTATTGGTTTAGCCGATTAGCAGTTCTTTTGTATACTACTCTTAAGTCTGCTGGTTATACTGTGATGTCACTCTAGCGCTAAAGTCTATAAATTTTTTAATTCCAATATTGTTGAATTGAGTAGAATGAATATATATGAACGTGTAAAACGACGGATTATTAACAGTTAGTGTTCGTATACGTGCATGAGTGCGAGTCAAATCATTATTTATTATCAAACAAACAAAATATTGTAATAAAAAATATATAACTTGTTAAAAAAACATTTTGACACTGGCAAAATGTGCTAACTGCACGAAGCCACAAAATAATTTAAAAAAAACTAGAGTGAAACCGCCGAACGCCCTAGGTATAATGTTTTTTCTTAATTGGTCGCTCGCTTCTGTATTAATATTTCTTATTAGTAGTTCTTGGAATTACTTTAATTTTCTCAATTGTGATCTTGGTTTCCTAATAGTTGACCATATATTGTAACTATTCCGTCTTATTACAAAACGTGAACTAAAGATTGTACTAGGTGTAGATCTAGCTAACTAACGAAAACGTTATTACTAAATCAAGTTTATCCTTAGTTCGTCGGTTATCTGTTGTACCTATGTAACGGTAGGTAGGTACTATAATTGTCATCCCTTTTCTTGTTGTTCTATCCATCTAAACAGTTTTATGAAAAATGGAAAAAACAAACAACTTAATTTATGCGATTTAAAGTCTACTACTCCGGAAAGTTAAAATCGCATAAAATCAGTTGAACAAACGTTTTTTTATGTTATCTATTGACTGTTTTAGTCAAACAACCGTTTTTTAAATGTTGTCGTTTAAATTTCCCTGCATATAAAGTTTCATTAAAATTGACAAGTTTGTTTAAGATACGAAAATGCAAAATCATTTCTTAAAATATATACTTTTATTACGTTACTAAAAGAACTATAAATATTTTTTTGTTTAAAGTGTGATTATTTTATACATAATATGATAAAACTGTGATTTTATCTATTTCTTTTGCAAAATAAACCCTTTTTTATATTAAGATATTTTATTTGAATTTCACCAATTTATTATGATTTATAATTCACTCAAGACATACCTACTGTAAAAGAATGACAATTACCAATTCATCATCAACAGTTCATTTTAATGTCCCCACTGCATACGAGCCGTCATTAAGCATACGGGGCACGAGCCTTCTTAGTGGATGGAAGCATCACAGGGAGAACGGACCTTAGGACTCTTTCAATTTAGACGTTTCGTGTCGGTCCGCTGACCGAAACAGTCGCTTGACAGCCGCACGACCGTTTTAATATGGAAAGCAGTGCAAACGTGCGGTTGCGGCAGCCATCCGACAACAAACATCTAAATTGAAAGAGCCCTTACACTACCACGCGGGGACAGAGCGGATTGGTGGTTGTAAACGAACGCTAATGCAGCTGTATCCAACAGATTTACGTGACTTTCGAAGTACGGAGGAGCACAAGATGATAAACTTTTAGTTACCCATTCGATGACCAGCCTTTGCGAAAGCTGCTTTACTTTAGCAATCGCAGATCGAGCTCAAACTACGATAATTAACGATCTAATCTGCTAGATAAACTATTTCTACTGACAGAGTCAGAATTTCACGCTCTAAAACAACATATAGCAATCATAAAATGAGAAGTTCGCTTTTTGTAAGCACTAATATGGGTACGCTAATCTATATAGATAGACGCCAGCTCGAAATGTCATTCACAAGTCTTGTTCAATATCTCCGTTCCTTTAAGAGCAATCCTTATGAAATTTTGCATAGCGGCGGCACTAATTAGGTTCTAAATGTGTGTGTAAATTTCGTTGTTATAATATAAGTAGTTTTCGAGAACGATCACGTGTACGCCAGCTTGATCGTGAAATCGTGATGGCAGCGTACACACTAAAAAAGGTCTTTATTTCTTAAACTAAAGAGGCACTAATTATTTTGTGTTTGCACTTGTGGCAGCACAACAGTTGTACCAATGTCCATACTAAGACGCGAACCAATCACAGCGCAGTACAACACGATCTCTGTATATATACTATAGAATGTTTGTATTACTTTAGCTTGTAAGTTTCATATTGTTTGTCATAGCGCTAGTTGCGATATCATGTTTTAGTACTTTAGTAAGTTAAGTTTTGTAAATAAATATTCTTCTTCTTCTTCTCTACACTAACCACGGGTATCATTACTGACCCTAAGCAGACCCTCAGTTAATTACGCTTTTATTACGCTCTGAAAGATGGCTTAACAAGAAACGTGAAATCGACCATGTGTACGCTAGCTTAACGGAACACGCCAAACCGGTAATGGGCACCAGCCCAGAAGTATCTAAAAAATACAAAATTATTTCTCCTGTTTCTCCTCGATTCTGTTCCTACGTTTCTTACTTAGCACGTATCTTTATATATAAATCTTCTGTGCGTGTGTATGTTATTAAACTCCTAAACGGCTGGACCGATTTGGATGAAATTTTCTGTGTGTGTTCAAGTGGATTCGAGAATGGTTTAGATTTACAATTGGACTTGGTAGTTGGCGCTGCTGGTAGGGGTCCATCATGGGATAAGGTGTCTTATGCGGACGAATGATTTGTTTGTTTTGTTGTCATGGAAACTGTCAAGGCGGTACGAAGTCCGTCGGTCAGCTAGTAGATAAATAAAAAACTTCATAAACAGTTTCTCTACCACTACTAACCGCCATTTAACTATTATAATGTTGAATGTTTCATAAAGTAAGTTAGCACAATTCAGTCAAAATTCCTAGTATCCGAATACATATTGTTTTTACCCAAATTACTAACTTTACATTTACTATCTCGAGTTTTGGCGTAACTACCAAGGTTTTATTTATTTTTGAAGGTATTCAGATTTAGATGAGAATAATCTGTAGAATATAAACAAGATAGGCCGGCATCGGCAGTCTTCACAAGCTATTTAGATGCTGTTCTGTTAAAGTCCTACTTACCACATGAATGAATGAATGAGTGAACCTTGCCTACTACTGTAATGAGATGCGTTGCTTGAAATAAATTGGGATGATAAAAACGCAGTTAAACAGACTTTAGTGTAAGATATTTACCTTAAAATACTCGGACAAATAAACCATTGTTATAAAACGAGCTCGATGGCGCAGTGATTAACGCGCCCGGTCTGCGAGTGCTGAGGTTAGGTAAGCAACTTTCGCAAAGGCCGGTCATCGGATGGGTGACCAAAGATTCATCATCTCGAGCTCCTCCGTGCTTCGGAAGGCACGTAAAGCCGTTGGTTCCGTCCGGCTGCATTTGCAGTCGTTAACAACCACCAATCCGCACTGGGCCCGCGTGGTGGTTTGTGGCCCGTTCTCTCTATCCATCCATAGGCAAGACTCGTGCCCCAGCAGTGGGGATATAAAATGAACTGATGATGATGATAAAAGTAAGATAGTGGGTTTGATTTATCATACTTCCCGCCAATAACGAATTATTTGGTCAATTAAAATGAAACTATTTTTATGGGTCTACTCGTGTTTATTTTACACATTAATTTGATTTAATGTTTATACTTTGCAGGGTCTGGTCACCCTTTGCAGGGTCCATGGTCCCAGGGAGTTTCCCTGGCGTAGATCCGTAAAAGTAGATTCATTTCAATATGTAGGTAAAATAAAATAGTGACGACATCGTTGATATACGTTTAAATGGTCGCGTCATTAGCATTAGTCTTTAATTAATTAGTGTTAATCACTAATGCAGCTACCTACAGTTTCTGTGACATTGTTATCTCAGTAGATAATCGCTTAGCTCGAAGTCATGCCTACCTTATAACATTTACATTTATATTAGTCTCATAATTTTCGTTAAAGTAGCATAACACTAGTTATTGGGTGTGATCAATTAGCTACAGATGTCTTCGCTGCGTTTATTGTTGCAATCTATTATCGCAACCGTCCACGTCTCCGCTGTTATTTTCGAAGATTGTGGTAAGTAAGGCATTCTAAGTGTCTCATTAATCTACTGTAGTACCCACAACTCGACAGCAAAAAGCCTCATTGTTGTAGACAGTGTATTTCTCATCTATGGCAAACGATAGAGCCAAGCTATAAAAGAATAAGTTAATGTTCCTAATTATATTATATACTTAACACGTTCACTCCGGCGTGTACCACCGGTGGAGCACGAACAATACATTTTCTATTGTCTGGTTTTGCGGCAGTCAACGTGTTAAACTATTCTTATGCGGACTTTTACCTTTTCTATTCATTTGTTATTTTTATATCTTCTACTTCTAGCTAATACGAAAACTTTAGATTTTATTTTTCGAATGTGCACCATAATATTTTTTTGGGAATGTAGGGTACCAGTGTTCGAGAGAAACCAGCGATCGACATTTTTTTCCTATAATCATTAGAAAAAGGGGACAGCATTGATTTGTGACTTTAGCGGCTCTTGAATGCAGACGTAGTCTTCACTATGATACAGCCCCCTGCTTCCTAGCTGTCTCATACAGTACATTTTCACTGAAATTCTATTTTTGGTGACGGTAACTGTGTCTAACATTGGGTTTGTCAAACACTGGTACTACTTTACCCAGGAAATAACGTCACGTGAATAAATAGCACATTCAGTTAGTTGTCGTTAGATGTGTTATGATCGAATTGAAATGTCAATTAAGATTACAATCTAACTGATTACAACATCTAGTTTTATTGATACCAAAGATATTTACGATTTAGTACGTCTTTATAAACTAGTGACTTATAAATCACTTATTATTTATTATTTGTTAAATGTCGTTAATTTTTTCATCATTTGTCGATTCCCATATTATTATGTTGCATAATAGAACAGGTATTAAAATGTAAACCCTTAAACTGTTATCTATCATCTAAATTCGATAGTAATTATAATTATCTATATTGGACAACACACATAAAAATCAAGACGCATATAAAATACAACTGGAACTGATAATCTGAAAAAATATAATATGTTTATTTATAACAACACACCTATAAACCTACTATGCTTCATCCTATAAATAGACTTACAAATAGGTACCTACAAATTACAATATTACTAGAATAGCTGTTGTCGTTGTTTTCAATAATTATTTTATATCAGATAAGTGTTATCGAGCTGTTGGTTACCTATCTAGTGTGAGTTTTATTTTCCTTTAGTTGATTGCCTAAGTAGTTGAGGATTCCGGGTGAAGTGCGCTTCCACCTTCGGTCTCATGATGATAAGTGATGACTTAACATCAAGTGAAATGCAGATTGCAGGCCAAGTCTTACCCGTAAGAAGATATTTTAAAAAAAACAATCACAACAACAACCGAATAAAACGAGTTTTGTTAACGTGATCGGTTAAGGTGCCCGCGACCTTCATCAAATCGTTGGTTTCCTGAGATGTTTGTGTTATCTATGATGCGAGCACGGATTTGTAAGCTTCATGGATTTGTAACGTCTATGAAACGTTGATGACAGTTTGAGTAATATATCAAATACGGACGTTTTTATTGTTATCTCCTTAGATAAATGATTGGTCTCGCGCGCTCGACCGCGAGACCAATCATTTATCTAAAGGCCCCAGTACACAATGGCCCATCGTGGGCCATGCTTCGCAATGCACAACTGTAGGCCACGATCACTTGGTGTTCACACAATGGCCCATTGCTCATTGCTGCCTGGCGAAGCACTTGCGATAGAGGTGGAATTAATTACGGCCGCGGCTATTTATTTATATACTGCTTACAAATATTACAAATGTGTGTACCGCCACAAAGTTATTAAAAAAAATATAGTAATAAGTATATGAATTTTCTTAATAGTGAACATTCAAGAAAAATAAATATAGACTAACAAATTCATGAATACAGCTAGAATGAAAAATATGAAGTTAAATTGATCGATTGGTTATTGAATTACTTATTTTATATTATATTATTGAATATCAATTGAACTTCACTTGGTGTACATATGTACTATCCCAACACTGGTATTTATTTGTAATGAAATGATCTTGTAAAGGAGTAGTGTTATGCGTTATAAACCTGATCTAACATATAAAATAGAATCACAAAAATAATTTTAGTATATTAAGATCACTTAATATACTACAATTACTATATTTATTTATACTTTTTTTTTACTATATATATTTATTTATACTACAATATTTATTTATAATCCATCAGGATTATTAATAAATGTTATTTTAATAAAGTCAAATAATTTCATACGCTTTTACAAAGTCACGTCTTCGATTTTAAATGAACAAACGCAACAAAAAGATATCCCGGCCAGCGGTCGGTGACGAACTAAAAAATGGGCCATTGTGTGAACTGTGGTGTTCACATGGCCATGCTACGCCACGATTCCTTTAAAGTGTCCCCAAAAAACCGACAACTTCCCGATTGCGCACCATCATGGCCAATTGTCCGCCACTGTAGACCATTGCCCCCTGTACACAATGGCGATGACCTGTAGTGGGCCAGCATACGCCATTGTGTACTGGGGTCTTAAGGTTATCTCTATATTTCTCAGTGGCGACGAGGATCGATTTACCTTCGCGAGTAAATAATGTCTTTTTTGGGGAATCTACCAGTTTTCGACCACAAAGTCAACGAGTGGCCTATTTCTAAAAGCAGACTAACATTCTTGGTGAATAGGTACAGTGCACGATTAGAGATAAAATAGGTAGTATAGAAAGTTTAAAGAAGTATTTGTGTTCGATCAAAATAACGAATGTATAAGGCACGTTGACCAAATGATAAAACGTCATAAATGCAAGGGTGATAGGGACGACCGACTTAGCAAAGGACTTTCACCCTCACTTTCCCTGGCAGTACCTTCATCTTTTACTGAGGCGTCCGTCGTCGGCGCCGTATGAACAGTCAATCGTGGTACTAGAGGACGTCAACGTAAATATTAATATCGAGCAAATCGAGGAAGCGTGGGAAGACGATTAAAGTAGTCCAAAAGATATGTCGGCGCAAGTGCAGCTAGTAACAGATGAAAGTTGTGTCGAAGGTGATATCATTCAAAACTAGCCGCCGGCTACCCCTACGCCATCGCGTCCTGTACGCCATGCTAGGGTAAACGTAGATTATAAAAAGTATTTCTAGTTTGCTCTGTTTAATTGATTTTATTATATTTGTCACCAGGTTTCAAAAGTAGTGGTGAAGGAAATGAGATGTTTGTGTTATCTATGATGCTAGCACGGATTTGTAACATCTATGAAGAGACTTCTTGGCGGGAAAGTGAAGAGTCATGTCTGCGGTTTTGTTTTATTTTAGAAAATTTCTGTCTTATCGAAAAGTAATGTGAAATAATAAGGAAATAATGGTGGATTATTAACCGTTAAGTGTTCGTGAGTGTGCATGAGTGTTGGCAAATGAAACAAAACAGTGCAACGTCACTTTTCAAATTCTCTCAAGAAGTCCGCCCGAGGACTTAGTAAAGCCCCACATCTTTACTGAGATACTCGAGGGGTTGGGGGGTATATCATTTCTCACTTCTCATTTCTAAGTATTATCATTCATCATCATCATACAGAAAAGAAATATTGTTTATTTATGTATTACTTGTTAGAAAAATTACTTTGACACTGGCTAAATGTGTTAATCGCACGAAGCCGTCAACAAAAAGAAAAAAAAACATCTACGAAACGTTGATGACAGTTTGAGCATTATTATTAAACAAGTGAATTTAAATACGGACGTTTTTATTGTTATCTTTATATAATTCTCATTTACCTTTTTGGAAATAAAGCTTTGTTAGAGGATTTGCGCAAATTTATAGCTGCGTCGATTAAAATAAGTTTGCGTAAATTCTTTGCGATAAAAATGACGACGACGATCTTGACGACCTCCTTGGTCGAGTGGCTTGCACACCGGTTTTCATGGTGTCGCCATCTCTTAGGTCTCGGGTTCGATCCCCGGTCGGATCAATTGAGAAATACCTGCTTTTCTGAATTGTTTCGGGTCTGGGTGTTTCCTATGTATAATAAGTATGTATTTAAGTATATTATGTATGTTTATCCGTTGTCTAGTTAACCATATAACGAGTTTCTTAAGGAAGCTTTTCTTGGGGTTAGATAATTGGTGTGAGTGTGGGAAACATTTACATTTAACATTTAAAAATATAAATTTATGCAAACCTAGATTTCCGCAACTTTATAGCGGGTAATTTCTGTGACCAGCAGAGTATTTTCCTTTTACCTCAGTTTGATCAATTGTTATTATATAATAAATAATGTGCAAACGGATATTAATAGTAATTATTTATGTGTATAATTATTTATTTAATAAGACGGTAATATAGTTTACCTAAATGGAATTCTAAAGAAGAATAAAAATAGAATGTATTTATTTTATGTTAATTATTGTTTTGTAATCTAAGTTTTTATGTTTATTGCTTGGAGTTATATTATAGTTATTGCGAAGCAAAGTTATCAAAGAGAATAATATACATATTTACTACTTACTACGTTTTTAATTCTGCGAAATAGCGACGACGAACGTGCTTGTAAAACAATAACAGAAATTAATTTATTCCAGTCCGCTTTACTGGGTAGGTAATAAAGTATTCCCTATCAACCTTCTTAGAAATAATCTTTGAGGAAATCTTCGCGTCTAAAAGGCGAGTGATAACCCGACCCGAGTACCTAGCTGTGCACTCTCTTTATAAAAAGTATATTTTATTTATTAAATTCCTGCATAAATAAACTTTTCATTAGCAGTTATGTGACAAAGGTGATTATGGCTAACTCAAATGAATTAATTCCATTTTTTTTTTAAATATATTTTACGGGTAAGCACAGTGCCTTGATCTCACCTGATGATAAGTGATGGTTTAAAGCCAATGGAAAGCGCACTTACAACTAGTGAGGCACTGGCCATGTTATCTCTAGCTGCCGGAACAGAACAATACTAAAAAAATTGATGTTATGGCGACATATTAATATACTATACGATAACATATTAAAAGTATTTACTTCCTATATACCTATCGTAATCGTAGTGTGGCACTAGCGTTTGACACTTTAAGAGTAGTGGTCGACAGTTTCCGTCGCCAAATAAACATAGATTTTCGTTGAAATTTTACATCCCGTAAAATTTAAAGCTAAAATTTGAGGAAGCAGGTGGTCTGTATTTCTCATCATCATCATCATCATCATTATCAGCTCATTATATGTCCCCACTGTTGGGGCACGACTCACGAGCCTTCCCTATGGATGGATAGGGAGAATGGGCCATAAACCACCACGCGGGCCCAGTGCGTATTGGTGGTTGTTAACGACTGCTAATGCAGCCGGGACCAACTGCATTACATACCTGTGTCGAAATCAAAATAAGTTTACATTTCGGTCAACAGAAACGTCCACGTGGGGTAGACTGATTTAGACTATGTATTTTTAATATTAAACAGCTTGTATTGTTAGGGAAAATTATCTTCTAGATGAATAACATGACGGTAGCACCCTAAATTGACAAAATATTAAAATAAATAAAATATTGCTGGCTGACCCCTTACTCTAACCATACATAAATATTCTGTCCCCCACGACACGCATGTTACAAAAAGTGCAATAAATACAGATCTATTAGTATATTTACATCTTTCTATAAAATAACCTTTTAAAGGATATTTTAATAATGTATAACTTCAGTTTTCAAGCATATAATACTATAAATACCATAAATACAGGCTTATTTATTACATGACCATATTTTCTTTCATTTTTGTTTATCATGTTTGTAACGGATATGAAATGGTAATTTTTTTTCTTTAAAGTTTCAACACCGTCAATTTCAAATCGACCAATCAGACGGTACGATCGCCGTAAGTCGGTCATTTTGTAAGCGTCTGTTGTTTGGTGCAAAGTGTGTACAACAGTGAATTCGATATTTTCAACAATTTATTGTTCATTTTGGTTTATCGTGTGTGAAATTAACGGTAAGTGAGACCTGAAGTATTTATACAAACTAGCGACGAATCACATTGTCTTAATTTGGCTGTGAAGCCAATTTGTATCAAACAGGTACATTTGTATTTTTTAAATACATAAGGTTACATTAAACACATGAATTTTAATCCTTTTTGTTATAATTTGTTACTTCTTTTTGTAACGTTACAAAAATGATGTAACAAAAATGAAATAAGGCTGCTGTTATACTGCAAAAGTAATATTTTACTTCAAGTAGCATTTTAGTTTAACAATCTAGGTATATGTTACAGTAAATGTGATTATTTAATTGAACATTATTAATAACTACCAATATTAAATGTAAAAGTCATAAATTATTAACAAAAACCGGTCATTATTAATAAAATAATTATCTAATGATTTGTTAATTATTTTTTATTATTATTAATATTGATCAGTTATCATTAAAATATTAGCCCCTATTAGTTACTCCTAATACTAAAGGAAAAAATAAACAAGAAAAAATTTCGACGAGTTCAGATTTTTTTTGAGGGCGTGGTGTTACAGTTGTTATCACGTTGCTCCGGTATTCCAAAAGTCGCGGGTTCAAGTTCCGCCTTCATCTTAACCGGTTATTATTAATAAATTAAAAAATATGATATAATTATTAATAATGACCGAAAATTAATTATAATAAACAGTCATCATTATTATTGTGAAAATCGATGGAAAAAATTAAATTAACCATTTAATTTTTGTGCAGAAGTTGCCGATGACGGCCGCAGAGCGACAACGCAGATATAGAAAAAAGTTGAAAACAAATCCGGAAAAGAAAAAAGAAATACAAATTAAAAACTTACAAAGGATAAAAAAAAATTATGTCCCAATAAATAAGTTATCAGAATCTCAAAAACACTTACGAAGGAGAAATTGGCGAAAACTTAAGAAAAAACATAAGGATTTACTTTAAAAAGCTAACATGCAGCATGATGAAGAAATATTTGTAAAACTTAATTTCCAAACACTGTTATCTTGAGATATTTTAAATAATGTTCGATCTATGTTCGACTTTTTATTTCCTAATTACTCGTAATACCTATTTACTATGTGAAATGGCCCTTACAGTTTCATTTTGTTATTATTTTGTTACAGTGTTCATCTTTGTAACACACTTCATTTTTGTTTCCTTTTTGTAACTGTACCAAAAAAATGATTTTGACCCACCTTTCTCCTGGCACGGAGGAGCTCGAGATGATAAATTTTTGGTCACCCATCTGATGACCGGCTGGTATCTGTCGAACACTGTGCCGGGTAGAATAATCATTATTCTTATGGTAGTAGGTACCTCTAAAATCTACGTTTTTATTATAACCATGTTTTGCATGCGAATAGACTAGCAGAATCGTATAATTTGTTATTTAAAATATTTGTCAGCGGCCGAAAGTCTATTCTATAGTTCTGCTGTTTTAAATAAATGGTTTCACAACAACACTGAATATTTGTTACAGGTTCGGCTTACGACTTGACTTCGGTCACCATTGAAGGATGCCCGATGATACCCCCCTGCTACGTCACCGTGGGTGAGAGTGTGCCTGTCGGCATACAATTTATCGCTGGTAAGTAAAATCCATTTTTTAGACTAACTTCTTGTATTGGTTAAGTAAGGCCTACTACCCTTTTTTTTTTTGAGAGAGTTTGCTGATTGCCTCAGATGGCATTTTCAGCTTCACCGGGCTTTTTTGGGGGCGGCGAGGAACGTAAAGGGTCCCTCAAGCCGTGTGAAACGAATCACCTTCGGAGGTTTTATAGAGGGACCGACATCGAGCACTAGTGCGCGTCCCCGTGCCCTACTAGATTCTCCGAAGGGTTCGGATCGGATCGGGGGGCGGAACCACCCGATGGCGCCTCTAAAGGCTCGGACCACGGCTCGGGTAGACCGGGCCGTGGAGGAGGAGAGAAGCGCCCAAGTACATGTCTGTACCTGGTATAGAGCGCGTGTGAACCGGTTCTTCATACCCTTGTTCTAAGAGTACGGTGTCTTGGACCTAAGCTAGTGTGAGTGTGGGAAAAAAAAAAGTATACGCTTGCTTGCAGCTTTCATACAAAACTATGCTATTCTGTCGACCGACGGAGTGGCAACGTCGCGCTCGCGTCGCTGCATGCAGGCGTCATCATGCATGACATGACGCCTGCCGTACCGCATGTCATACGCCGCCCGGGCACGTGTTTAATTATGTCAAAAATGGCGGGAACGGCTGCGAATTTTTTTCAAATAGTAGAAAAAACCTGATAATAAGATTTTTTTTTAATAAATAAAAGCGTGTTACTTACATTGTGATTACTTACAAAAGAAAAATAATGAAGGTGTAATATACGGGCGGATTTTACCAAGGTAATATAAGTCTTATTCCGAGAGTAAATCGCTAATTACTCGAGAGTAAACGAACTTTTCATTTCACCAACGTTTAACCCAAGGATAAATTTACTATACTAGAGTAACTTCTTATACGGCCGATTTCGGCCGAGTAAGCTGTTATTCGTAGATTAAGTTGCGTCACAATAACTGTCACTGACAAATTTTATAGATAACCTAACAAAATGTCGTTACGTTTGAATCAATTTATTGGCTATTGACGATATATTATTATTTTGGCCCTCGCCCAACATGGTTTAAAGAAAGGACATAGTACTTTGAAGATAACGACGACTACGACTTCGCCATATAAGATTCCGTTTGTCAAAAGCGTCTGTGTATAATTTGCTAAAAAATTGAGCATCGTCTGGAGTATGTTACAAATAGGTAGGTGAGTTGTATGCGCTCGTTGTATTTACGTATGTACGTACCAACAGGTACGTATTAAAGATTACGCTATTCATGACTTCTTATTGCTTTACAATATTCTCTGTCAACAAACAATCAACATAACAGAATATTTGAAGTTGTTCAAAACGTCAAGTAGGCATATTACCCTGGCTAATTAAAAATACGCAGCGTCATATTGCTCAGGCATGGTATGAATGTACTTTTATGCTTGGTGGTTAATATTTTCGTTCGTTTCATTCGTTCATCATCACGGAGTAACTATGCGAGAGTAACTTACCCGTGGATTAATCTGGTGAAATGAAACCAAAGTTAGCCGTAGATTAAATCATAAGAGTAAAGATATACTTGGATAGCTATTCTCGTATAAATTGGATGTTGGTGAAATCCACCCTAAATGTTCTTTAATGTTCCATCAAAATGTAAAACGCTTTTATTTATAAAAAAAATCTTAATATCAGGTTTAAATTATTTTTAACTTTTTAGTAAGTATTTTTGTAGGGAGATAAGGGCTTCAGTACAACAGAGTTCGCCCTGGTACCCTGAGGCGCAACGTTAACGATATGACATATCTAGTAACAAAGTACTCGTCAAGACGAATCATACGAGCCCAAACTCGATGGGGTTGTGTCGTTTAACTACCGAGTTCCTATGGCCACCTTCCGGTTCCATCATGAGATCAGCTCCATGTCATAGTAATTTTGCATTGTCATCCGATTTACACATGCATGCAAAATTTCAGCTCAATCGGTAACCGGGAAGTGGATCAAATTTAACCTGCAAGATTTGATTATGCACAAACAAACATCGTGACAGGTGAAACTAAATAAAAGCTTGTAAAATATCCGTGTTTGTACGACAATAATCTCGCTGAATATGGTAGAAAAGATTTTATTATTACATGAAGTAAATTCTGTTAAGTTGTTTTACTCATTTCAGAGAATGAGTGAAATACACTGTAATCTTAATATTCTCTTGCCGCTACGAACACAGTTGATATTTTTTTTATATATGGATCATCATCATCATCATCAGCTCATTTTTACGTCCCCACTGCTGGGGCACGAGCCTTCCCTATGGATGGATAGGGAGAACGGGCCATAAACCACCACGCGGGCCCAGTGCGGATTGGTGGTTGTTAACGACTGCTGATGCAGCCGGGACCAACGGCTTTACGTGCCTTCCGAAGCACGGAGGAGCTCGAGATGATACATTTTTGGTCACCCATCCGATGACCGGCCTTTGCGAAAGTTGCTTAACCTCAGCACTCGCAGACCGGGCGCGTTAACCACTGCGCCATCGAGCTCCTCACTGCGCCATCGAGCTCCTCTATATATATGGATAAGTCCATTAAATATATTCGTCGTCTTTGGCCACTTTGAATGTAGTGATAAGCCAAAATAATGCCTTCATCGTCCGACTGCATTCTCACAACATAGGTCCCGTACGTAGTTTCAAAAGACGTTGTAGCGATATAGCGACAGGTCGTTGTGGCAAAAAACTTTTAGCGTGGTACGCTGGAGCGAAAAGAGCTGGTGATGTGAATTCCACCAGAATGACACTGCAGCGACAAACATAATGGCGAAAAATGTTTGTAATGACATATATGATATTGATACTTTAAAACTGAAAAGGTGAAATAAAAGACATAAAGTAAAAGTTTAAAAAAAAAAGTAAAAAAGTAAATAGTTTTGAATAATTTCGGCGGGCTGGTTAACACGATGCTCAATTGGGAGAGCACCTGACCCGGTATGTCAGAAGGGTGCAGGTTCAAATCCTGCTCGTGGAAAGTTTTTCAACATTTGTGTTTTTGTAATTTGTTTCGCATCAAAATTTGCGGTAAAAATTATATAAACAAAACAAAAACATTTTATAATACAGAGTGCCTAGTGTGAGTTTTGTTTACTATCCATATTCATTAGATTATGTTAACGAAAACGAAAATTTGTACCGCATTGAAGTAGCGTCTCCTGGTGGAATACGTGGAGAGCTAACATTTTGCCATACAAATTCTCGTTTTCGTTACCTAATGCGATACAATGACGAATAAATATAAAAGAAAGTGGATATTTTAGTAAGAAAAACTCAGAGACACGAAGTCGATGTTATGAACACACAGGTACCTACTATGAAACTTGATTCTTTTTCCGAATTAAAATAATGTTTTAAAAGATGGGTTAACTTTGTCATTCAATGTAAAAGATAGAGACAGCTAAAATAATTGTATTCAAAATTATAAAAGTATTGGATCGCACAAATTTTAATAAATTATACAAGTAAGTTGAGTAGTTAGGTATAATTCTTCTTCGTCGTTCCCTCACTGATGAGGATCGTGACCACATATTATATGTTTCCATTCAGTGCGATAAGTGCCCAGTGATACACATATACCTAACGTATGAGGTTTGATAGTTCCCTCTCTACACCTTTCTCGTAGAAACAAAAAAGTACTGCACTTCACTGAACTAAAGTTTCCTCTAACTACAATTCGTACTTCTATTTCAGATTTCGTTTCCAACGAGCTCGACCAAGACGTTGTGATAAATATTAACTACGTCAATTTACGACCTGAAGTTACTCCAGGTATGTACATTTAATTAAGCATATTATGATTTTTTATCAAAACAAAAATCGTCAGTCGAATTTAATTTAAGAACAAAATAAGGAGACCCATAGAAAGCAAGCTTTTTACAAACGCAACGCGCTCTAGCAACACACACACAGACAACCTGTCACGGACACGGAATCTCGCAACAGCTGCGCTTGAACCACGGAATAGATAACAGGTAGGCTACTCTTGACGCAAACTCAATCTCAATACAATTCCAATGCGATTAATATGTATTGATATTGGGATAAGTTTCGCAATTTCGGAACGCCCCATCTCGATAATAATTTGTTCACTCAATTTTCACGCAATTTAATTGCAATGTAGCGCTATTATCGCTTTTAATAGTGCCATTTGAATTTTTTACATTTGGGATTGGAATTGTATTGAGATTGAGTTTGCGTCAAGAGTAGCCTGCCAGTTGGCTCGAACTGTTCCGAGATTGTTCCGAGAGCGCGCTATGTACTAAGCTTACCTTCAGTGAAAATTAAATGATAATGAAAATGTGCGATGGAGCGAGCGATGCTTGGGGTTTCTCTGGCGGATAGAATCCGCAACGAAGTTATTTGCCAGAGAACTAAGGTCACCGACATAGCTCGCAGAATCGGCGGCACCTTTAAGTGGAAGTGGGCCGGTCATGTCTGCAGAAGGACCGATGATCATAGGATAACACATGTCCTAGAGTGGAGACCGTGTTTAGGAAAACGCAGTGTAGGGCGCCCTGCTGTACGGTGGACCAACATCTTTCGCAAGTCGCCGCGAAAGATGGCGGGTGGTGGATAGATGCGGACTGCGCAGGACCGTGTTGGTTGGCGCTCTTTAGGGGAGGCCTACGTTCTGCAGAGGACGGCAAAAGGCTAAAGAGAGTTATTGTTCTGAGAGTGTTCGCGTGAATTTTAAAAAACTGTTTGTTTCCGTTGACAGAGCGATGCAAGACGGTGATGTGCCCGGTGGTGGTCCATGCGGTGTCTTCGCTGTACAGCGTCATGTCGGTGCCAACCAGCATGGCTTTGGTGGGTACAGCATGAAACTAACATCGTACACTATGACAGGCTCGTACCATAACTTACAACATGTAAGATTAGACCTCATTGCTTTTCTATCAACGAGTATTACCTAGTTAGGATTTATAGATTTGTAGTTCAGAGGAGGATTTATCTGTATTGATTGATTAGCGAGTTGTTGTGCCAGCTTATGAGTAAAAAAATATTAACTAATTCTGTAAGACTTGCTTTAATAAAATAAAGAAGTTTTATGCAACTTCTATAAAATACTCAGTAGATTAATTAGCTTAATTAATGATTAAAGTCAAATTAATCCAATATGATAACAAATCAGAAAAATGCATCATGCGCTTATTACCTACATAGTGAATACGTGTGGCTGGATAATCAAAGGATTAATGTCGTGATTAACTTTGTTTGCTTTCACGATTTCATATTTCCCAAACACCTTATCGAAATTCGAAGTTATCGACCTTACCTAATGTTTTTATAAATTATTTAAAGTTTGATATACACGAAATCTACTTCTTAATTTTGATTCATAATTAATTAAACAAAGAAGTCGCTAGATGAAAAAGTGTTCTAAAAATTAATAAAAAAGACAAATATCGAACAACAACCAATGACATTGTACTATTGTAACGCCTGAGAAGTTTTGAAGTGTTTGCCAACAAATTCAAATATCTGTGGCGCCACAACAAATGAATCTTACCAACAAAAGATGAAGTGCTTATGTCACAGTGTCATGACTGAATATCATTCCCCATCTTCATACACTGTACGTACATGATACATGTAGTCCAGTCGCTGTCTTTTTATTAATAAAGCGTTTGACAATTCCGTTCTTGGTATTCTTATCGAATCACGATGCTGAGAGAAGTTTTATTCAATATTTAATTACGCATACGAAAATTTGTATGGCTATAATATGGCATTGAAGCAGCGCCTCTGACGACAAATGAGAGGAGTTGCAATTTTGAAGGAAATCCACACTATCTGCTATTTGTTTTGTAGAACCAACGAGGTTTCTTGCGGTGGCGAGTGTACAACGAGAGCGGCTGGCAGGTGCTCTGCTACTCCGTGCTGGTGCAGACTCAAAGTGCTCGGCAGAAGCTGCTTCGACAGTCACTGCTGCTTAACGCAACTGCACACGACCCTTCACCGATCTCCAACACATATCACTCCACACGAGATTAAAACTGTAAACATTGTAAAACAGCTTAGGTTGACGATTTATCTGTCTTGGGCAACTGATTTTCTTCATAATTATATTTAACATGCAGTCTTAAAAAGTAGTCTTGGTATGCCTTGATAGTTTTTAGGATTATATATATTTTCATTTAGGTACGCTACGTACTTACCTAACTTACGAACGGGAGGAAAGATTCTCTTTTTGACAGTAGTGGACCGGTAATTTCTCTTTGCATCTAATTAAAGTTTTCTTAAACTTGTAAACTTTTATTTATTTTTTCAAAGCTTAGTGAAATAAAACAAATGTATTTAAACCTTTTTCTGTTTATTTCTTTACACTTATTGTAAAGCTGTAAAGACACAGACGTACATGATCGAGTACTTACGATTACACACACGTGGTCAGTATCCCCATGGGTCGTCGACTAAATTGACATCTTTTTTAATGTGATGCTGTTGGCCTCCTATGGGTAACCGCCTCTGTGGTCTAGTGGTAAGACCACCGGCTTAGACTCAGAGGTCCCGGGGTTCGATTCCCAGCGGGGAGTACATGTTTGTGTACTCGGTTTGGTGGGTCGCAGGGCTTGTTTTTCCGCCTGGCAAGCTAAAAAAAAATATCTTACAACGTAACCGGACGTTTTGAGAGCGCGAGAAAATAAAAGTGTTCCTCAAGCCGCGCGATCGAAACGGGGTGAAGCGGATGGCATCACGAAATTGTGTCCCCTTCCCCTATTGACACAAACGAACGACCAGGGTGCCTAGTGCGAGTTTCATTCGCCATTCGATCACGTTAACGAAAACGAATAAAAGCGACGAAAAAGAATTTGTATGGCAAAATGTTAACTCTTCTCGTATGCCGCCAGGAGGTGCTGTTCAATGCCGTACTAATTTTCGTTTAAAAAAAAAAAGCGTGGTAATTATGATTTGGCCCACCGCCTTATACAGGTCGACTTTTTATCACCATCTAAACCTTCTGAGATGACTCCCGTGATACAAATGAACAACTTTTACTATTGAACCAACTCGAAAAAAAATCAGCTGTTCCATACAAAACATCAATATTCATTCGACCAAAATGTATGGAACAGCAGTTTTTTTTTTCGAGTCAGGGAGTTGGTCCAATAGAAAGAGTTGTTCGTTTGTATCACGGAAGTCATCTCAGAAGGTTTGGATAGTGATAAAAAAGTCGACTTGTATAACACAAGCAACGAGAACGCATCTTTTGGGATTTAATTTTAACTACCCACCTCGAGTCAAATGTTCAATTTATTTGTATTTGTAGATATATTATGACACACTCGCAACGAAATTTACAACGTAAACAGCCGCCCAGTATAAATATTAATTATTATTTGTTATGTTCTCATGTAAGTGAGGGGTTTGCTGCGCGGACGCAAAACTCCGATTTTCAAGTTTCTTTATGATAGCGAGCGAGCGGCGCGTGGTAGTAGTGTGACAACGGCGCACGACTACGAATACGCACGCACCTTCGATCAGTGTATTGTTGATCGAAGGCACGCACACTAATATGTGTACAGAGTAGGCTGGTGATTTAATTAGAGCAATGTTTACTTTCGTAAAATCATAGGCGTTTGGGTAAAAAATAATAAAAGTCTTAATATTTTCATATTTATATTTTTTTATTGAAAAATAAGACAACAGTGGCCTGCGGAATATCAATACAAACATTTTGATGTCGGATCATTGTTTCATTTGTGCTATATTACGAAGTTTCTGAAGAAATAAGTTTGTAGATATCATTACTTTTACGTATTGTTTATGCAGTTTCTGAGTATTTGTTTCAAATTCTAAGACAACCATGGCCTTGTGAAAGGATCAAGCTAACCTACACTAGTCTTTTTAATGTATATGACCTATTCAGCACCTAGCACCAGTGACTTAAAAACAAAAAGTAAACATTGCTCTAATTAAATCACCAGCCTACTCTGTACAGATATTAGCAGTGATCGGAATAGGTAGAGCTATTTTGGTTCATTGACCGTAAACGTTGATGTTAATATGGACATTCGACACGCGAGATTCTAACTGAAACTTTTTTTTATAAACATGATAAAAGAAGGCTTGTCTTACGTATTGGCAGTGGGCGCCACTACGTAGTAAAACTTACATAAGCGACGCGTTGCAATTTCCATTGCGCACATGCGCAATGTTGCCGCACGATTTCGCCGCGCAACACGGCTTTTGGAAACAAAAGAATACTATTGTATTGTGTTCTTCTAGCGGCGGACTTGTTTTTGTCTCTTTCTACAGGATTCAAATTGTTTATCGACAATATTTCGGGAATGTCCATATTAATACAACATATGGCAAGTACAAAAAATTGCTCTACCTATTCCGATCATTGGATATTAGTGTGCGTGCGTATTCGTAGTCGTGCCACAGATTAGGTATGGTCGTGCGCCGTTGTCACACCACTGCCACGCGCCGCTCGCTCGCTATCATAAAGAAACTTGAAACTCGCAGTTTTGCGTCCGCGCTGCACCCCCTTAAGAAGTAAGCAAGCTATTTATAAATGTTTAAATAATTTTTAACGCAAATTTTGTGGGCTACTGTTTGTGGTGTTTTTTTATAGTGCTTAGAGATAATATAAATAAGTTTCCAATGTCAACAACTCGCTGCAAATTGTCGTCTTGGCAACGCTATTCTTACAACCAGTGAGCGTTGTCCCCGCATCGAGGCAGCCAATAACGGACGAGTTCATCAGTGCTGCTGACATCTCACGCCTGCGCCAAAAGCCGTCAGCTGCAGCAGCTGTCATTCTTATTTTATAATTTTATTTCTAATATTTTTTTGGTGCTTTTTAATTTTAATGTTTTTATTTGTGAGATGTCCCAACATTCCACAAATTCAGCTCAAGATACCGGCAATGGGCAATTTGTGAGGTGCGAGCTCTGTTCACATCCAAAATTTTTCAGAGGCAAGAGAGGTTTGAATATACATATAGGTAAAGTTCATAGACCTAGCCAAACCACTCAAGCCTTCCAACCCATCCCACATTCACCTATTTCATCGAGTTCTTTTAACCCACCTACTGGACAAGACCTACAATTTTGGCAAATTTTAGGTAAATTAAAGAAAAATACACCAATTATTAAACGAATTCCGAGAGGAGCTCGTACCTCTGTAGCTCATTCACTCGCAACAACCATCAGTAGTGTCATCAACCAAAATACTTCGCATAGTTGGGAACAATTTTTAACTTTTGCGTATCGCGTCCTTCATGTATGCAAAGATGGAAATTCTAGTTTAACGTTGACCCAAAAAATTAAAAACAATTGTTCCAACCCCATACTAAATTTGAATAGTTCACCCATTAGTTATAAAAAACCACCACTCGCGTCATTTAATGTTAGTAAGGTTGAAGAAAAAATCAACGTAGGTGATTTAAAAGGTGCCACTCAGTTGATTTTTTCTAGTGATATCATTGCTCCTGACTCTCAGGAGACAGTGGCCTCTCTACTCTCTAAGCACCCACCTCCTGCAGCAACACTTCGTCTCCCCGATCCACCCGAGTCTACGGATGCTTCGCCTTCGACCAACGAGGACGAAGTATTCAAATCCATTCTCTCTTTTAAAAATGGCTCTGCAGGTGGTCTCGATGGTCTATCACCGCAACACTTTAAAGATTTGATTTCTGGTACCTCTGGAGACGCCGGCAGAGTTCTTCTCACCAAAATTACCCAGCTTTGTAATGTCATGCTTGCCGGAAATGTTCCACAGAACATTACAGGTATACTCTACGGCGCTAACCTTTGTGCATTAAAAAAGAAAGATGGTGGAATAAGGCCTATTGCCGTAGGGTGTACCATCCGGCGCATTGTTTCCAAAATTTGTGTCAAGCACATCCTTTCTGATCTTTCTTCTAAATTTCAGCCAGTTCAGCTCGGGTTTGGCTCAAAGGGAGGCTGTGAGGCTGCGGTTCACTCAGCTCGCACCTTCTTGCTGAATGATGGTGGTGAAGTACTGTTGAAGGTGGATGTGAAGAACGCCTTCAACTCCGTAGACAGGGGTGCTCTGCTGGCGAAAGTTAAAGAGGAAATTCCCTTATTTTATAAATATTTATGGCAATGTTACGGCGAACCAACAAATTTGATTTACCGTAACAATCTTTTACATTCCGCCGTTGGTTGCCAGCAGGGTGATCCCCTAGGTCCTGCTATTTTTTCTTTGGCTATTCACCAAATAATCTCAAATCTAAATTCAAAATTTAATATCTGGTATCTCGACGACGGCACTTTAGGGGGAAACTCTGGTTTAGTTCTCGAGGACCTACAAACTTTGTTAAACCAGTTTAGCACTATAGGTTTAGAGCAAAATTTTTCAAAATGTGAATTATACATTTCGAATTCCGTGGCCTCAGACCGTAGAGCACAAATAGTTACTGACTTCAGTCGCCTGGCCCCAAACATCAAAATTCTCAACGATGATTCATTATTTTTATTAGGCTCACCGCTTCTCGATGCTGCCATCCCTGCTTTTATAAACGATGCGATCACTAAATTCAATTCAACTGCAGATCGATTATTCAAAATTAATCCACACATGGCATTGTTTATCATTCGTTTTTGTCTTTTTGTTCCTAAATTTACATATGTACTACGTTGCTCCCAACTTTGGCTTTTTCCAGCAATGTTATCAATTTTAGATGATTTGATAAGAGAAACTCTTATTAAAGTTTTAAATTGTTCAATGAACGACCGCGTTTGGTTACAGGCTTCGCTTCCTGTACGCTTCGGAGGCCTAGGAGTTAGGAATTTATCCAGTGTGGCCCTGCCAGCGTTTTTGTCTTCTGCCCATAGCACGTACAATCTTTACAGGAAGATTATCAACCCATCATTGGGTTCCGTAGAGTTGTCGGGCAAGGCAGATGCTAGAGACGCTTGGTTATCCGCCTGTCAAAATTCTAGCCTACCCTTACTACCACAATCACAGAAGCAATGGGACGAGCCCTTATGCAAGCAAATATTGGAGGGGCTTATATCCACATCGGCTGACACGGCCGATCTCGCTCGTCTCACTGCCGTTTCCGAGAGAGAGTCAGGCCACTGGCTCCAGGCTTTGCCATCTGCCAATGTCGGTACCTTGTTAGACGGGCCGTCTCTTACTCTAGCGGTCTGCCTCCGTTTAGGCGCAAGATTAGTCCACCCTCACCGCTGTATATGTGGGGAGGCTGTTGACGAGCTTGGCCATCACGGCCTCTCTTGCGCTCGTAGTGCTGGCCGTATGATGCGTCACTCGACACTTAACAGCATCATCCGCAGTGCTTTTGCCACCATTGGTTTACCAGCTGTCTTAGAGCCAGCTGGTATCTCTCGCAGCGATGGCAAGAGACCTGACGGAATGACCATCGGGCCCTGGAAGCTTGGCAGGCCGTTGGTGTGGGATGCAACCTGTGCTGACACCGTGGCTCCCTCGCATGTTCGCGCCACTTCACTTCATGTGGGGGCTGCTGCGGTAAGCGCTGAAAATAGCAAACGGCACAAATACGGAAACCTAGGTCGAAATTATTTATTTGTTCCGTTTGCGGTGGAAACAATGGGTCCATGGGGGCCGGAGGCAAAGCAGCTGGTTAAAGAGTTAAGTGCTCGCCTTATTGAGGCCTCCGGTGACAGGAAGGCTGGCAGCTACCTTTGCCAGCGTATTAGTTTGGCAATCCAAAGGGGCAATGTTGCCAGCATTCTTGGGACCGTTCCCATGAGCCCACAGTTGGAGGACATCTTTTATTTATAGGTCTTTAGTTTTTAATTTCTAATTATTTTTTCTGTTTTTTTTATAGTTAAGTTCTGTATTTAAGTTTGTTTAGTATAGTAAATAAGTAAGTATGTGTAGTTGATTTTCCTATCGATCCAATATGTTATAAAAATATATAATATATTTATAATAAGTTTATACATTTTCAGGTCAAATGTGCCTGATATCATTTCGAAAATCCGCGCGGCACCCCCTTAATGAGAAATAAAGTTCTTTAAAAAAACCGAAATTAGCCCCCTTTGTTCCGATTACCTACTGACGACGACAATTGAAAAGTTCAATGGTGACTAATATGATGTTCGGTGACGAACTGATAATTGAATTGAACTACATAATTTGAAACTATTGGTCATAATAATTTAATAAAATGCAAAATTTTTAATAAACATTATTTTCCGGTACTTTTTAGCCTAGGAAAATTCGCACGGGCTCCAATTCCGCGGGGTATGTGAGGTTAGCTTGATGTTATGGCCGACCCATTAAAAAATCAATGGGTGCACCCATCAACCCCTTAATCCCAAGAACTCCCAGGAGTCATTCACGAGTTCACGACCTGCCAGAGTGATCCCATTGAGCACGTCTCTTAATAAGGCGCCTCACCCCTCGGGTTCAAGGGTCTGTAGGATCTGTAGGAGTTTGTGCGGGGAGTATGAGAGGATGGTGTTCCCCCCTCGCCGTGTGGCTAGGACGGTGGAGTAGCCCGTGCAGCCGTCTCCGATGACAATAGTCTTTTTTTAAATAATAATAGTTACATTAGAAAATGTTTTGGTATTGTCTTTTTGACGATTTTTAAAGGATTCATCAAGACAATTTACTTTGGAAGCACTTGTTTTTTTGTGATACTATGTCTTGAATTAAGTGTAACTACAAGGGATAATAGTTACTTATCTACTAGTTTACAAGCATAGAGTCAAGCTTAGTTATCAGGTTAAAACCTTTCAAAGATCATATCGAATTCTACCTTTTAGTAAATGATAAATTTTCATAAATGAGCATACTGCACTAAATTGCTTGACGCTCAGAACAATAACTAAGCTTGATGCCTGCATAAATGTCACCAACTGATTTAGTATCACACATTACAGTTTTTTTACGTTATATAGACGGAATGAGTAATATTGTTACTCGTGATACTGCCAACTCACGTCCATCCGACTAATGTACTGTCTATTTACCTACACCTTGCATGAGCAACGTTGCGTGCAAACACAGCGGTATTTACTAATGTTTTAGCACAGAATATAAACGTATCTATGCAATATGAAAGTATGTTCTAGATTTGGGTGCCAGGTGCGAGTTTGATTCGCCATTCGTTAACGTTTACGTAAACGAGAATTTGTATGGCAAAATGTTAACTCTTCTCGTATGCCGCCAGGAGGTGCTGCTTCAATGCCATACTAATTTTCGTTTTCGTTAACGTATTTGAATGCATACGGATAGTAAACAAAACTCACACTAGGCACCACCAATTATTTTTTGTTGAATGTTTACTTTATTGTTACGTGTGTTTTGTTATTTGCATGTAAAATAGGTTAACCATCCGCGCCTCCCCGGGCGCGGTGTTACGCGGACGAGGAGATTTCCATTATCCAGATTACTAGAAAAAATGATGTAGTTTCCATTATCTTCCAATCCAATCTGGGAGATTTGACATCGATTATTCTTTAAAAAATATTTAAATAAATAAGTACGTAATATTGTAAGCTATTTTGTGAATCTTACATAATCATAAATCTATACTTCTATACTAATCTATACTAATAAAATAAAGCTGAAGAGAATTTTTTTGTTTGAACGCGCTAATCTGGAGAACTATCAATCGAAAAAAATATTTTTGCATTTATGATTGTTCACATATAATTTTACGCAAATAGTTGCGAACAAATAGACCAGGGGTCGATAATATTTAAAACCAAACAAAATCATAGTAGGATTGGAAATGGAAGAGAATATAACAAAAATGAAAGAAATAATAATTCAGGGGCGATCTGAGGTCGGAAAGTGGAAACCCCCGGATTTAAGGGTAAAAAACGGTTTATCTCGATTTCCGGCAAAACTACAAGTCCTATGGAAAAAAATTAAATGACAAAGTTGTAGGTAATAAAACGATCTACAACTTTAACATTACGCTATGAAGCGAGCAAAATAAAAGTTAAAAAAAACGCTAAGTGAATACGAAGTACTATTAGTTATTCTGTGGTACTAGCGTACTAGCGACGCGATGAGACGCGGTGGGTCGGAGCTAGTAAAAGTTATAAAGTTCTCAAAAATGTAATATTGCCCAATATTTTACATTCTTCTATGCTTAAAACCTTGATACTCAGGTTAGTTTAATAATGAATAAATAGCTTTAAAGTGTATTTAAAAGAGAAATAACAAATTGATCCACAAAAAAATAGTAGGCTAGCACCTAAAATAGTAAGTTAGCTTCTAAATATAGTTTAGGTGCTAACTTTGTATTTTTAGGTGCTAACTTAGTATTTTTATGGGTTACGTTAGATTACTTTGGTGATCGATTAAATACAACCCTATTTAAAATACTTCAATACCAACACATGTGGGTTACGTTACGGGGGGTCTAAACCCATGAAATACCGTGTCTAAAGTTATTTTAAGGTGGAAGCTCCCAAGAACAGAGTTATGAATGAACTGCAGTGCCCCATGCCCATTGACCAGTCAGCAATAATGGATCATAATTTACCTATGATAATTCGGAGCTCAATGGCGCAGTGGTTAGGTAATACGACCGGCCTGCTATGGCTGACGTTAAGTAACTCTTGCAAAATCCAGTCCTCGAGTTCCTCCGTGCTTCGGAAGGCACGTAAAGCCATTAGTCCCGGCTGCATTAGCAGTCGTTAACAACCGCCAATCCGCAACGGGCCCGCGTGGTGGTTTATGGTCCGTTCTCCCTATCCATCAATAGGGAAAGCTTCTGCCCCATCCCAGTAGTGGGGACATAAATGATCTGGTGATGATGCATTATGTAGGTACTCCAGTTTTTCTTTTGCGGTTGACTGTTATAGTTGAATTAGTATATGGCTAACTTTGAGAAATTACTTAAACAAAATACTTAATACTTTTCCAAGGGCAATGAGAAATGTTAAATAAATTATTTAAAATATCTTCTGAGTTTTTCTTAAAGAATCGTAGTTTCAGCCATGCAAAATCCCATCCCATCCTATTTTAGTTCTATTAATACTGTTACTAATTAATTATTTATGTAAATAATAACAACAATAACCAACACGCTATGCTATACAAAAATCAAGAAAATATATTAATTAATATTATCGATATCGATATTAATGTAAAAAGCGACATGACATACATCACTGACACGCATTCTTAAACAATTTTACAGACACAAGTGTCATCCTATTTCGGTTTCGTACAATACTTGTAAGGTTTTTTAACTTCTTCCATGACTTGTATAGCAATTAAAACTGAAAATTAGTATGAAGTAGCTAAAACGCTATTGTAAACAAACACGGGACATAACCAATGACGTCATCAAAATGGCGCGCTAAATGGTGGCAATTGAACGGGTCAACTTTATTTAATGTTTTAAATTTCATTTTGAAAAACAATTTGACGATTTTCAAGCCTATGATTAATTAAAAAAAAAATATATGCATATTCCCTATTATGTTAGTAATTTTTATTTGACAAAAGATACGTATTATCTAGTATCTGTAAGATATGGGGAGGCAACCAATGAGATGGACCGATGACCTGGTGAAAATAGCGGGGAGAGGCTGGATGCGGAAAGCTTAAGACCGAAAGGAATGGAGTGCATTGGAAGAGGCCTACACTCAGCATTGGGTGGCAGTGGGCTGAGAAGAAGAAGAAGAAGAAGAAGAAGAAGTATTATCTGCCAATTTATTTTAAGCGACAAATAGCTTTATCGCTATCATATTTTATACACATCTCAGCCAAAAACTTGACTAAACAAGTTGCTCAGTCAGTAGTGTTTCTACTGACATTCCAATCAATAATTTAAATTAAATCATAACACAAAAGAGGAATTCTCTTGCAAAATGTATGGTAATATTTTAAATAAATGTGTAATTAATTCTATGAAAAGCCCGACCCAACCTACAATTATTAAAAATGTTCAGTCAATCCAATATGGTTCACCAGAACATTCAAGAAATGACGGGTAAAGATCTGGAGATTGAATTGTTCATTAACGATAATAAAGTTGATATTGTATGTATTACTGAACACTGGCTTAAAGATCATCAGTTCATGTTCAATTTTAATAATCATTTGGTAGGTAGTTCGTTCAGTCGAGTTAATTCAATTCTTGGTGGCTCCTTAATTATAGTTAAATAAGAAGTTAAAATTAAAGGAACGAAAAGACATAGTGAGCCTCTCGGTTGAGCGAACAATAGAAATAGCTTGTGTGGAGCTGGAGCGACTTGTTGTATTAAGTGTATACAGGCCTACGTCATCATTGTATGATTATTTAAAAAAAGTAATGGATGAAGCATTATATAAAATTCGCAATGTAGGTAAAAAGATAGTTGTTTGCGGTGATTTAAATATTAATTTGTTAGAAAAGTCTACAGGTTCTATCAAAATTAAAAATTTATTTCAATCGTAAGTATAATTTGAATAATTTATTTTTGGAGCCGATTAGAATAACTGCTACTTCGACAATTGTATCGAGAACTTATACACCGATCTAGTACTCATTATTAATAAACTAGACTCTGATCATTGTGACCAAATGGTCAGCCTTCCACATCAGTGTAAGCAAGTGAAGAAACAGAATATCACTATTGTACCAAAAACTGCAGGTCGTCTGGAACGCTTTAAAACAATCTTTATGATAATATATTTAGTTATTTAGAGTATAATGATAACCCAAATAAATTTTATAATGATTTCTTTCATAAATATTGTTTAGAATTTAATAAAACTTTTATTCCAAAGATGATCTCGGTAAGTGGTACTGTTACTTTTAGTGAATGGGCTACAATTGGTATCCATAAAAGTAGAAAGCGACTTTATGAGCTATATGATGAACGCAACTACGAGTATCACACCAGTCAAGATTTCAAATTGTATGTCAAAAAATATTCTAAGTTATTTAAAACAGTATGTCGATTAGCAAAGGCAAAATTCCTGAGTTCAAAGATACTTTAGGTTACTGAATGATAACAAAATAAAAATGACATGGAATATTATACAAAATTGAAATAATAGTGAAACTGGAAATGTCAAAAGTCGTAACAATGAGTACAAATTGAGCTACGAAAATCAACCTTAACTTCTGATGCTGATGTTGCTGCGGCATTTGAGAAGTTTTTTACTTCAACACCATACTGCTAGACCAAAAATACTGTAAGCTCTTTCTGCGTAAAACGGAACGTACCTGATTTTTGAATGAGGGTATACAAGCTACTAACTAATTATGAGATGACCAACACCTCAGTCTCCCTGTGGCCACGGACCTGCAAAGGTTTCGAAACGTCAGGATAAACATTAATGAAAAATAATGTGTAAAGTAAAATAAACGCGAGTAGATCTGTAAAAGTTATTTCATTTAAATGTGTTGTGTTCGCGTAAACTTTAGAAAACAATAAGTTTTTTACTGATATTCCAGTATCAACTACAAAGGCTTTGGACTCCTCCCTCACTGTAGCTGAAGCGGTTCTAAAGGAAAATGTCAAACCTAATGAAAACTATTTTAGTTTTCAAAAAAATGATTTTAGAGATTTTAGAGAAACTTTTAACACTCTTAATAAAAAGAAAACTGCTAATCTGTGGGGTGTCGTCATTAAATCCGTTATTGAGACAATAGCTCCAGTTTTAGCTTGTATATTTAACGAATGCATTGACTGTGGTGTTTTTGCTGACCTAATGAAGCACAGTAAAGTAATTCCATTATACAAATTAGGTAGCACATCTGACCCCACTAACTTTAGTACAATTTCTGTGCTACCCACATTTAGTAAAATATTTGAAAAGACAATTCTACACCAAATTCAAGTTCATTTTTATAGAAATAAGCATACATTCTAGCAAGACAATATAGTTTTACTATGGGTCGCTCGACTACTGACGCTGGTGTTGAGCTTTTACTTCAAATATTTAGTGCCTGGGAGGATTCACACGATGCCTTAGGGATTTTTTTGTGATTTATCCAAGGCCTTTGATTGAGTTTTACATGAAACCCTGGTCAGGAAGCTCTACCACTATGGATTTAGAGATGCATCACTGAATGTTCTTATCTCATATTTGAGTGATAGGGCTCAGTCAGAAGGTTGATGTTAACGGTAAAAGATCTTCGGGATAGGTGGTTACAATGGGAGTTCCACAGAGTTCAATTCTTGGTCCTTTCTTATTTTTAATTTATATTAACGACTTGCCTTACTTTGTAAAAGACAACCATGAAGTATTGTTTGCAGATGATACCTCACTTTTATTCAAAGTGAAACGACGACAGCCGATTGATGACGATGTGAACAATGCTGTCTCAAAGATAGTTCAATGGTTTAGTGTTAACAATTGGCTATTAAATGAACGAAAAACCAAATGTATAAGACTTGTATTACCCAACGTCAAGGAGGTAAAAACCAGTGTAAATATTAAAGATAAGAATGTGGACACCACAAAGTTAATAGGAATTACGTTGGATGCAAAAATAGGGCCCACATAGAGATAAATTGTCGAGTAGACTGAGCTCTGCGGCTTATGCAGTAATGAAAATTCGTCAGATCACTGACATTGAAACAGGTAGACTTGTTTACTTTAGTTACTTCCATAGCGTAATATCGTGCGGCAATTTACTGCGGGGCAATGCTGCCGTTATACTATCTTCGTGCTGCAGAAGCGGGCTATTCGAACAATTTATAACCTAAAAACTGGTAATTCTCTCAGGGAGAGATTTAAAGATATTAATATAATGACAGTTGCATCACAATGTATTTACGAGAACCTAATGTATGTTTATAAAAATATTGAAACTTTTTCTAAAAACAGTGCTATTCACAATGTAAACACTAGAAATAAAAACAAAATTACAGTACCTTATACTAGGCTCCACAAAGTAAATAATTCATTTAGATACCTGTGTGTACGTTTTTAAAATATATTCCTAAGTAATATTCAAAAACAAGAAAAGCTTTGTAAAAAAGCTTATTATAAAGTGTCTTATTACATTGCAGACAAAACAGCATGGGTTTAAAATGCTCCAATCACTTCAACAGGTATTTCTAATTTAAAATATTGTTAAGTAATGTTAAACTTGTATAACTTGGTAACGGCATATAATTTTGTAAATGTCGTTAGGGTAGACCGGGTACGTTTGTAGCAGGGTACAGTAGTACCAACGGGAATATCTCTGTAACTACGCCCCGCACTCCCGTTCTCTTCCCCTCAGGGGCCCTCTAAAACACGTGCCGAGTAACTGTGAGTACCCCGCGCATGCGGCTCGACGCGGACGCTTGTGACGGCAAGGAGAAATTTCAAGGTAGTCAAAGTAAGTTTTTTCCGTCTAATTTCATTGATCATAACTGAAAAACCTCGCATTAATTTTTACCCAGCTGCATTTTAAACGTTTCTTGCTATTGTTGGCTGTATTTTAGCAGTGTAGTGAGTCTATTTATCGGTTTAAATTAACGAGAATTTAACGTTTTTAAAAAAATGCCCTTGAGGGGACGATTGTAGCAAATTTTCGGGGATGGTTGTAGCGGAACAACCATACCCGTGGTACAATTGATCCCAATAGCACATCACACCTGGTTTCAAATTAAAAGATACCTACAAATAAAGAAAATATTAAAATCTATACAGCCTGTTCTTTTTGAACTTCCGTGACCGCCTCTAATGCCTATATTAGGTACAATGTCGATAAATACACACCAGGTAGAAAACTTGATTTCCTTCTTTCTTCGATTATGCAGGGCCATCGACTAGTACAACTACAATGAAAGCGTTTTCTCCGAAAGGAATAAGACCCTTAGGTACCAAAAGCACCTCCACGCAAAACTACAAACATAGGACGAAAGAAGAGAAAAACTGCAATGGACACAGATACACCGAAAAAGGAATCAATTAGAAAAAAATATGAAGAAATTGAATGAAAGAAAAAGCTAAAGAAGTAAAAAAATATCGTGAATTCTAAGCCCAAACCAAAAACTAAACCTAAATCAAAAGACACAAGTGTCATCCTATTTCGGTTTCGTACAATACTTGTAAGGTTTTTTAACTTCTTCCATGACTTGTATAGCAATTAAAACTGAAAATTAGTATGAAGTAGCTAAAACGCTATTGTAAACAAACACGGGACATAACCAATGACGTCATCAAAATGGCGCGCTAAATGGTGGCAATTGAACGGGTCAACTTTATTTAATGTTTTAAATTTCATTTTGAAAAACAATTTGACGATTTTCAAGCCTATGATTAATTAAAAAAAAAATATATGCATATTCCCTATTATGTTAGTAATTTTTATTTGACAAAAGATACGTATTATCTAGTATCTGTAAGATATGGGGAGGCAACCAATGAGATGGACCGATGACCTGGTGAAAATAGCGGGGAGAGGCTGGATGCGGAAAGCTTAAGACCGAAAGGAATGGAGTGCATTGGAAGAGGCCTACACTCAGCATTGGGTGGCAGTGGGCTGAGAAGAAGAAGAAGAAGAAGAAGAAGAAGTATTATCTGCCAATTTATTTTAAGCGACAAATAGCTTTATCGCTATCATATTTTATACACATCTCAGCCAAAAACTTGACTAAACAAGTTGCTCAGTCAGTAGTGTTTCTACTGACATTCCAATCAATAATTTAAATTAAATCATAACACAAAAGAGGAATTCTCTTGCAAAATGTATGGTAATATTTTAAATAAATGTGTAATTAATTCTATGAAAAGCCCGACCCAACCTACAATTATTAAAAATGTTCAGTCAATCCAATATGGTTCACCAGAACATTCAAGAAATGACGGGTAAAGATCTGGAGATTGAATTGTTCATTAACGATAATAAAGTTGATATTGTATGTATTACTGAACACTGGCTTAAAGATCATCAGTTCATGTTCAATTTTAATAATCATTTGGTAGGTAGTTCGTTCAGTCGAGTTAATTCAATTCTTGGTGGCTCCTTAATTATAGTTAAATAAGAAGTTAAAATTAAAGGAACGAAAAGACATAGTGAGCCTCTCGGTTGAGCGAACAATAGAAATAGCTTGTGTGGAGCTGGAGCGACTTGTTGTATTAAGTGTATACAGGCCTACGTCATCATTGTATGATTATTTAAAAAAAGTAATGGATGAAGCATTATATAAAATTCGCAATGTAGGTAAAAAGATAGTTGTTTGCGGTGATTTAAATATTAATTTGTTAGAAAAGTCTACAGGTTCTATCAAAATTAAAAATTTATTTCAATCGTAAGTATAATTTGAATAATTTATTTTTGGAGCCGATTAGAATAACTGCTACTTCGACAATTGTATCGAGAACTTATACACCGATCTAGTACTCATTATTAATAAACTAGACTCTGATCATTGTGACCAAATGGTCAGCCTTCCACATCAGTGTAAGCAAGTGAAGAAACAGAATATCACTATTGTACCAAAAACTGCAGGTCGTCTGGAACGCTTTAAAACAATCTTTATGATAATATATTTAGTTATTTAGAGTATAATGATAACCCAAATAAATTTTATAATGATTTCTTTCATAAATATTGTTTAGAATTTAATAAAACTTTTATTCCAAAGATGATCTCGGTAAGTGGTACTGTTACTTTTAGTGAATGGGCTACAATTGGTATCCATAAAAGTAGAAAGCGACTTTATGAGCTATATGATGAACGCAACTACGAGTATCACACCAGTCAAGATTTCAAATTGTATGTCAAAAAATATTCTAAGTTATTTAAAACAGTATGTCGATTAGCAAAGGCAAAATTCCTGAGTTCAAAGATACTTTAGGTTACTGAATGATAACAAAATAAAAATGACATGGAATATTATACAAAATTGAAATAATAGTGAAACTGGAAATGTCAAAAGTCGTAACAATGAGTACAAATTGAGCTACGAAAATCAACCTTAACTTCTGATGCTGATGTTGCTGCGGCATTTGAGAAGTTTTTTACTTCAACACCATACTGCTAGACCAAAAATACTGTAAGCTCTTTCTGCGTAAAACGGAACGTACCTGATTTTTGAATGAGGGTATACAAGCTACTAACTAATTATGAGATGACCAACACCTCAGTCTCCCTGTGGCCACGGACCTGCAAAGGTTTCGAAACGTCAGGATAAACATTAATGAAAAATAATGTGTAAAGTAAAATAAACGCGAGTAGATCTGTAAAAGTTATTTCATTTAAATGTGTTGTGTTCGCGTAAACTTTAGAAAACAATAAGTTTTTTACTGATATTCCAGTATCAACTACAAAGGCTTTGGACTCCTCCCTCACTGTAGCTGAAGCGGTTCTAAAGGAAAATGTCAAACCTAATGAAAACTATTTTAGTTTTCAAAAAAATGATTTTAGAGATTTTAGAGAAACTTTTAACACTCTTAATAAAAAGAAAACTGCTAATCTGTGGGGTGTCGTCATTAAATCCGTTATTGAGACAATAGCTCCAGTTTTAGCTTGTATATTTAACGAATGCATTGACTGTGGTGTTTTTCCTGACCTAATGAAGCACAGTAAAGTAATTCCATTATACAAATTAGGTAGCACATCTGACCCCACTAACTTTAGTACAATTTCTGTGCTACCCACATTTAGTAAAATATTTGAAAAGACAATTCTACACCAAATTCAAGTTCATTTTTATAGAAATAAGCATACATTCTAGCAAGACAATATAGTTTTACTATGGGTCGCTCGACTACTGACGCTGGTGTTGAGCTTTTACTTCAAATATTTAGTGCCTGGGAGGATTCACACGATGCCTTAGGGATTTTTTTGTGATTTATCCAAGGCCTTTGATTGAGTTTTACATGAAACCCTGGTCAGGAAGCTCTACCACTATGGATTTAGAGATGCATCACTGAATGTTCTTATCTCATATTTGAGTGATAGGGCTCAGTCAGAAGGTTGATGTTAACGGTAAAAGATCTTCGGGATAGGTGGTTACAATGGGAGTTCCACAGAGTTCAATTCTTGGTCCTTTCTTATTTTTAATTTATATTAACGACTTGCCTTACTTTGTAAAAGACAACCATGAAGTATTGTTTGCAGATGATACCTCACTTTTATTCAAAGTGAAACGACGACAGCCGATTGATGACGATGTGAACAATGCTGTCTCAAAGATAGTTCAATGGTTTAGTGTTAACAATTGGCTATTAAATGAACGAAAAACCAAATGTATAAGACTTGTATTACCCAACGTCAAGGAGGTAAAAACCAGTGTAAATATTAAAGATAAGAATGTGGACACCACAAAGTTAATAGGAATTACGTTGGATGCAAAAATAGGGCCCACATAGAGATAAATTGTCGAGTAGACTGAGCTCTGCGGCTTATGCAGTAATGAAAATTCGTCAGATCACTGACATTGAAACAGGTAGACTTGTTTACTTTAGTTACTTCCATAGCGTAATATCGTGCGGCAATTTACTGCGGGGCAATGCTGCCGTTATACTATCTTCGTGCTGCAGAAGCGGGCTATTCGAACAATTTATAACCTAAAAACTGGTAATTCTCTCAGGGAGAGATTTAAAGATATTAATATAATGACAGTTGCATCACAATGTATTTACGAGAACCTAATGTATGTTTATAAAAATATTGAAACTTTTTCTAAAAACAGTGCTATTCACAATGTAAACACTAGAAATAAAAACAAAATTACAGTACCTTATACTAGGCTCCACAAAGTAAATAATTCATTTAGATACCTGTGTGTACGTTTTTAAAATATATTCCTAAGTAATATTCAAAAACAAGAAAAGCTTTGTAAAAAAGCTTATTATAAAGTGTCTTATTACATTGCAGACAAAACAGCATGGGTTTAAAATGCTCCAATCACTTCAACAGGTATTTCTAATTTAAAATATTGTTAAGTAATGTTAAACTTGTATAACTTGGTAACGGCATATAATTTTGTAAATGTCGTTAGGGTAGACCGGGTACGTTTGTAGCAGGGTACAGTAGTACCAACGGGAATATCTCTGTAACTACGCCCCGCACTCCCGTTCTCTTCCCCTCAGGGGCCCTCTAAAACACGTGCCGAGTAACTGTGAGTACCCCGCGCATGCGGCTCGACGCGGACGCTTGTGACGGCAAGGAGAAATTTCAAGGTAGTCAAAGTAAGTTTTTTCCGTCTAATTTCATTGATCATAACTGAAAAACCTCGCATTAATTTTTACCCAGCTGCATTTTAAACGTTTCTTGCTATTGTTGGCTGTATTTTAGCAGTGTAGTGAGTCTATTTATCGGTTTAAATTAACGAGAATTTAACGTTTTTAAAAAAATGCCCTTGAGGGGACGATTGTAGCAAATTTTCGGGGATGGTTGTAGCGGAACAACCATACCCGTGGTACAATTGATCCCAATAGCACATCACACCTGGTTTCAAATTAAAAGATACCTACAAATAAAGAAAATATTAAAATCTATACAGCCTGTTCTTTTTGAACTTCCGTGACCGCCTCTAATGCCTATATTAGGTACAATGTCGATAAATACACACCAGGTAGAAAACTTGATTTCCTTCTTTCTTCGATTATGCAGGGCCATCGACTAGTACAACTACAATGAAAGCGTTTTCTCCGAAAGGAATAAGACCCTTAGGTACCAAAAGCACCTCCACGCAAAACTACAAACATAGGACGAAAGAAGAGAAAAACTGCAATGGACACAGATACACCGAAAAAGGAATCAATTAGAAAAAAATATGAAGAAATTGAATGAAAGAAAAAGCTAAAGAAGTAAAAAAATATCGTGAATTCTAAGCCCAAACCAAAAACTAAACCTAAATCAAAAGCAAAAAAACCCAACCTACCTACCTAACCTTTAATGTCAAGACTGATTACCGTAATAAGAAGAAAAAAGTATTTTTTTTATATTCAAGGGATGATTGTACCAGGGGATAATTGTACCACGGGGACAATTTGTTACAAGTGATTTTCTATACAACTTGTTGATTAGTAAAATTTATTATTTTTGACTAATTATAAGCGTCACAACTACAAAAACGTAGCTCTTATGCCCTAAAGAACCACGTTTTGTAGTCAACACTTTAAGATTAATTGTCTAAGACTAGGAAGGTTGTGTTTTAACTTTGTCAATTTTTTATATTTACTTTTGAGAAGATTGTTATGCTTTGTTATTAGTTTAATGAAAAAATGGTCTGCTGTCATGTTGTAATTCAAATAAATATATTTTTCTAACTAAAATACGATGTATTGTTTCATGAGATATCTGGTACAACTAACCCTGGGTAGGGGACATTTGTAGCAGTTCGCTTGTTCCGATTAAATGTAAAATATCTCTGTTTATATTGTTTCTACACACTTAAAGATGACGCTGCCTTAAAGCCAAAAAAACTAAATATTAATACACATTGACACTATTGCCATGATATTATAAATGGAGCCAGAAATAAATGATAAAGTTAAAATGTTACAATTGTACCCGGTCTACCCTACTTATATATTAAAGCTGTAAAGTTTCTTGCGCCCATTCTTTTCCACAGCTAAAAAATAGACGTCCTGAATGGGTAGTAGGTATAAAAATGTTTGGACGATTCAAAAGCACTTTTCTAAAGTTTATTTAAATAAAAAATATTTGACTTTGACTATGACTTTAACTTTGAACAAAATATGATAGATTTGTGTTCGTCGAGCGGCCACGTACAAAACCATGTTGCTGCGAAAGAATGTGTCGAATGATAAACGGGTATATGCGAAGGTGAACCACTCTCTCTCTATCAACTTACTGAGCACATTGAGGATTGATGGCACATTGAGGCCTGTAGTTCTCTATGAACTGACACAATGTTAGCCGTTTTCCAGATTTTAGGAAAGTATCCTTCATTAAAACACCTATTAAATAATATAGTAATAGGGCCAGCTAATGAATTCGAACATTTATAAAAGAAATAAGCAGGAATCTCATCGCAATCAGCTCCTTTTGAGCAATCAAGATTTTTAAGTAATTTACTCATGTATGTTGCCGAGATATATAAGGTCACTTTTTATCAACTGCAAATATTTTGACAAAACATCTAATTATATCAGAGAAGGCCCTAGCATTAAAAAAAAAAACAAGCAAGTTTTTTTTTTTACTTTTCCTGACACAAAAATTTTAATATTTTTAAGAGCGGCCTCTCTGTCGGTTTTTTGAATGAAACTAGGGGCACGTGTAAGCGGTAAATGCATTGCGGCCTCTCATTTTCGGCTCCTTTGAATTGAAACTACCGAAAGTGCTTTATTTTTCTTTTTAATTGAATCTAGGGTTTTTTCATAAAAATAATTTATATATGTTGTTGAATTTATCCTCAAAATATTTGCATTTGATAAAATGTAACCTTTTGTCACTAATGCATGACGTCATAACATGGGGCGCAAACCTCGGAAAATAAGGTTGGCTAAAATGTCTACAGAAATAATCATTGAAGGCGTTACAAATTTCATATCATGTTGATTATATAAAGATCTATTATTGGTGTATTGCATTAGATTATAATAGTTAGATTGATTCTTTCTTTTAGATTTTACATATTTCAAGCATATTTCCAAAAAGTTTAGGTGCTAATTTTATTTTTTCTTCAGAAAACCTAATATAAGATGAGTAATATTTTGGCTCAATTTTTTTCAACCGCGCACGTAATATCGATAGTGTACTATAGTCATCATGATTACCATATTTCTTCCAAAGCCTATGAAATTTTGCCATTTCCTTAATTAGTTTTATAAGAGCATTACTGTACCAAACAGGATAGGTATGTGAAAGCGATACTGTTTTTTGAGGTACAAATTCAGATAACGCAGTTTTTAAACTTTCATAAAAATTATCAATTGCATTTTGAAATGTCTGAGTACTTAAAAATCATAACTTTCTAGTTAAGATGAAAAAACCCATCACGAATCACCAAATCGCGTAAATAAAACCAGCTATTCCGTACATTTTAGAAAAAGAAACGGCATATTTCTTTACAATTTTGAAATTGGTACTTACCAGAAAAAAAAAATTGCCGTGGTTAAATACTGGAAATAAACTTTGGCTGTAGGTATGTCACAGGCGTTTTGTTATTTAAGGGTATTTCATCATCATCATCACCATAATCTCAGCCAAAAGACGCCCACTGCTGGGCAAAGGCCTCCCCCAAGGATCTCCACAACGACCGGTTTTGTGCTGCTCGCATCCAGCGGCTTCCCGCGACCATGGGTATAAGGGTATTTATCGAATTTAATTAATAAGCTTTAATAACTTAAGGCAGATGACACCACTGGAAAAGTGAACACAACTATTTTTGTATTTATTTCACTTCTTACTTTGTATTTGCTACGTACCTCAATAGCCGAGTGACAAAGCGCTGGGCCACAAGGTGACAAGCGATATCTAAAGATCTTGGATACAGTTCCAGGTTAGGAAAGTGAGTTTTGGATGTTTCGATGTTAGTGCTCGAAGCTCGAATTTGTGATCCTGCATTTTACAAGCGTGGTGATTAAGCCAATAACCATATTTTCCTAGTTAGAGAGTAGGGTAGTTGCATTGTTCGACAGGAAGCACTGATCGACACTTTTTTCCTTACCCTTTAACGGGCAATACAGTTTTAGATATTCATTGGTTTTCAATCTTATTCTAAATTCAATATTCGGTGGCAAGATAGCTACCATTGCCTTCTAGAGGGTTAATAATTGAAAATACTTAGAGATCGGCAACTAATATTTTACTTTAGTAACAATTTAATACACCACCTGCTTCCTGGCAGTCACCCAGTAAAATTTCAATGAAATTCTGTATTAGTTTTTGGTGGTCTAAAACACTGTGTCGAACGCTCGGTCGTGTCGGGCTTACTGTGTCGAACACTCGGTCGTGTCGGGCTTACTGTATCGAACACTCGATCGTGTCGGGCTTACTGTGTCGAACACTGATGCCACTACGATATACAGGCTTTTGTTTATTGTTGTTAAATACCGATAAAAAAAAATTGCGTTGCAAGTCATATTCATTCATAGTATTTTTTTTAATAATTGTTATAATTTAATCTTAATAGGAAACAAATTCTTGAGACTTCCTAAGATAATACGTTATTTTTTAAATATGTAACTAACTAAAGTAATACCTGTGACAAAGACCATATCACATCAATCGCCAAAAAACATTTTTTTTCAATATTAAGCACGATAAATATAAAACATATTTATATATTGTTATATAAATATATAACAAAGATCGAAACAACGGAGGTTTTACAAAGACGTACTTACAAAGTCCGGCCGTTAAGATCAAAAGTTAACTGCGTCATTAAATGACAACCCAGTCAGACTACTGGATTATCATTTAGCAGCTACTTCATGCCTGGGGCCGGGAAAACACATTGCAATTAAAGCTTTGCGCTGACGTATATAAGATTAAAACTGTTTTAAGATTTGTGAGTAAATAAATAGATGCGGGGTCCATTCACGACATTCGGAGTAACGACCGTCTTAATAACTACGAAAGTAGCAGAACGCGGATAGTCAAGTTTGACGAAGACAGTTTCAAGATTTCTACACTTGGATTTTTGTATTACGCCCCTCGGTTGGAATCGCTCGGTTGGAGCGGCCACAGTGTGACGACTGTCGCTGGCATCCGCAGCCGCAGCAGTCCTCAGTTCTCAACATGGTTCCGTCGAGCGCACTCGTGCTCGCGAGCTGCGCGCTGCTCGCCCTCGCCGCCGCCACGGACGTGCAACAGTGCGCCGGTGAGTGCAACGTGACACCTCATTAGCTTAATTATAGAGATCGCGACGCCTTGTATCAATGCGACAACTACACGCTTTAGCTTAATGACGTTTGCCTGTACCAGTACGTATTTGGAAAAAGAGCAGTTTAAGGTTTAAAGAACACAGGTTCTTTAAGAAGTATACAGTAAATACTACTTTGTTTTAATTTTTTTATTTAAAGTTTAATTTATAATAGTAGTGCATATCATCATCATCATCATATCCAGCCTATACTAGTCCACTGCTGGACATAGGCCTGTAGTGTATATATAAGGTCTTCAATTTATGATTGAAAAATAAGGTCTCATATCGTTGTTGACAAATGATACAACATAGACGGTTTTGAAATCGAAAGAAGCTAAGTAGGTGCTGCCTTTATATAAGCTAGTCGACCTGCTTTCGTCTCGTTTTACGCTGCAGATCGTAAATGGGGCTATTGGCGTACTCGTTGATGTCTGTTGTTAGGTGACACCAAACAATGGTTTTAATATCCAGTAACAAGAATAACATTATACCTTCTTCCTTAGAAGAATACAATATATACTATACCTATGTTATCATAGTGTGTCATATTACGGCTACCAGACCTTATTGCAACTTGATTTATATATTTAGTCGGCAATTAGTCTAATGTAGTCGTTTTAAAGGAAAATATTTACTGGCGCCGTTTAGAAAACACTTAGTTGGAACACTTCTGAAACTTCAGAAGAAAAAAAATTCGCGGAGATCTGGGTTTAGAAAATTTTGATGTTTAGGTAACAGTAAGAAGTAGAACCTGTATTCCAAAATGAAATTTGTGTCGGTCCTATTTTCCGAATTTATCGCGTTAACTAACCTTATCACAGCTAACTCTGTTTCTTGAGATGTCACTTATTAAAGTTCTGATTAGTTTCGGTAATTAGTCGTAGGTAACTTAACGTAACTGGTATGCAGAAAGAACTTTTCGGTTTTTTGCTCAGAACAATAACTAAAGTTATAGAAACCGGACTAAAATAGCAACACAAATACATCAGTTCGCACTATTTTTACTATTGTTATAGGTGATGTATTGGAAAAAGATCGATTGACCCTTTTCTTTCGTAATGTCGAAGGTTGTCACACTATATTGTGACGTCATATTTGAGGTAATGCGGTAATTGTATCGACTTTATTGTCGATATAAATAGGTAATTGAAAACAACAACATAGTATTTCCTTTGTCACTTATTATTAAACATACATATTTATTAAACATTCATTTTAAATTGACAATAAATACACAATAACACAACCCAAAACATTAATAAATTGCACTATCAAACAGCAAACTCATTAAAAAGAAACAATTTGAATGAATCTACTCGCATTTAGTCTTTTAACTTAAGATCAAAACAACTTCAATTAATTAATTTAGTTAAACTTTAATAAAATCTTAGTGATAAAAAACACAAATGTTGAAAAAATCTCCACGAGCAGGATTTGAACCTGCACCCTTCTGACTTTCCGGGTCAGGTGCTCTTCCAATTGAGCTATCGTGGTTCTAACATGCCCGCCGAAATTATTCAACACTTTTTACTTTGTTCGCAACAAAATTTGCGTTAAAAAATTATTTGAACATTTATCTTAGTGATATTTATTTAAAGATGGGCTAGGGCTAGTATGTATACAGAAAAAGGTTTAATCATCATTAAAAAACAATACAATATAAATCTTAGCAATTACACAGCAATTATATAAAATATGATTTCGTAAATAGTAAGTAACACTAATTTCAAAATTTGATTTTTATAATCAAGTTCTGAATATGTCTGAGTATACCGCTCGTCATCTGTGCCAAGGATTTCTGCAAAAAAAATAATTTCAGATTATAATAAATGTTTAATACGTTCAAAATGAAAATTAAAAGCTTTTTATGAATTAATTACTTACCGGACTTCCAGATATCCTGAAATCCTACCGGATATCCTGAAATTACATTATTTCTTTATTTTACTGTAGACATGTCTTTGTGTTAAATTTCTGAGGAGTTTCTTGAATCTGCAGACCTGTGCTGTGTTTTCCTTTACAGGCTTTCGTTAGCACTTTCTGTAAAACTGTAAAATCAAGTTTTGTCGGTTCACCGTTTAAGTTAAGTTTTTTCTTTGCAATTAATTGCTAACATGAATTGAATGAATTCATACACATTATACTATTTATCAGATCCATTAATAATAAATAATGTAGGAACCGCATTTTCTCTAAGTCGCCTCCATTTCATATTTCACTTACAGACAAATGAATCCATAGTAAAATGCTTAGAACAAATATGATTATGCCGTTTTGAAGTCCAAAACTATTTATCCACTATTATTTTTCTACTTCGCCTTTAGCATGGACTTACATTAGTGCATGGTCTTTAGGAAATCTTTAAAATAAAAGTATGCACATTGTTTACATCACTACTATACATGATGAAGATAACCTGATGCAGTTTCTGAATTATTGCTAAATCTGCTATTAAAATTGAATTCGCGGCTGGTTTTCGCTACAAAATGGTTCTACCAAATTTTATTTGTATTTTTATTCGCTTATCAGTTTACATTCGACAAATAATTTAGCAAAAACATACCGACTGAAAGTCAATAGTCCTTGACTATTTTCTTTTCGTGATTAATACAACTTGCAGCCCCCAACTACAAAAGTAGTTGTACCACATAGGCCACACACTCACTATTTCTAGTAATTCGAAGCATTTGTGCAATCTAGGCAGAAATACTATTAAAATCTGAAATAATTATGGGAGCTTACGACAATGTTGTTGGCATAATTGATGTAAGTTATTGACAGTCGATACTAATAATAGTAGGGGGGCCCACGATGCTAAATGGGGATTTAGGTAGTCGAGCGTCATAGAGACCTATTGGGTTGCGAAGCTTAGATGATAAAAAGAAATAGTTATTTGTTATACAAGAGTGCAAAGTTGCTTTTTAACCGCGTGCTCAATTTTGATGACCGAGCAAGCGAAGGATTCTAAAATTGAATCACGAGCGCAGCGAGTGATTCAAAAATTAGAATCCTGAGCGTTAGCGAGGGAATCAAAAGAGCACCAGGTGAAAAATCTTTGCACTCGAGTGCAACACGTAACTTTTCATCCCACCTCAGCGAGGAAATGACTAAATGCAAAAAATAACATTTACAATCACAAGTTACTTTTATTACAATTTAGGTATTAACTACTACATTATGATAGGTAAGTATTACAGAATAATCTTTAAGTTGTAACAAATAATACTTAAGTATAATTAAGAAAAATTGAAAGTAACGTTGCTACAGTTACTTAAGAGTGTGCAGCGCGGACGCAAAACTGCGAGTTTCAAGTTTCTTTATGATAGAGAGCGAGTAGCGCGTGGCAGTGGTATGACAACGGCGCACGACTACAAATACGCACGCACACTAATATCTGTACAGAGTAGGCTGGTGATTTAATTAGAGCAATGTTTACTTTCGTAAAATCATAGGCGTTTGGGTAAAAAATAATAGAAGTCTTACTATTTTCATATTTATATTTTTTTATTGAAAAATAAGACAACAGTGGCCTGTGGAATATCAATACAAACATTTCGATGTCGGATCATTGTTTCAATTGTGCTATATTTCCAAAGTTTCTGAAGAAATAAGTTTGTGGATATCATTACTTTAACGTACTGTTTATGCAGTTTCTGGGTATTTGTTTCAAATTCCAAGACAACCATGGCCTTGTGAAAGGATAAAGCTAACCTACACTAGGCCTTTTAATGTATATGATCTATTCAGCGCCTAGCACCAGTGACTTAAAAACACGTAAATTTTCGAAATTCCGCGCGGCACCCCCTTAAGTTGAGTGTAATATTTTTGTTAGGTACTGTAATGTTGGTGTTAGTGACTTGTGTACTGTAACACCCCGCTGGGTCGTTACTTAAGGTACCGGGGGTTGTATCGAATAATAACACTTTAAAAGCTTTAAATATCTATATTGCTTTCAACATGAAATCATAACAATCAAATCGTCGTCGCGGCCCGTCACCGAGTCCGCGATGTTCTTCTTTTTTCTTCCATCCCTTTTTCTTCTACTACGTTTGAATTCAGGCCACAGCGGCTGCCAGTAAGTATGCCCGAGCAAGGAGTCCCGGTTGCTACAGTACTGAAAATTCGGCACCATGGAGGTAGAAGTAAATAGGTTTGATGATGTTTTGAATTCACAAACTTAGTGCACACGATGTTCTAAATTCAATTTTACTTTATCCTCTAGCGGATAAAAACGGCTTTTGCGCTCAGATATCGAAGAGTAAAAATACTCTTTCCGAGATGGGGGGATGAAAAAAATATTAGTTAATGTAGGTATACCTTTTCATCGGTGGGGAGCGTCAATAGATTTTCAAAAATGTAAAAAAAAACCTGTTGCATGGACATACTCGAGCGCGTCAGTCCCACGTATTTTTAATAATGTACGTAATTTGATCGTTTGCATGGTGGGGGTGGTCGTACGTAAGGGTTGAAAATAAGAAAAAAAAAATTAGTTGAGCGCTTCTGATTTTCTAAGGGGATGTTAAATGAACCTAAAAAAAGCTCTCATTCAATAATCTGACGATTTGGATGTGACGTAATCTCGCGGCCACTATTCGAATGTGCAAAAAAATTCGCCATTTTGAAATACCTACTCAAGCGGGTCAGATTATGATGTATTGTCCTAGACGTGCTGTCCCACTTATATATATTAGTGGTCTAAACTTATATCTGACGATTATCTGGAGGGATTTTTTTCGATCTTTTTAATTCATTGAACTGAATAATTGAAAAGCTCAGGAATATAATATTAATAATATTAATATCACTCATAGTAAATATTTATAACTTATATTAAAATAACAAAATAAGCCAAAACGTTGGAAATACGTTGTAAATATAATATCATGCCACGAACGTCTGTGTGATGATCAGCTGTGATGGCGTCATGGCAACACAGTGTAGTATGAGTTTTGTTTACTATCCGCATTCAATCGATACGATCGTTTACGAAAACGAAAATTTGTATGGCAAAATGCCAATTCTTCTCGTCAGGAGGCGCTGCTTCAATTCCATACTAATTTTCGTTTTCGTTAACGTGATCAATGGCAAATAAAACTCGCACTAGGCACCCGGAAACCAGAGTGGGGACGGAGTGAGATGGGGCTCATATTTGCCGCGCTTTAGTAAATCCCGAAATCCCCGCTTGGGCTCCACTACTATAATACGCGAACAAGTCAAATATATGTATCTAAAGCGAACTGTCATCTTTTAAATCAATGTACCTACTTCTGAATTTGGCCGGGCAGAGGGCCTCAGGGATCTTATTTTTGAGAGCTCAAATGATGACTGATGACATAACAATACAAAAAATAAAAACTAAGTGTCAACCATTTGTCGCACTCCAACCTCCATTTCTAGCCATAAGATAGAACGGAACTAAACATAGTTGCACGTTTTTTGGATTGGATTTTTTGGAACTAAACATAGTTGCACGATGTCGGATAATGATGACGTAGACGTACCTAGTGCCGTCGTAGTAAGTTTTAATCAGAACCTTGATGGTTAAACACGAAATGCTGTTTACGGTAATGCAGATGCTCAAAAAGAACATGGGTACTAAACCCAAGACTAGACAAGAACTGGTATTCGGTTTAGGCTGTATGCGGTTAGGTTGGTAGTTTAAAAGAGTCGTTGACGGACACTTCATAAAGATATAAAAAATCTTAAATAAAACTTTAAATAAGTACTTAAACGCTTTAAAAAAATATACAAAACAAATCAAGGGATTGCCATGAACAGCCGATTCGTACCTGTAGCAAACGTGTTCTTGATTAATAAAGTTATCATTAGCCCGTCAAACACCTTTAAAATGTACACTAGCTGAAGTATTGAAGTAGCATATAATTCATAAGGAGAGTAAAAGAGACTGGCCAAGTAATAGTGATTATCCTTACGTGTACTGTCATAATTACCGGGCTGGAAACAAGATAATTTAATGAGCAACAACAATGGCAGATGCATTCAATTACTGTCATGACGTTGCATTCACTAGCTTGCCCCTGACATTAGTTGGTGCATCATAATATTTGTAATGGTAATTTTCTTAGTAGAAGCCTCATTACTTGACAAATTGGGACATAGCTTGCAAAACGGTATATATGTACAATATTAAAAAGCTCATATTCTATATGTGCTAGGCTTTCCTCTATATGGAGTCAGGTTTTCAGTCAATGCTTTTTTGTGTCAATACAGGTAACTGTTTAAATTATGAACCCAGTTTCTTTCCGTCTGTTGATTGCTTTGGTGAAATCTTAATACACAATAATGCCCATAATTATGGTGATGTTGATCGGCTACTCAACATGAACTTTTTAATGCAAGACGGCGTTGTTACAAAAGTTAGGAGTTCACTTTTACAGAGAACCAGCATAGCTATTTTGTGAGAGAGGAAAAAGAAAATGTTTGCGAAATGCAGTTTAGGTTAGGCCGTCTGATGACCTTTATTGGTTAAATTAACATTTTGATGTAAGACAATGTACTTTTGAGACTACTCATAAGATATTTAATAACTATCTTAAACACGAAATTATCGGCTGGCTTCACTTAACAAATACTTAGAGCATGTATTAAAAAACTACTTGTATGGTGCAGCGACCCAAAGTATTTACATACTATCTCTTTTGTGCCTACGGTGAGTCTTCACCTCCGAAAATAAGAGCCTCTGAGTCCGTCCTGCGCCAGAGCATGCATTCACCAAATATTAAATTGTGTGCAGGACAAGCGTTGATGCAACAGGCGATAAAGCTTACTCGTCGACCGTGACCGTGACCATGGCTGACCTGTGGCCTAGCCGCAATGATCGCTGCTATTTTATTTATTTAAGAAAGGTCACAAACAATAACGTTAGGTCATGTCATGTCATAAATCTTAACCGTACGCTACTAAGCTCTAGCCTATACTGACTACAGTAATTCATTAATTAGCAAAAATAATAAGCAGCCGCAAGGCAAAGGCTGTAGGTTGTATTATTTAACATTTTAACGTTGATTAACTATATAATTTAAACACAAGTTGTGCTAGCACGTGCAAATATACGTCATAAATAATAAGCATTGAGCAGTTTTATGTAAATAAATGTAAATAAAACTATTCAGTTTTAGGGGCCTCGGCAAAAAACAAATGCTTTTAAAGCATACAATGTTTTTATTGCTAACGCTATATAAAAAATATAAATCACAAAATATGTTAAAATGCTTGAGCAATCAACAACTTTTGCGCTTCTTGTAGAAGGTTCCGGAACTAGATAATTAATGGATGCCTCTTCTTAACACCAAGATAAAGATGACGACACCATGACGACAGTATCAAAAAATCAACGATTTAATGATTTTAGGGGAAAATACATATTAAAAAAATTTAAAACACTGGTTTAGAATCATTAAAAAAATTGTGATTATTTATAAGATATAAGATTTTCAATAAAATAAAACATTAAAATACTGCAATCGGCCATTTTGACTGAAACACCGCATGACGTCACGAAAAGGTAAACTCCGCTGTCAATATTGTCTTTCACTGTGTTTTTTTGTTGTGAATACTACTGATGATTACGCATTTGAATGGATTTTTTATTCGTTTACGTGTGATTTATCGACTCCACTCGACTATAACAATGGAACCAAGCTTTGTTAAGGCAAACAGCTCAAATTTGCCCAGGATTGATGTCTTGATGTGAGGTATTCCACGAAGCACACCCAAACGAAGCACATCCAGTGTTGGGCGAGTTTCTCGCAACAAATAGCCGACGCCATAACACCTGCGAGCTGTTTTCGCCCACTATTGAAAAATATTAGAAAAATGGCTTAAAGCTTCGTTAATCTTAAGTTTATTACCGAAATAAATGTATTTTCGTAAATAGTAAATGTGTACCTACATTACGGAAGAGGATTTCAAAATCTTTCGTCACGCCTATTACCAGCTCATGTTAATATGTCCAGAACTTTCCCTATGGATGGATAGCGAGAATAGGCCACAACAGGGTGCCAAGTGCGAGTTTCTTTCGCCATTCGATCACGTTAACGTAAACGAGAATTGTGTATAGCAAAATGTTAACTCCTCTCGTATGCCGCCAGGAGGCGCTGCTTCAATGCCATACTAATTTTCGTTTTCGTAAACGTACGGTAATCGAATGAATACGGATAGTAAACATAACTCACACTAGGCACCCAGACCACCACGCGGGCCCAGTGCACATTGGTGGTTGTTAACGCGTTGTAACGGTTGTTATTAGCGGCTTATATACAATGTGTGTATATCTTACCGGCATCGTCAAAGCATTTAAGAATACCTAGTCGTTCTACAAAGCCGAACTTGTCTAAGCATTAACAATATTTTATATATAAGTATATTATTATATACTCTGCCTAGTCAATGAATGAAATGCCTAGGTATTCTATAGAATGCCACGAGGCAAACAGTATACCTGTTGGAAGGAAATGAAGGACAAATAAAACAGGGGTGTAATATTTCAAATGAGTGATATAACGTTTAAATCATCAAAGTTTTGTAGCAAGCAATTAATTAATAAGGCATTCCGATTCTGGCGCTTCGCCGGCTGCTGCCATTGGATAAGAAGGGTAAGACAGAGGATAGCCGTGAAAACAAGCAGAATCACATCGTTTTCAACAAAAACTCCGAAAGTCTTTAGTGGCGGACCGTCGTCCGACACTATTTGTTTCGGCACCCCATCCTAATCCTACTCCATATAATATATGCGGTACAATACACAGAGAGACGCAACGTCCCTCCGAAGAGCCAGTGGATCGAGCCGACCTGAAATAACTATGTCGATAATTCGAGCAGCTCTGCGTTGAATGCGGTCAAATGGAAGGAGTTGGTACTGGGGTGCTCCAGCCCAAAGATGGGAGCAGTATTCCATAATTATGCGGCCTGACCTGTGCTTTATACAGTTGTATGCGGTGGGCCGGCATGAAATACCCACTGACTCGCTCTATTAAGCACACCCAGCTTTTTCGAATCTAATTTAGCTTTACCTTCCAAATGACCCCGAAACAGAACGTCACTCGAAGGATCCCAATAGTCGTGTTAAAGTGGGAGTGGGGGGGGTTAAAGTAGACTTTGTCGGCCCCAATTCGAGACATGACTTAACATGTTCTCGGTGTCAGTCACAAGTTTATTCCGGCTCTCGATGACGCTTACCAGAGAAATATTAGCTCGTCCGGTATAGAGCGTGTCCCCAGTACTGTCGTCCGCATAGTAATGAATGCTGTTGTTATGCAACATGTCATTGATATGCAGAAGAGTAGGGGATAACACATACCCCTGCGGGACTCCAGTATTCACGGGCTTCATGTCAGAGCACAAGCCGTCGTCTACGACTTTGATGCTACGCCCAGCGCCCAGAAAGAAAGCTTGTGACCCACGAACACAATTTCTCAGGAAGCCCGTATGATGGAAGTTTAGCGAGAAGAGCCCTGTGCCATACCGAAGGCTTTCGCTATCGCGCTCGACTGCCTCCGCCCATCGGTGAGTGAAGTACACTAAAAGATCACCAGTCGAACGACCGCGGCGAAAACCATACTGGCGATGGCTTAGTAGCTGATTCTCTTCTAGGTACCACAAGAGCTGGCAGATTGTAATGGACTCCATTACTTTGGAGAGCAAAGAGGTGATGGCTATAGGCCTGTAGTATCCGAGCGATCGCCTTTTTCCACCTTTTCGCGCTCGTCTTGACTCCGCTGGTTTGCTATTTTACGTAAATTAATATTTTCAGGACTTTCACTAATGTCTCTAATCACATTGGCAACGTTTCATTGACCGATAGAACGCATAGCTACTTCAGCAGCCATCATTAATTCACCGACACTTCGCGAATGCACGAGATCCTAAACTCTAAGTTTCTTCGTCTTAAATGACGAATCCTCAGTCTTTTCGAGGCCTTCCAGCTGGACTCACATCTTAAAATGATGTAGAAGGTCTTGGCTGGGTAGTGCGTAAGCTAAATTGTATGTCCTCAGCATTTAGCCAACTTTCATTTGTAGTTAAAAATCGCTCCTTTCCTGCGGCCAACTATTTGGCAGCAATTTTGTTCGAAAAACTTGCTATTTTTATTATTATCTTAAATTTCTCTCTGACAATATTCAGTAAATCAAAGAAGTTAAAAAAGACACAAGTTTCTTTCGTCTTTCGTGTGCTTTAACCACTTTTCTGAAAATTCTTTTCATGAAAAAAAGTGAACTTTCTCTAAAAAAAAAAAAATATTGTACTCCAGTGTGCTAGCTAAAATAAATTACATTAAAGAGAAAGGTTGCTCATATAATATATCTAAAATTTAGCCCGGAAACAAGCGGGAACATGCTCCTCCTGGACGTTTAAAGTTAGAAAACAAAGAAAAAATATCACTAAATTTTCATTATATTCAAAAAAATATATAGCATTAATGTAGACGATATAGAACTTAAATCATATGATAGAATATAGTACTCACCTTCTGAAATAAAATCCATAACAACAAACTTTCACAAAATTATAAACAATCACGCGAAAATGCAACTGATTATTCATAAATTTTTGCACTTACCCTCATTAAGGCTTCTAAACCCTTATAACTCATTACTCTGGAATATTAGATCAAAACAAAAACTGGAATCGTGTGTTTTGGGGTGTCTTTATCATTCATCATTTCCTGGAAATCGTGTCATGTATTTTGTCCACCTAGCTTGTTCTATGCGAAATACTGTGGGCCGTACTGCAAACTGCTTTACTACAAAAGCTTAAAACAGATGCTGTTACTTTTTAGCTAATATTTTTATACAGAGACACATTATTTTAATCACGTATTTAGCCATTGTTTTACTTAAAACACTATTTTGTATTAAAAGGTCTATCTCTATCTATTTAAATGTCGCGTCTACTACATCTAAATAAGTTTTTCTAAACATCGGACCCAAAAATCCAAATGCCGCTTTGACTAAGGCCTGACAGGCCATAATAAAAATAATAAAACAATATGATCACATTGGAGTTAGGACTTTAGTTGGGTAGACAATTCGAGGCTATATCTATACTAATATTATAAAGCTGAAGAGTTTGTTTGTTTGGTTGGTTGATCGCGCTAATCTCAGGTACTACTAGTTCGAATTGAAAAATTATTTTTGTGTTGAATAGTCTGTTTATTGAGGAAGGCTATAGGATATATTACATCACGCTATGACTAATCACTAATTAACGCGGATGAAACCGCGGGGCACAGCTTGTTAAGTATATACTTACTTATACATTTATTTAAACACAAATAGTTATCGTGCCGTTCGTTGTACCTGTTGTCCGTGATACTGCTTCTTGGTATTTTTCCTTTTAAATTGTTGTCTTGCAATATTGAAATAATAATAACCTCTGTTGAAGGTTATTTGGAATGGAATTACATTTAAAAAAAAATCAGATTAAAAAAAAATATTTTTTACTTTTTATTTTTTAGTGCTAATTGCTGCCCTGAAGCTGAATTAAATATTTACAAAATATCTACCCGACCCAGCGAGGAATCGAACCTGGGTCTTCCGCAATCCGGGCGGCTGACGTAAGCACTGAATATTTAAACTGCTTTTAAATTTTTGAGTGCTTTTAGCGGCACAGTGCCATCTATCCAACGGTTGCAACCGATGGCTGGTTGGCATTTAATTTTTTACTGTATTTTATAAATATGACAATTATTTATCTGATAGGTTTCTAAATGTTATCCAACTGTCAATTAAGTTAAAAAAAACTTTTTTTTATAATTTCTTTTCCTTATCGTCCTTACCGTTTAGTACGGGGTTACTTTTGAATCAAGTGTGACAATGATCACAATAATTTGTCTTACGTTCTAGGCGCCTCTAGCATTGCTGCCTGCCTGCACAAAAATCATACCGCAGCTGCAGGCGTACATGTAGAAGACAACTTCAAGGAACTGTGATCAATATCTATACTAATATTATAAAGCTGAAGAGTTTGTTTGTTTGTTTGTTTGTTTGTTTGTTTGTTTGAACGCGCTAATCTCAGGAACTACTGGTTCGAATTGAAAAATTCTTTTTGTGTTGAATAGTCCATTTATTGAGGAAGGCTATAGATAGGCTATATTACATCACGCTATGATTAATAGGAGTGGAACAGTCGCTAATTAACGCGGGTGAAACCGCAGGGCACAGCTAGTAATAGATATACAACGCGTAACAGAAAGGTGTGGCCCAAATGAAAAGATCCAAGGTGTATCCGATCTAGATCTTGCATGCAGAGTTACTAAGTCATGATTATTAACTTTAACGTGTTATGCAATTTTTAATTTAATATTTCTATTGTGACGCCACATCAAAATAAACAAGTCTCAACCCTAGTGGTTTAGTAACCTCTGTGTACTAACATTTATGATCACTGCTGCTTGCTTATGCGTGCCTCGCGCACAAATATAAATATTTCATTAACCATTGCATGACAAATTAATGTTAATTATTATCTCTTAATAACAACACATACAAGTTTTAGATGGATGGATGAAGTGTATCACTTTGGATCTTTTCATTTTGATCACATCTTTTTGTTACACGTTGTATAATATGAGTTTATATAATTTTACACAACTGTTGTTACAAACAAATTACAAATAGTAAAAGTGTTGAGGAAGCGAGTGCGTGTACAAATTCTTTCAACACATTTCGAATAGGTCCAGAAATTAAATTGATAGTTTTTTATATTGAAGAATATAATAAGATATACCTACTATAATCAAAATGAACGTAAGTGGATGGTTACCATTAATTAAGTATGACCTTGTGTTTTGTATTCTTTGTTTAATTATTGCGGTTTTAAGGACAAGGACAATAAAACGCGCTGCTTAAATCTTAGCCACAGTTAATAAGAATAAGAACTATGCACTCGGCTCGGAATCGGATTAATAAATTAAAATAACCATATGGTTGTATTAATACAATGGTTGGATTAATCCAACAACTCATATTATTCTCCTGTCTTCCTTGCTAATAAATTACTAAAAACACTGTTGCCAGTAGTGATTCGATAAAAAACAAAAGAAAATTGTTATATTTAAAAGGTTTTAATAAGATAAAGAAACGACTGTAATTCACAGAAATAATGTTAAAATATGACGTCTATATCATCGTAATTTTTAAAGATTGTTACATGGTGCAACTCACCCTAAGTTATTTAAGATGTTTAATTCGAGTATACAGTCAGGTAATTTTTTTAAGAATGTGTAAGGCGTGACGAGCTTAAACAGAAACTACAATTTTGTCGAAAACTAAAAATGCACCACTCTTAAATGACGACCTCCTTGGTCGAGTGGCTTGCACACCGGTTTTCAAGGTGTCGCCATCTCTGAGGTCCCGGGTTCGATCCCCGGTCGGATCAATTTAGAAATACCTGTTTTTCTAAATTGTTTCGGGTCTGGGTGTTTCCTATGTATAATAAGTATGTATTTAAGTATATTATGTATGATTATCCGTTGTCTAGTTAACCATATAACGAGTTTCTTAAGGAAGCTTTTCTTGGGGCTAGATAATTGGTGTGAGTGTGGGAAACATTATTTATTATTATTTATTTATTTAAATTGAAACTGCCCTTTTTGTGACATAGGCACACGACATGAATTTAAAGGCGGACTGGTGTGAGCGAACGCGCTGATTAATGTGCCTTTTAATATTCTTAACACACCATTGGACTCTCATATAAAGCTAACATGTGCTTAGTGAAGATATTCCAAACACGGATTTACCTACCTGTTAAAAGTTTTAGTTTCCCAAGCACGAACTTATCTGTCAAAGTTATTCTTTGTGTTTGTTGTCTTCTGATAATAAGTTTTATGAAGTTAATATTCATATACATGCTCGTACATGTTTTGGCTGTTTATACAATAGTTAGACAGAAAAAACTACTGTCTGGTTACTTAAGATGGAAGTGCTGTCGTGGTCATGTGTTTAACTTAACTTTTTTATTTTATTTCTTACCATTAAAAAAGTACAATAAAACATACATTCACATCACATTACAAATCACTAAGATTTAAATATGTGCTAGAGTTCGCTGTTACTTAATTAATTGTTATAATAATCTAGTTTTAAGTTTTACAACCTAATGCAAGTCAAGTTAAGTTTACTCACAGAACACCAGAAAGAGGACCTTTTCTGGTTTCTGTGAGTTTACTTGAGGCAAGTCGTCAAGATATAAATACGAGTACCTACTTATAATAGTATTCAGAGTGCAAAATAGTAATATAAAATGGTTATGATATAGGCACATTATTCTGCCCGGTTTCTGAGGTATTTTTAACAGGAGTTTATCTGTTCAATATCGCTATTGGTTCGATAACTTTGAAAAGTGTGTTTCTGAGCAACACATGGTGAGATAAATTCCGTTTAAACTCCGGTCAACTTAACTAGTCAATGCTCGCCATTTATCGGATCCATAACTATTTGACGATTCATGTCATATAAATGTACATTGTTCTTTCAAGTTATCAAAAAGTTATTTTCATGAAAAGCATCTTTTCTCTTATGAAATTTAATTTTTTTTTTATTATTTAAAATTTTGCAGTCAATGCTATATGTATGCTGTACGACCGGTAATCTAAGGGTCGTGGGTTCGATTCCCACTCAAGCTACCTGAGACTGATGGATTTTTTCTAGTAAAGTGTTATCTTATAATTTCGTAATTTCCAATAAATTTTCTACTGTTTTCCAGATTCCATTATTAAAAGTAATTTTTTTTTAAACCAGTACCTGCAACAAAACCTTTCAGGCAATAAATCTGACGTAAACATTATAATAACACCACGCTACGATTGAAAAAAATAATTAGGTATTGTGTTTGATTTGATTGATTTGATGTGGTTCATACAGCCGCTGACAAATTAGTTGAAAAAGCTGACAAAGTTTTCTTAATTTATAATTAACTAGCGGCCCGCTTGTGACTTCGTCTGCTTGGAGTGAACCCCCGTATCCTATAATAATAATAATAATAATAATATAAATCTAGTTTTAAGAAAGAAAATAAATAAAGAAGATAATAATAATTTATTCAATATCTTTTACAAAATAAAACAAAATGTACATACAAATTCTTACTAACTAGGAAAAATACAAATCATGCCTGAACTAGGAAATCCTGTTTTTTAGGCGAGAAATTAGGGCTAAGCATTTAAAAATAAGTATAATTATCATTTCTTAATAGGTATTTTACATATGCATGCATTAGGTAAACAATAAAATCAAAATATTAATCAAGTAAAAGAAAAAGGAAGCGTTAACTTATAAACTTAGCAACTTTCTTTTTAATTATAAAACAAAATCTACGAAATAAAAATAAATTAAAATTAAATAAATAAATATAGTAATGTTTACTTATCTACAGTCAACAATTTCTCTGTATCGTCATAGGACATTATTTGCAGGGCATCCTTTAAAGCTATCTTACACTTATTGTAATTAAGAGAATATATATTTGCTATCGCATTAAGTCTATTATAGAGAAGTGGACCTAGGTACATGTAAAATTTGGAGGTATACGCATGTTTTGTGCCAATTCTTTCTGTACAAACTATGTCTTTTCGTCTTTTATTAGTAACTTCAGAGTTGAAAGGAAGTGCAGCATGCTGCTTTAGTACTATACTCAATATAAATAGCTGACGGACTGTTAGTACTTTACATGATTTATATAGAAGGTTAGTAGGAAAAAGAAAAGGGCGGAAAGTGGACACCTTGAGAATCGCTCTCTGAGCTCTCTCGATTGTTAACAACAACGATTTACCCGCTCCACCCCATGAGTTAATACAGTATGGTAGTATGGACTGGCATAGAGCCAGGTACACTTGCCTGATTATTGTAGAGTCTGCAATATAGCGTAATTTTTGAACGCAAATATCATCTTACGTATCCTATTACTTAAAGCTTCTATATGAGGTTTAAAAGAAAGAGATTTATCTATTATAACGCCCAAATATTTTATTTTATTCGTATTTTTAATACTGGGACACATACAATGGTTGCCATTGGGGGCTCTACAACAATGAGCATATAAAGCTAAGTTTAAGTAAATCAAAAACAGGGAAGGTCCTAGGATACTTCCTTGAGGTACGCCAAAGGATGTATTTCTCTTCTCAGCACTGAGGACGCTGCCAATCCTTACGCATTGGGTACGTTCTTCCAAATAGCTTGTAAATAGTTTTAACTGAGTTCCTCTTATACCTAAAGTTTCAAGTTTGCGCAACAGAATAGGGATTGAAACTGTATCAAAAGCTTTGGCGAGGTCCAGGAAAATGCCTATTGTGTGACTTCCTTTATCAAGTTCGTGTATTATATAGTCCGTTAAATGGTGTACAGCATCGGCAGTCGATACTTTAGGTTTGAATCCAAACTGTGTCTTAGATAGTATTGATTTATCCTCCAAATATTTAATTAATCTTTTATTTATAATTTTTTCTAATACTTTAGACAGAGACGGCAATAAGGATATAGGTCTATAATTTGACACTTGATCTTTACTCCCAGATTTGTACACAGGTACAACAATGGCTTTTTTGAGACACTTAGGGAAGCTTCCTGTTGATAGACATTTGCGGAAAATATAAGTCAGTGGCGAAACTAAGATATGTCTAAATTGTTTGATAATTGTATTAGGAATATTATCCCACCCAACTGCACAGTCATCTTTTAAACTCATAATTATGCTTTCTACTTCGGTTTCGTCAGTATCAAGCAACGCAAAGGATGATAAGGATGTGCTACACATAGAAGTAGTGCTTGTCAGATATTGTGATTGGCTTTGAACTTTTTCTGCTAGACACTGACCCACATTAACAAAGTAGTTATTTGCAATGTTAGCAGCTGTCAAATCTGATGGGTGTGCCTGTAATAAACCTGAAGATGACTTCGAAGTATATGTTACATTTTTTATATGTTTCCAGATCTTTTTACTATTTGAACCAGCCTTTTCCAATGCAGTTTTGTCATAGTGAATTTTTACTTTAGATTTTTACCTATAGAACCCTATGGCAGCGCAGCACCTCCTACCGGGTCCAATTATATGCATGTTTTATACATATAAACCTTCCTCTTGAATCACTCTATCTATTAAAAAAAACGCATCAAAATCTGTTGCGTAGTTTTAAAGATCTAAGCATACATACATACATACATACATACATACATAGGGACAGCGGGAAGCGACTTTGTTTTATACTATGTAGTGAAACGTGCTTAATTGCTTATTTACTATCGTAATAAATTTTACTACAAATAGAGTTTAAGTTAATAACGAATTTAAATAATTAAATCTATTAAAAAAAAGATCTCTGCAAAATATTCATCTATGGGCAGGTAGCAGAACTTAGTTATCGGTTACATAGTTAATTAACCACCCGAAGCGCACTCCAGCAACGCTTAACCGACGTTTAAACTCTACATAACTTTATCTGATCAATAGCTATCGAGAACATAACTGATGGCAACAACAGAAACCGGCCAGAAAACGATAGACAACCAAACTTTATTTAACCGATTGACGTCGATTGTCAACATCGAAAAATTTAATAAGTGAAGATACTTCATTGAAGTACCTTACGAATAATGTAAATATGGCTACATGCGTTGGAGAAATAACTAAGAACTAATACAACGCTAGAATTGGCGGTCTTATCGTTTTAAAGAGTTCTCTTCCAGCCAACCAGTGAATGTGCAGGTGGCCAGTACATATAGTAATAATATACACGTCGAGAGCAATAGGGGGTAAATGTCAAGTTAGGTAGTTTATTCTCACCTTTAACTTTAATTATTTAAGTAGGTTGTATATGGTTACTTGTATTGTAGTATGGTAGTGGCAACAGTGTTCGACGCATTAAGCCCTGTGGTCGACACTGTTTTCGTCACCATTGAGGACTTCTTGGCGGGAAAGTGAAGAGTCATGTCTGCGGTTTTGTTTTATTTTCTAAAATTTGTGTTTTATATCGAATATTAATGTGAAATAATGGTGGATTAAATTCAAAAAATTCAATTCAAAATTCAAAAACATTTATTCAGTTTAGGCTACAAATAGCTCTTATGAACGTCATTATGCCATCGGTTCGTAAGTCTACTCTGGGCGGGAGATCTTGTACTGAGAAGAACCGGCAAGAAACTCAGCAAGTGTCCAGATCTTTTCTCCCTATCATCGTCAAAAATATTGGAAAATGCCCTATCATAAAAGGACATTTTCCATCACAAATAAAAAAAACACATAATATAAAGGACAATCACATGAGAAAAAAAAATTGTTTGTAAAAACACCATTTACCAGTTAAATTTTTTACAATGTCGTACAGTACTAGTAAAAGTCAAAACCTGTCTAAGAAAAAACAAAGTTAAACTATAGTTGATAATAATAAAATTAAGACAAGTATGCAAGAGCAGACCAGCCTCCACAGGCGGCACCCGTTCACGAGTATGACATAATGAATCAGCCATCGCTTCGCTCAACCATATTTTAGGGAATGTAACGACCCGACGCACATGCCACCACCGCAGAGGCAATAAAGAGAGCATGACACACCCAAGCTACTCTAAATCAAAACTAATTGAAATGTTTAACGTAACGCTATTTGTTATCTGTAGGACACTGTTTATAAAGGCTATCATATCAGTATAATTTTTTATTATAAAAAGTAGAAAAGTATGCGTTTCTTATTATAGCCAGGCTGTTTTATCATCTAAATATTCTCTGACTGTATAATAACCTTTTTTAAGTAAAGAAGACTTTACATGTTTTTTAAACTTATCTAGAGGTAAATCTAGTACAGTATTTGGTATTTTATTATAACAGTGTATACCTTGCCCCAAGAAAGAACCAAGGACCTTCTGTAACCTGAACAGTGGCATCACAAGTTTTGTCTTACTTCTAGTGTTAAAATTGTGTACGTCACCGTGTTTGGTAAATGAGTTGATATTGCAACGTACAAAAACTATACAATTATAAATAAATTGAGAAGCCACTGTCAACACACCAATCTCTTTAAAAAGATTTCTTAAAGAAGTTCTTGAACCTAGTCTATAGATTGTTCTTACTGCTCGTTTTTGTAAAATGAATATAGTTTCAATATCAGCCGCTGTTCCCCACAGTAAGAGGCCATACGACATGACACTATGAAAATAACTAAAGTAAACTGTTCTTGCAGTTTCAACGTCTGTTAACTGCCTTATTTTTCTAATGACATAAGCAGCAGAACTGAGTTTGCCGGCCAATTTCGTTATATGAGGATTCCATTGAAGTTTTGAATCAAGGGTTTATACCTAAGAAAACTGTTGAGTCTACCAAATCTAGTCGATCGCCGTTTATTCGGTATATCGGTAATATCGGTTGGTTCATTCTTGACATTTGGTAGTCTAAATTTAATACATTTTGTTTTTTTAGCGTTAAGCTGCAAATTATTAACAGTAAACCAACTGAGTACATCTGAGAGAGCTTTGTTTACATCGTCGTAATTATTCTTACACCTAGTTACATTAAAAATGAGTGAAGTATCATCTGCAAATAATACGATTTCACAGAAGTTTTCTACAAAGAATGGCAAGTCATTGATATAAATCAAAAACAGAAAAGGACCAAGAATGGACCCTTGTGGAACTCCCATTTTTACATGAGAACCAGATGATTTAGTTCCATATATATATATATATCCACATTATTAACCGTGCAACGGCACTTTTCAAATTCTCTCAAGAAGTCCGCCCGAGGACTTAGTAAAGCCCCACATCTTTACTGAGATACTCGAGGGGTTGGGGGGTATATAATTTCTCACTTCTCATTTGTATTACCATTCAGAAATATTGTTTATTTATCGAAGCCATCATCTAACTAAAGGAAGAAAAAAATAACATCGATATTTTTTTCCCTTTAGGTGATGGCTTCGTGCGATTAGCACATTTAGCCAGTGTCAAAGTAATTTTTCTTTACATAAATTAACAATATTTCTTTCCTGTATGATGATGATAAATAATAATAGAAATGAGAAGTAGGAAATGATATACCCCCCAACCCCTCGAGTATCTCAGTAAAGATGTGGGGCTTTACTAAGTCCTTAGGTGGACTTCTTGAAAGAATTTGAAAAGTGACGTTGCACTGTTTTGTTTTATTTGCCAACACTCATGCACACTCAATAATCCAACATTATTTCACATTAATACTCGACATAACACAATAAATAAAATTTTAGAAAACAAAACAAAACCTCAGATATGACTTCACTTTCCCGCCAAGAAGTCTAACATTGATTTTCATTAGCATTGTACGGGATGACAGCTAGGAAGCAGGTGGTCTGTATTCAGTTGTTGCTAAGGACTTAAATCAGTTGTTAACCACTAATTTTACCCTCTAAGTAAACCCCAAAGCTAGCACAGAAAGTACCTAGTATAACTATGCAGGGTGATCCACGAAGAACTTGGGTACAACTTACGTTACAACATATCAATAAAATTGACATTATATTTATGAAACCCGGTCAATTGATCAATAAAGACGTATCAATTATGCTAATGTTCGTATTTTAAAGTACAGCAACGTCCACGTACACTTTTAACACTTCCGCGCGAGATCTATTTAAAAAAACACGTTTGAATATAGATAGCCAGGAGAAGGAAAATATTATACCTACGGTAATTGTTACTGTACTTTACGAATATTGTTATTGCGCACTTAACTAGGTTTACTGGTACATACATGTGTATGATGTATGATACTAAAGGTACACAGTACACACTCATTATAATTGGATACCTTTTGTGTCATCCCCCTTTTTTGGAAAGACATTGCTCTTGGTCGCTGAAGGCCTGTTTCCAGAGAGGATAGCATCACTCAAGCGCGTGTCCCCGTCCCCTGCAAAATTCTCCGCGGCGTTCGGATCTAAATCGAAGTCTTATCGCCTATTTCTTTTGTTACAGGCAAAACGTTTGAGAACCTGCGTGAGAATGTGCACCTGTCGCCGTGCAAGAAGCCGCCGTGCCGCCTCAAGAAGGGCTCCAACCAGCACATCACCATCAACTTCGTTACCGGTGAGTTCACTTCACTTCACTTCACTAGCTCATTTTATATCCTCACTGTAAGAGCTCGAGCCTTTCCTATGGATGGATAGAGAACGGGCCATAAACCTCGCGGGTCCAGTGCGGGTTGGTGGTTGCTAACGACTGTTAATGCAGCCGGGACCAACGGCTTTACGTGCCTTACGGAACACGGAGGTGCTCGAGATGAAAAATGTTTGGTCACCCGTCCGATGACGCCATCACGGTAATAATATCTACAGTATCGTAACTCGGCCCTATCTTTGAAATAAATGCCTACAGCCGCGCGGTACGTAAACACGCGCTAGGGCTGGGCGTATATTTTCTTTGGCTGGGCTGCCCACCTACAACAGTATTTTAAATACATCTGCCTACTTTGAGTTTCTTTCTATCTAGTTTTGTGAATGTATTTTGTGATTGTAAATATGATCCCCCTTATTCCTAAAAACTATTTAAGCATTATTTCGTTAAGTATTGTTTTGTCAACGTCACACAAACGTCAATTTGAATTTGAGAAAAAGAGACAAAACAATGATGATTAACTAAATAAATGAATAAGGGGGTATATTTTTTATTTAAACATATAAAATACGTTATGAATGAAATAGGAAGTGTTCTATAAAAAAAATTGTTTTTTGATTAGTTTAAAATATGAAAATCAATCAATCGTTTAATTCAATAAAGTTTCCAAAAACTTACAACCCCGAGGTTTTAACACGAGCGTACCTACCGTATGTATCATAAACGAACCGCCTACCTAGTTTACTCGTGTATCACTTTATTTATAGTCGTACGTAAGTACCTTTCGGAGTTTCAAGGTAATCTAAAAATGTTATATCTGGGGGCGTTATTGACGAATTCATGCAACCAAAAACAGCACAATATATTCTACTATTGATCCTCGCCATAACTTATTTTAATCAAAACAATCGCTTACTGTTTAAAAAACAACACGCCCCGCGGCTAGTCACTGCGGCACATTCGCGACTGTTGTATGCCGAGCGCATGCCGAGACCCGAGCGCGTAGGTATAGCTCGCGCTTCGTCCGTTTGTATGAAGTTACACTACTGTTAGATATTATTACCGTGACGCCATCGAGCACCTCCTGAAATAATATAGAAATATTTGACCCTGCTGTTAAATATTTGAACATTCGCAGAGCACGTGCTACGTTGACCTTCGTTTTTTAAACAAAAAACAAAACAACACAACCCAAAACAACTCCAATGTTGTTTTATTGACGCTATAGTAATATATAACATTATATGAGTATATACACGAGGCCGCTTCTGTGAAGCAACTATGCTTAATTTTACTGAACTTAATACCTTCTAATGTGGAACATGCAATGCTGGCTGGGCCCCCTTGTAAGGTGTTTTCATAGATATCCCCTATATTCGGGTTCGTCGCCATTAAGACGGGTTCTGTCCGGGTTTCTTAATATGGTTTAATAATTTATAATTTCAATAAAATTGTTATTCAAACTGTTTTTGGTTTGCGGTACATTGAACCGGTACAGACACCAGCTGTCGATCCATATGAGAATATTATTTATCGATTATGACCTGAGTTCTTGACACTAAACAAATGGAAATTATTTATTTAGAAAGTAACAATTACCATTAGTTAGGTACATTTTTTTAAATGTGTGTCCTTAACTCCTTAGAGGGACTTTTTTGGAAAGTTTGCTGATTGACTCTGACGGCCTTTTCAGCGTCACTGAACTTTTTTAAGGACGTGCGACGAGAAACATAAGTACCTCAAGCCGTGTGATCGAAACACCATCAGAGGTTTACTAGAGGGACTGGCATCCATCACGCACTAGTCCGTTCCCGTAATATATTCTCCGACGATTTTGGATCGGATCGGTATATTTGTATTTAAGTTAGTGTCGTCTACAGTGTAGACGACACTTCCTCCATCCAAGTGATTCTTTATTTTCGCCCACAGACACGGATTTGAAACAGCTTACGAACCACGTGACAGCCGACGTGTTCGGCGTGCAGCTGCCGTTCGTGGGCGTCGACGGCAACACCGTTTGCGACAAAGTCTACTCGGAGTCTGGGGAGAAGGTGTCGTGCCCACTCCAAGCCGGCATCAAGTACGTGTACAAAGACTCGTTCCCAGTGCTGTCCTTCTACCCGTCCATCGCGGTGAAAGTGCACTGGTCATTAGTCGACGCCGATGATAAGGATGTCATTTGTTTCGAAGTGCCCGCCAGAATAACATAGACACCTACTGTAACTGGCCAGCGAAATATTGGACTGAAAAAAAATTATGAAATAATTTATGAACAATTATCATTGCCTTATATTGCCTAGGTAGGTACTTGGATGTTTATATATTTACATGAAACAAACAAACTTTAAATATGAAGATATTTTGTTATTTCAATTAGTTACCTACGTAATAGGTTTTGTTCAAGTATTTTTAATTTATTAGGTACCTACTACTTCTTACAATCATTGTTTGCCGCGTTTCTCCAGTCTCGTCGTTCGTTGGTCGGGCTCTATAAAGGTCGTATACAGTACTTAAGTGCTGTGTAAAGAGTAAACAGGCATAATGATTCGAGAACCTGTTTGAAGATCACACGCAAAAAGGGACCTTGAATAGGATATGTCATACTTTAGTCTAAGTTTTATATTAGTATGCTAATAGTTATTTAAGTGATGATTTGCCTAATGTTTAATTCTATCGTATTAATAAATGTTGACATGTAAATTTAAATACAGTATACAGAATTTATGAAGACAAAATATTAATTTATCCCAATATGTCTTAGCCGAAAGGGGTGATGTTCGGGTTGAATGAAGGTTGTATAGAAAACAATGATTCCAAGCCACGTGGCAACGACTTTTACTAAGCGTATTATCTTTCTGGATGGGTTAAATGGACTATTATTAATGTATCAACTGCTCATCTATAATAAACTTTATATCAAAAATCAGTTTAACTATATATTTTTTGTGTCGATAAATGTACTACCTAATGTAAGGTACCTAATCTAAGGTACCTATACAGATACTGTGATCACTTCAATCTTTAATGTGAAATAGTAATACATTAATAAGCTTCATAAGGAGAACATTTAACTAAGTTCAGTGTTTTAAATAAATGTAATTAACTTTTCACATAGTACAAGGAGTTAGGTAGGGATATACGAGTATTCTAAACGTTTGTACCTTGTTTCCTCAAGAACATTGTATGAACCTAATTACCTCATCATCTTCATCTTAAATCTAACGTTCTTAATTCTAATTATCAAATATTTAATGACTATATTCGATGACAAATAAACTATATTTAAAATATTTTTGTTTTATTTGCAATGTAAAAGAAAGATGATTCGATTTGATTTGATGCAAGAGCGCGTTTAGCTCGTTTTTGGTGAGGATTTTTCTTTTAATGTTATGTTTTATAAGTATGTAGGTGTTTTCTCTCCTGCTCAACTACGAGAAGTCTGACGCGCAGGGGGGCATACCCAATACAAATGCAGTAAACTTCCACATGCGAATGTACGATTGAGTTGAAGTGGCAGTGGGCCGGCCATATCTGGCGAAGAACCGACAACCGCTGGGGTAAACGTGTTCTTGAGTGGAGACCACGACTCGGTAAACGTAGTGTAGGACGACCTCCGGCCAGGTGGGATGATGACCTGCGAAAGACTGCAGGCAGATGCTGGATGCGTCAAGCTGATGCAAGCAGGGCGCTATGGCGCTCATTAGGGGAGGCCTATGTCCAGCAGTGGACTAAGATAGGCCGATGATGAATTATGTAGTAAAGTTGAAGAGAAAATGCGGCTGTATTAAAAGTTAAAAATTAAGGGTGACGAAACTGGCCCATCTGATTAATCGACAGTAGGGGTTACCATGAGCTCTTAAAGCCAAAATATTACAGTTGTGAAAAAGAGACGCATGTATATACGACGGACGCTACACACGTCTCGCTTCCGAAGAGCTAATGGTAGGGCCAATGAACGAGCAGTTTTTTTTAAATATCTTACGGGTAAGCACTTGGCCAAGACCGAAGGTGGAAGCGCACTTCACCCGGAATCCTCAACTACTGTGGTGGAAGTATTGATAATAGAAAAATCCAACATTAATATTTAAAAAAAAACCTTTATTGTACATAATAAAATTGTAAGAAGTATAATATTCGATAGTAATTCTAAGAGTGAGGCAGATTATTACAATACTTTATATCTATAACTAATTACTTACACATTCATAATATGTAGTTAATAAATTAAACGCTTAACTATCTTTTAATTGTCAATAGTCATAGTCACCTGTAAATCAACAAAAGGCAGGAACTGACACAATTCTTCAAAATGGTTGTATAATAAGCTCATCAGACTAATAAGTTTCATCTGAGGATTGAAAAGTGGTCTCTACACTACCTATATATTATTCTTACTCACATGGCAGATAATAGGAATTGCTTAATTTATAATTTTACTAGGAAAAGTTATTATTCCGTAATACATAGGAGTATTTCACTGAATTTATTCCCAGTTTCATGATTAAAACACGCATAGTTTTCATTCACAAACCGTAGTTTTAGACAGGTTATTTCTTATTGTCTTTTAACTTTTACGCGAACACAACATCGTAATATAGTTTTTTTATCTACGTTTTAAAACTAACTATAGTAGGCAATATGTAGGTAAAAACAATACGTTATTTAAATATTTAAGATAGGTCTAATAAGTCTCAATGCATGGAATGTCTATCTAAAAAAGTCGAAACAACATGTTAACATTGATCAATGTAAGTATATTTTTCTACTAGCGGCCCGCCCCGGCTTCGCACGGGTGTACTTTTATTTTTAAACATTTTTTTTTTTTATAGCGCCTATGTTACTCGACGCTAATGTAGCATTCTAAGAATTTTTAAATCGGTCCAGTAGTTTTTCAGTTTATTCGTTGCAAACATACATACAAAAATACAAAGCTTTCTTCTTTATAATATTCTTATTAGTATAGAAAATCTTTAAATATTTTTTTTTTCATTTTTTTTTTTTCATTTATTGGGGTCAAACAAACGGTTTCACAATATATATTACATACAGCAGTCTAGGTAATTTATAGTTTACTTATTGTGAAACCAACACCGTTAACCACTGATAAATATTATAAAGTTGAGAGGTATATGACTATTAGCTAAATGATTATAAATTAAAATGATTTCAAGTTGTACTAAAGAAAAATATATATATGTTTTATTCATTGATTTTATTATTGACAGTGTTGATTTCATATAGATTTGTAATAATTGATTTTTTAAACGAGCTTATCCTAGTTGTAAGTATATCTATATCATTAAAATAATTGTTATAAGTGTCAGTCAGCCGAGATATAGGTGAGCGTTTACCTGCATTAGTTCGGGATCTTGAGGTAGCGATCTTTAATATATTTATAATCATGGTGTTATTTGCAAGGCACTTTTGCTGCTTCAGGACTTTATCAACACGACAATAAAACCTATATCTATATTAAAAATACGCGTATGAAGTATAATCTTATGAAAACAATAGATCAACTTTAGATTTACGCAGTATTGTTATTTAATATTTTATAAATAATGCTTTGTCCATTGAATGAACTGTCTGCCTATTGTCAATAATAATCGTCAAATTTCCTAGTATTCAGGGTGACCTCATTAGCGTTAGGCACTACAGGTCATGTCGCGAGGCTGTTTAACGTTAATGAATTGTTAATTCAAGGATTGTCAAAATAACAATGGATTGTTTAAAACACTCATTTTATACGAAATAGACAGATTTGTATAAGAAGTTCCTAGTGCGAGTTTCATTCGCCATTCGATCCATAGATAATATTGGGTCCTTACCTATGAAATTGACGTTTTTTCCTCACTTATTAATAGGTGTATTACTTCTAAAAGTCAATAACGGTTGTTAATATTATTATACACCTTTAAATAAGGCTATGTTACTTAAGCTTCAGTGATACCAGTGATTATTCATTTTGTGTCTTTATCGCCCAATATTTTTTTTATTGACTTCTTTTTTTGTTCGCGGAATTGACCTTTTGTTTCATTGTAGCTTTGAAAGGACTTAATTTTTTTTTTCTTTTTAATGTCTGCTATATTTAGCTAGTGAAACAAACACACTACTCTACAATTTTTATAGTGTTACCATAAATAGATGTTAAGAAAATTAAAAAAACGTTAGTATGAAAAATATAATTTTATAAAAAATCTTCATACAAAACATTAATTTCATAGGTAAGGACCTAATACTATATTCGATCACGTTACGGAAACGAAAATTTGTATGGCAAAATGTTAACTCTTCTCGAATGTCGCCAGGAGGCGCTGCTTCAATGCCATACTAATTTTCGTTTTCGTAAACGTAATCGTTTCGTATTAATACGGATAGTAAACAATTTTTTTGAGTGTTTGCTGATTGCCTCAGACAGCATTTTCAGCGTCACCAGGTTTTTTTGGGGGCGGCGAGAAACTTAAAAGGTTCCTCAAGCCGTGTGAAACGAAGTGTCTTCGGAGGTTTTCTAGAGGGAACAGCAACACACACTAGTGCGTGTCCCCGTGCCTTACTAGATTCTCCGAGGGGTTCGGATCGGATCGGGTTGTGCACGAGCGTTGATGAACTTTAAGTTACATAATATCTTAATTACAAAAAATATGTCATGTAGTGTGAGATGCTCATTAAATATATTGTAAACCTATCGAGATTCTTTTCATTGGTAACTAACTTTATAACAAATCATTTAGAATAGGTACTGATCGCGATTTCAACAAATTACAAACACTCAATATTGTGATTATAAATGTAATTGAAATGAAGTAAGTCTTTAACACATTATCTTAGCTACTGCTATGTTTAAACATTTTTACATAATAATTATATCTGTTTGTATCTGATAAATTTGATCTTTGTACATTTCTTATTCCTAGTATGTAAATAACTTAATAGAGGAAGTCTTTAAGGCATCACCGACGACTTATAAGTTTAAGGACAAACCGTCCAATATTTATGTGCATAGCAAAATACTTCGTAATCATATAAGTTTTACAAATAACATAACAACAAGTTTGAACGAGATTCATTATACCCTGACTCGAACTTACCTTCCATTGAGATATTAGACAATAGTTTCACTATACTTATTATAAACATTTGCTATAATATAACACTGTTTAAGTACACTTTGAAACTTTCGCATTCCAAAGTTATCAAACAGGTATTAACGCAATCAAATTAGTATAAGGTACCAAAATGTTATGGTGGATGAATACTCCACAGCGCGAAAGAAAAGCGCACGGAATATTTAAAAAATATATCAAATATTTTATTAACAAAAAATACATTTTGACAACCACATAGCGACAGCAAGGGTTTGATACCGTTACCAAATTCCTACTATATGCATTAGTTACGTAACGTTATTTCTATAAAGTTAAATTGGTAGCGGTAGTGCAGGTTATCTGCTTCGTTACTTTTACTTTAGCCAATTCGCGTAGGGCGGTTAGTTACGGGGGTGCGCCGCGCGGAATTTCGAAAATTAACGTGTTTTTAAGTCACTGGTGCTAGGCGCTGAATCTATACTAATATTATAAAGCTGAAGAGTGTGTTTGTTTGTTTGTTTGTTTGTTTGAACGCGCTAATCTCAGGAACTACTGGTTCGAATTGAAAAATTATTTTGTGTTGAATAGTCCATTTATTGAGGAAGGCTATAGGCTATATTACATCACGCTATAACTAATAGGAGTGGAACAGTCGCTAATTAACGCGGGTGAAACCGCAGGGCACAGCTAGTAGGTCATATACATTAAAAGGACTAGTGTAGGCTAGCTTGATCCTTTCACGAGGCCATGGTTGCCTTGGAATTTGAAACAAATACCCAGAATCTGCATGAACAATACGTAAAAGTAATGATATCTAAAAACTTATTTCTTCAGAAACTTGTAAATATTGCACATGTAAGAATAATCCGAAGTCAAAATGTTTGTATTGATATTGCGCAGGCCACTGTTGTCTTATTTTTCATTAAAAAAATATGAATATGAAAATATTAAGACTTTTATTATTTTTAACCCAAACGCCTATGATTTTACGAAAAGTAAACATTGCAGTGAGTAATTAGTTTGCTTTAATCCCAGTTTAAGTTCTATGATAAAATTCAAAATTCAAAATTCAAAAACATTTATTCAGTTTAGGCTACAAGTAGCTCTTATGAATGTCACTATGCCAACGGTTCGTAAGTCTACTCTGGGCGGGAGATCTTGTACTGAGAAGAACCGGCAAGAAACTCAGCAAGTGTCCAGCTCTTTTCTCCCTTACAGCGTCAAAAATATTGGAAAATGCCCTATCATAGCAGGACACTTTCCATTACAATAAACACAAAAAAGACAACCACAACATGTAAAAAAAAAAAAAAAAAAACACAAAATAAAAAATATACGTTAACAAATTTGCATCAGGTAACAGTTGCAATTTCCACAATGTCATACAGTACCACTACAGTACTATCGTAAAAGTAAAAAATTGTTTAAGAAAAACAAAGTCAAATTATAGTGAATAATACTAAAAATAAGATAAGTATGCGTGAGCAGACCAGCCTCCACAGGCGGCACCCGTTCACGAGTATGACATATGAATCAGCCATCGCTTCACTCAACCATATTTTAGGGAACGTAACGACCCGACGCACACGCCACCACCGCAGAGACAGTAAAGAGAGCATGACACACTCAAGATACTCTAAATAAAAAAGATATATAGTTTAACTAAATTCGCGCTATCTAGTCGGTTCATTATATAATTCATAATTCATAATTTTATTGTAAAATAATAATACATAATTTTTTTTTTCATAATTTTTTTTTTTTAATTTTTTTTTTAATTTTTTTTTTTAATTTTTTTTTAATTTTTTTTATATTTTTTATTTTTATTTTTTTTATAGATTTTTTTTTTATTTTTTTATTTTTTATTTTTTTATTTTTTTTTATTTTTATTTTATATAAATCTTTGAAGGTCTTAATAGGTACCCGGAGGAAAGCGTCTTTCATGTTACCGCAAGTGGATGCGGGCGCCTCGGAGAAATATCTCTTCATGTTGTTCAACACGGTGAGCGCCCCCCTCGCCCTGTTCGAGCCGACCTCGTACTCGTCGATCGCTCTGTATATCGCCTGCAAAAGAAAACGTATTTGCAAGCTACTTATATATCTATTTTTTATTTATCTTTAAAAAAAATATATTTTTAGGAAAAAAAAATGAAGCAGTAAAATGTAATCCAGTCTGCAGACTATCAGCATTCCAACGCTCAACGGCTTTTTATGACCTGCCGACAGTCGGCAATCAACGCTTCAGAGGTATACTCTGGCCAAAATTCGTTGTGGAATTTTTGTAAACAAAGTATGCACAATTCTTTTTGTTCTGGAAAGTAATAGTATAATAACCAAATAATAAAAAAAGCAAAAACTATATATTTTGTCACATTTAATTTCTAGATTACCAATGACATTAAAAAAATCACACCCCTGCTAGGTGCTTTGTGCAAGTTTTATTCACCATACCATAACGTTACTAGCATTAGCAAAGTACTGTAAAAACCAGCGCTTCCAGGGTGCCTAATGCGAGTTTTGTTTTTTATCCCTATTCATTCGATTACGATTACGAAAACGAAAATCAATATAGCATTGAAGCAGTGCTTCCTGGCGACAAAAGAGCAGAATTAAAAATTGTGCCATACAAATTCTCGTTTTCGTTAACGTGATAGAATGCGGAATGAGACTCGTACTAACGGTACCCTGGTGACAAATGAGGCGAATTAAAATGTTGCCTTACAATTGTTTGGAGGGGAATATCATTTATACAAATCATTTCTATTAAAAAAAATAACAAATTTTACTTTTTATTTTTAAGTAATTTATAAATATTTAACATTTTTTAACCAACAAAGAAAATTTATATTGTATGTAATAAATAACTTTGAAATTGGCTAAATGTGCTTACCGCACGAAGCTATTAAGGGTGACACTCCATTGAAGTGGAGCGAGGCTGAGTGGAGCAGAGCTGTATTAAAATCAACCAATAGACTCCGAGAATCAACCAATAAAGAGAGAGAGGTTATCTCACAAAGTTACATAGACAAATTGAAGAAAAATACAAAATACTACACTGACACAGTTGCAAATCACACGATATTATTTAAAAATTGATTTTTCATTTATGGTGTACTTCCAAAATTTTCCGTTTTCCCAGATGTACCTTGAACACAAAAGTTTGCGGAACACAGCTCTATTGGTTGGTTTCCACACAGCTCTGCTCCGCTCCGCTTCAATAGAGTGTCACCCTAATGAAGGGAAAATAAATACCTCGAAGGCGGGCTGCTTGTGCGAGTGGAAGATGCGCCGGTTGCCGTGCAGCAGCAGCACGCCGCGCGCCGCCGCCGCGCCGCACGCGTCCCCGTACGTGCAATGGTCCGTGCGGTAGTTGAGGCGGCACGGTAGCTCCAGCACCGCGCGCGGGCGGTAGTGGAAGATTATGTTGATTATGTCCTAAGCAGACAGGTAAGCTGAACTACACTGAAGGAGGGAGTTAACGCAAACAACTTTACTCAATATGCAGGGCGGACTGCGCACGACACACAGTATGAAACTGCGCCCACAGTACCTAACGATGCCGCCCTACGACCCGGTCAACCCGAGCCGAGGTCCTAGCCTTTAGAGGCGCTCCCGGGTTGTTCCGCTTCCGATCCGATCCGCCCCCTGACCGCCTAACTCGATTGCTTTCGATTGCTTTGGCTACGTGTATAGTTTATGACGTCATCTTGTCATTTAGCAATGACGTTTAGCTTTATGACGTCATCTTGGCTATAGCTTTCGATATTGCTTGGTCGAGTGGCTTGCACACCGGTTTTCATGGTGTCGCTATCTCTGAGGTCCCGGGTTCGATCCCCGGTCGGATCAATTTAGAAATACCTGTTTTTCTATATTGTTTCGGGTCTGGGTGTTTCCTATGTATAATAAGTATGTATTTAAGTATATTAAGTATGTTTATCCGTTGTCTAGTTAACCATATAACGAGTTTCTTAAGGAAGCTTTTCTTGGGGCTAGATAATTGGTGTGAGTGTGGGAAATATTTATTGCTTTCATAGGCGGTACGAAATTACAAGATGACGTCATAAACTATACACGTAGCCAAAGCAATCGAGTTAGGCGGTCGGGGGGCAGAACCCTTCGGAGAATCTAGTTGGGAACGGGGACACGCACTACTGCGTGATGCCATTCTCTCTAGAAAACCATTGACGGTGCTTCGTTTTACACAGTGTAGGTAATAGTAAGCTGAAGCTTTACTGTGAACAGTATACTAAATTGACGTCACACCTTGCAGTGCATATCGGAACATACCCTTAGTTTATTTATTTAATAATTTTGACATAATGACAGATTCTCTTTAGAAAATATGTCACAATGACAATGTTATTTGTTGGATAAAACGGTATCTGAGGGGCGTTATTAATCTAAGATCTGAGGATTGAAAAATCGGGACCAACTAAACAAAGTACAATAATATGTACCCCTATTGGGTATCGAACCGGGGAGGGACCTGTTAATATGAGTACAGGGGTCTTACCACTAAACTATAGAGGAGGTAAAAAAGTTAGCTTAGCTTACTTTAGAAAAACATTTTTGAAACACATTTTGTGACATTATTATACATAACACATGATATGTTTAGAGGTGTTGACACTGGACAAGATATTAAGAAACAATATTAGTAGACTCAGTCCATTAAAACTTGACTTTAACTGAAAGGGTATGCAACAAGGATGCCTTTCATGCTATACATACCTGATCGCCCCATGGTATATAAAGCTGCCATTTCAGCATTATAGGTGTCATATATTTAACCCAACCATAACTCCTCATTCTAGTCAAATTCATTAGCATAACTCCAGAGTTCAGTCCTTAAATAAAAAGTGTTGTATGTTTTTTAATCTTTGATGTGCAATTATTCCATAAGAACAATTTATTGTAAATAAACATGTTATAATTACCAAACTTTCCATAAAATGGGTGCTTAGCAGACCTAGGATACCATGAATTATTTTTGACATCTTCAAGTGCCATAGCTAATATCTGAGTACTGTTAAACTTGGAAAAAAAGTCCCATAACTCGTCCACAGGACCGAGGAATAATGTATCTGTGTCCACATATATCGTTGCATCAATGTGTGGAACAAGTTTCTGAAATAAAAATTTAAAAAAACATTTAAAAAAAGTTTAAAAGTTATTTATATTATTGATCACAACTCTTAAGCATTATGTACAATCCTAACATTTGAAATTTTTTGTACATCAAACTATTACATAAAATTTTACATGTAAATGTGAATAAATAAATAAATAAATAAGTAACAATGTTGCGATAAATAATTCATAATTGTTTTTATTTATAGTAGATTGAGTGTGTCATGCTCGCTTTATTGTGTCTGCAAAATATGGTTGAGTGAAGCGATAATCGAGAACCGGCGCCGCCTGTGGAGGCTGGTCTGCGTTTGCATAATTGTCTAATTTTTATTATTATTAAGTTGTTTCTTTTTCTTAAACAGCTTTTGACTTTTACCAGTGGAAGTTGGAAATTGCTTAAAACTTAGATACCTACGTACTTAAATTTCTGAATTTAGTGTTTTACATGTTGTGGTTGTCCTTTATATTTTGTGCTAAAAACACAAGTGAGAGATAAAAATGTGCTCGTAGAATTTTTTATGGTTTTTTTCTCAGTATGAAGTCTTCCGCCCTGTCTAGACTTACAACTCATAGGATAGAATAGGAAATTATTTGAACATTCATAGGAAAGTGTTTGGTTTAGTGTGTTTAGCTATTTGTAGCCTTAACTGAATAAATGATTTTAAATTTCAAATACTTTAACCTGTCATCTACCGTGAATACAGACACAATAGAATTTTAATTGTTTATGGCACTGATCAGTGCCCGCGGCAGATGACAGGTTAAACCAACAAAAATATGTAATCAGATGGTTGTCTTTTTAAAATAAATAATGTTAAATTCGTTAATAAAGCAACATTTAAAATAGGTAGTAAAACACATACGGGAATAAATAATCGTTGAGCTGCACATTTGCTAAACAAATTCATCCAATCTTCTGCATGGGCTTCTGGAAAGCGGATTCTTTGCAGTTCAAAGTCCAACTGGTTTTTCAACAATATCTTCCACTTACTCAATGTTTTATTAAATTTAGGCCATAACTTATCGTCAGTAAATATAACGAAATGTACAGGCGTTTTTGTAAAAAGCAAGACTGACTTTACTGCATTCAGGGATTCATGGAATCTCGAATCACATACTACAAAAGATATCACTATTCTATCCGAGAGCTTTCTGCTTTCATCCTGGTTAGTCCTGGAATTTAATCAAAATAGTATTAGCAGCTTTAGGATAATAAATATTAGAAAATAACCAATGCTGAATGCTCATTCCAATTCATACTAACTCCAGCTTCGCAGAATAATTTTTTCTAAAACTATAAGTGTCTGTACTAAACTTTGTGCAATACACATGTAAAATAAAATAGAAATTAAAAATAAGAAAACACATTTACAAAAACCTAATCTTCGCATTTTATCCTGTACAATTTGAAAAGAAAACAAGTTTAGCTTTTATCCATTTTTCATTTTGTTGATGACTTCGTGCAATTAGCACATTTAGCCAGTGTCAAAGTAATTTTTCTAACAAGTAATACATAAATTAGCAATATTTCTTTTCTGTTTGATGATAATGAATGATAATAGAAATGAGAAATGATATACCACCCAACCCCTCGAGTATCTCAGTAAAGATGTGGGGCTTTACTAAGTCCTCGGGTGGACTTCTTGAGAGAATTTGAAAAGTGATGTTGCACTGTTTTGTTTCATTTGCCAACACTCATGCACACTCACGAACACTTAACGGTTAATAATCCACCATTATTTCACATTAATATTCGACATAACACAAATTTTAGAAAATAAAACCGCAGACCTGACTTTTTACTTTCCCGCCAAGAACCCAACCATAGACTATAATAGACAAAACAAAAACAAACAATGTAACTAGTGACATGACAATGTTGGTTTAATCACAGATTAGGTAATAGTTACTTCGTAACAGATAAATCACTCCCTACAAAAATTCGTATACCTACCGCGTTAATAGCCTACTTCATTTCGTCGCGACGCGTCGGCGACCGCTGCGTGCTAAATTATGCCTAATATGCTCGACTATAGAGTTGTTATCGATTGGCAGCCGCGCGGCCTTGCTGCCATCGTAGTAATTATAGGGCTGTTGCTACGATAAAAATATTGTTCACACACAATAACTTGTACCTAAATTAATCTGTGTCTAAATGGCTTGTTTAAACTTTGTAATGTAAATTAAAATGAATGATAAATTGAAAAGCTCAATTGTTTATGATCAGTATGAAAACATGGAACTCGGATTATGTTACCTATGATATTAAATGAATTACCTACTTAAAGTTATAAATCTTCATCATCATCAGTCCATAATATCCCACTGCTGGAATATAGATTTTCCTTCGTATGAAAGTGTTATGATATGAAAGAGAACTGAGTGGGTATAGAGATAGATTATATTCCTTATTTTTTTGTAAATAAGGAATATAATCCATAACTCGAGTATATACACCCATAACTCGAATATAAAATAGGTATCCACATTCATCATACAAACATTTGCCCCTAACGGGATTCGAACCCACGACCGCTGACGTGGCAGGCAGGGTCACTAACCACCACAACAAACGTGTTGTCACAACTTTAATGCAGACATAGTCACATGTCATTTATATTTGTCTGACGTGTCGTGTCGCGACGCGTCAGAACGGAATCGATTTCATACATAGGTACATTGTTTCATAAATTTTTAGATTTATATTTTTATGTTGTGACTCAAAATCCGCCTTTAATGTTGAAAGTAAGTAAATAAAACCAACCTATTTTATTCTATAAATTCATCCAAATAAGTAGGTATCTATAATGTATATACTTAAAAGAGTTTCATTAGGTAGGTACTTACCTTTCATCATCAACAGGCAAATTAAATAATGACAGGTTTTAATTCCTTTTATTAGATTTACAATCATCAACTTCACAAAAATTTCCAGGCGCGGGCGGCATTGGTTTATATTATTGAAACGAGATTTTAAATCACCTAATTACTATTTACAATAATCTAAACCACACAAATGTCAATCAACATTTATATTAAACTTATTCACTATTTACAATATTTATTTAATAATAACTACAGAATACCTACAAATGATCGATGTTTTATGAATGACGCAACGTGCACAGCGAACGAGCGTACGATAACGAGCGCTTGCGACAGTCCACTGGCTTTTAGACCACCGGCGCGGTCAGCCGCTCGGTAGGTATCTAACGCGCGCAAGTACATGGAGTGACGTAGGCCTGGTTTAATGCTCTAAGGTGACAATGCATTGCGTGCAACCGAGACAAGCTTGTAAGTGTTTTAGTTAGCGGTTAATTTAGTCAAAATAATTTGTGTTATATAATCATGCAACTACTATGTTAAAGTCGAAGCATTGTTTGTCAATGAACAAACTTTGACACGTAATAAGAGATTGCTGCCATAAAATGATCGCCGCGCCGGCCGCCGTCTATGATTGTAGCAAAGAGAATTTAACTTAACACTACGTTTGTAGGGTATGTCTCCCTTAGACTATGTATAATATTGGGTATAGATGTGCCTCTCATAGAATAAAAAATGGGAAACTAGGTTCCCTGTACAATAGATGGCGGTAGTAGACGTTTGCGTGCGCGTTTACGCTTCTTCCCGATAGATGGCGCTAAAAATATATATAATATTTACAAAAAACTAGTTAAAATTTTTTTTATGTATAATATTATTGTAAGATTGTTAAAAACATATTAAAAACTTATAAATGGACATAAAATTAAAAAAAATATTAAATTATATCAGAATGATCGATCTTAGGATTTCTCCTTCACTACAATAGCACGAAGCAAGATGCATCGTCACAGCCGCTCAGCCACCGAGCGTTTTGAAGAGATGACGAAAGTTATGGTTATAAGAAAGTTACTAGAAAAAAAACTAAAAGTAACTTATTAATTTAAAATGCTATCTATACTACCGCTATCTAGTGACATTTTATGGATAACTAGTTAGTAACTTGAGGTTCCTCCTACGGAAGATGGCGCTGCCGTATATGTTTTTTTTGTAATTATTCAATGTATGGAAGATTCACCCCTCTGGTATCTCCTACCTAGTCTGTGATTGTGGGTATATTGTTTACGTTCTGTGTTCGAAGTGACATCTTTTTTTATTTTATTGTATGATGGGCTTGCTCTTGGCCTCATTCTAATCCCTAGGGCTAAGAAGAGGCCGACGATGGAACGAGCTTGCCCAGAAACAGCCTATTCACTCGGGCTTTAAAAACTTTAGGTTTGTATGCACTCGGGAATGCAGACGCCGGTAGGGAATTCCACTCTTTGGCTGTACGCATTATAAATGTAGAAGCAAACCGCTTTGTGCGCAAAAGTGGAATGTCAACCAGGTAAGGGTGGTAGCCAGCCGTACGTCTGGATTCTCGATGGTATAATGGGAAGGTGGAATGAGCTCATGCAGCTCAACAGCACACTCTCCGAAGTATAGCCTGTAAAAGACCGATAAGCAGGCAACTGTGCGGCGGTGAGCGAGACTGTGAAGCTTGGTCTTTACAAGCTTATCGTCACCTATAATCTTCCTGGCTCTGCGTTCCACCGAATCAAGCGCGGCGAGCTGATATTTTGCTGAAACCGTCCCAAAGGTGACAGCAATACTCCATGCACGATCGGACTTGCGCTTTATATAAGGTTAGAAGCTGTCCCGGCGTCGCTTAACCCTATTTAGGACACCCAGTTTTTTGGCCGCTGTTTGAGCTTTAATTTCGATGGTGTCACCGAAGTTCAGACTGGAAGTCAACTTCATGCCAAGGAGATTTAGGTTGTCGGTAATCGGTACAGTCATACCTCGGAAAGCAGGAGTTAGGTTAAAAGGACTCCTTTTGGCGGTGAACAGACATGCCTGCGTTTTGGTGGCGTTAAAACTGACCAAATTGTTGTCACCTCATTGGGAGACAAGACTTAGAGTCAAGTTTGTCCGTTCTACCGTGGCCTCTCTCAAGGAACACAATTCTTTCATGCTGACTCTTCCGCTGGACAAATATCTTTCTGTGACCGTGCTGTCGTCTGCATAACCAATAATTCCGGGCATGAGCAGATCATTAATCTGCAGCAAAAAGAGGGTCGCAGAAAGAACGGATCCCTGAAGAACCCCTGCATCGATAGCATGAGGTCAGAAGAGCAGCCATCAATGACCACTCTAATTGACTGTTCATTCAGGAAGTCTAATGTCCAGGCACAAAAGTCAGCAGAGATGCCATACGCTGGAAGTTTCTTAAGCAGGCTAGCGTGCCAGACCCGGTCAAGCCACTGTCTGCCACTGCCAGCCGACAAATGACAGTGGACTTCTTGGCGGGAAAGTGCAATCATGTCTGCAGTTTTGTTTTATTTTCTAAAATTTGTGATAAGTTGAATATTAATGTGAAATAATGGTGGATTATTAACCGTTAAATATTCGTGAGTGTGCATAAGTGTTTGCAAATGAAACAAAACAGTGCAACGTCACTTTTCAAATTCTCTCAAAAAGTCCGTACTTGAGGGGTTGGGGGTATATCATTTCTCACTTCTCATTTCTATTATCATTCATCATCATCATACAGAAGGAAAGAAATATTGTTTATTTATGTATTACTAAGAAAAATGACTTACGAAAAGGCTTAATGGATTTCATCCAGAGCCGTTAAACAATAAACAAAAAAAAACAAATGACAGTTGTTGTCACGGATGACAAATCCAGTCCCAGTGTGTAGTTCGCATTATTTTTTAAACTACTTTTTTTTCAATGTTTTCAATTGCAAGACAGGTAAACGATCTTTTTGGTCGGCTACAGAGTGAGTTTGTTCCAATTTTTGGTTATAATCCTTAAAAAATATAAATCCTATCCTTATAACGTAGTGGTGTTGGTTTACTAATTACGTAGAGGGGAATAAGGTACGTAAGTAGTTTTAAGTTGGCCGTTTGGCCGCGTAAATGGAAGGGAACGAAAAAGAAAAGCCTCCCGAAGGGGATGGCAATATGGTCGTCGACATAATATCGCGTAAACGCTCCAGCGCAGCTGCATTACTTTCAACTGAATTAGTAGAACATGATAGGACAGTCAAAAAAGTTATTACTAACCCAGAAAACGCAAATCCGTCTATTTCTACCATGTACAAGCACCCTTCATTAGACAACAACTCGCGTGGTTATAATGAGGGGGACTGTGGTCCATTCATAGTTCATGTTTCTAAAGAATCAGTGACCAACTCAAGTCTAAGCCTGAAACCTATCAAGGTAGGCCTTATTTTTATGCAAAATAAAAAATTGGACGCAATAGAGTTTCTGTTGAATTTAAATCTGCCCAGGACGCCAACAAATTTATAACTAATCCTTGCTTAGCCCGCCATCATTTAACAGTTTCTATCCCTGCATATAATATTTCACGAATGGGTCTTGTTCGTGGAGTACCAGTGGAATGGTCTATGGAAGAATTCGTGAACGCTACAGATCTGGCTGAAGGCCCAAATAAAATATTAAAAGCTCGTAGATTACACCGCAAGGTATTAAAAGAAGATGGCACTCCATCCTGGATCCCTACGCAATCCGTAGTTCTCACCATGCAAGGGCAATCATTACCTAACAAAATATATGCTGTCTACACATCTCTAACTGTAGAAGTATATATATTACCAACTATACAGTGCAGAAAGTGTGTTAGGTTTGGCCATATACAAAATCAATGTCGCTCGGATGCACGCTGTTATAGGTGTGCCCAAAAACATCCCGGTGACCAATGTAAGGTGACCATTGAAAATGCTACCTGTTTTAACTGCTCGGGAAGACATTTTGCTACAGACAACACCTGCCCTGAATTTTCACGTCAAAAAGCCATCAAAACAGTTATGTCTGAGCAGAATATATCATATGCCGAAGCATCAGCACGCTATGGTCGTGTCAGAAGACCCTATGCTGATGTGGCTAAAGTCATGTTTGCTCCTATCTCTGAACCTCTCTCACCCTCCCACCAAAACTATACCTCTCTCCCTCCACTCCTGTTAGACCAACATCTTACCGCAAACGAGTTAACCACTCTCCACGTCCAAGATCCCCCACCCCTGTAGGTTATGACCTACATGCCCACCACTTTATTACTAGCACCCCACGATCTGTGGTTCCTAATGGCCAGGCTTTTCCTGACCCTGCCCAGAGAATAGGACAATTTACCCCCAATGAGGGTCTTATGGAGCTACTAATAAAGCTCCTAACTAATATTATCGCCAAATTTAGCGATGTACTACCGAACGACGTTGCCCCACTAATGATAACTCTAGCAGAAAAACTTACTAATGGCACCCCCTTCCACAATCCCAGTTCACTTCCTTCAGTGGAATAGTAGAAGTATAATCCCTAAAAAACCTGAGCTTATAGACTTAATTAACAGTAATAAAATTGTTGTTGCTGCTATTTCGGAGACTTGGTTGAGGCCTGGATCTATGTTCAGGATCCCGGGCTTTTCCTGCCTCCATGATGATCGCAACGATGGCCGTGCAGGTTCTGCACTACTAATTAAGAGAAATCTTCCCTTTTTACAAATCACCCTTCCTTCACATACAGATGATATTAATGCCATTGCTGCAAAAATTATGGACATAAATTTTATTTCAATATACATCCCTCATCCGAACGTTAGCCTTATCCCTGACCTTTCTACTATTCTTTTCTCTGTACCTCCCCCTCTGGTGATCATGGGTGATTTTAATTGCCATAATACCTCATGGGGATCACTTTACACCGATTCCTTCTCGCCTTTACTTATGGATCTTTTTGAGGACATCAATGTTTGCATCCTAAACGATAGCTCTCCCACTCATAGAGTATATCCTGGACAAAATCAACAGTCTGTGCTTGATTTAACTGTTTGCTCTCCAAATTTAGCATCGTTACTCTCATGGAGGATATTAGATCAATCTTTCGGGAGTGATCATTTCCCAATAATTGTCTCCAAGCCTTGCTCTGTACTTCCTTCTCCGATATTTGAACCGCTCCTAAAATATAAAATACTTGAGGCTGACTGGCAAAAATACACAGAACTTATAGAAATCCGCCTACTAGAACCCGAATCGTTACTGTCATCATCCAACCTCTTAGAGCAATACTCACTCTTCCTGTCTATCATGAATGAATCTGCCGATCAGGCCATTCCCAAAAGAAAACCGGCTGGACAGAAAATTGCATCTCCTCCTTGGTGGGATTCCGATTGCACAGCAGCAATCAAAGAAAGAAATAGTGCTGAGCAAACTTATAATAAATCTCCCAACATAAATAATTTTATTAATTTTAAAAGAATAACAGCCCGCACAAAACGCCTTCTTTCGAAAACAAAGAAAAAGGGTTGGAAGGGCTTTTGCGCTTCACTAGCTCCCAAGACCCCCTCTTCAATTGTCTGGAAAAATTTAAAAAAATTTAGAGGATCATTCGTACCTGATCCTGTTTCATCTTGCGACTCATCTCTTTGGTTGGATGACTTTATTGACAGGCTGGCACCTGCATTTGTACCTGTGGATTTAAATACGTCCCCTCTGCCTCCTCTTACGTGCACTGACCCCCTTGACCAACCTTTTACCATTACGGAGTTAAAACTGTCACTAGAAGGCCTCCATAATTCATCCCCTGGAGAAGACGGTGTACCTTACATATTTTTACGTAAACTTGGACCAATTGGACAAGGGTACTTACTGCAACTTTTGAACAATTTCTTTATTTCCGGTACTGTTCCAGAATCGTGGAAGAGGCAAATTATAATTCCAATTCTCAAACCAAATAAAAATGTGCATGACGCCAATTCATACCGCCCAATAGCTCTTTCATCTACCGTTGGAAAGATACTTGAGCGCATGGTTAAGAACAGACTTGAATGGTTTACAGAAAATAAGAGAATCCTAGCAAAAACTCAATTTGGCTTCCGAAAGGGTAAAAGTACCATGGATAGTTTGGGAATTTTTACTTCGGATATCCATCTGGCACTATCCAAAAATCAAAATCTTTTTGCATGCTTCCTAGACGTGTCAGCTGCTTATGATAGCGTCCAACTCCCGCTGCTCAGAGCTAAATTGCTACAGCTGAGTATATCTGCGAGGATTGTTTGTTTCATCTGCAATCTGTTCATGGGTAGGACTATAAGAATTAAGCTTGGTGATACTTATTCTGCTCCACGAACTCTGTGGCAAGGAATCCCGCAAGGGTCCGTACTTAGTCCTCTTCTATATAATATTTACACGTATGATCTTGACCAATCTGTCTCTCCTTTTTGTGAAGTGTTGCAATATGCCGATGATTTGGTCTTATACACCTCAACCGAATGCGCTGAAATTGCTTCCTCTCGTCTCAATGAAGCCCTTAGCTATCTTGTGGACTGGATGGATGAACATGGTCTGACACTTTCTCCATCTAAAAGCTGCGCGGTGACCTTTACACGAAGGAGATCCATCCCAATTGTCGATGTCTCGTGTTTGGATGAAGTCATACCCAACTGTGAATCATTTAAATTCTTGGGAGTGATCTTTGATTCAAAAATGACGGGGATTCCTCATTTAAATTACATTATGGGTAAATGTGAAAAAGGCATCAATGTTATGCGTTCCCTCTCTGGCGTGTGGTGGGGATCTCATCCAATCTGTCAGAAATTGCTGTATAATGCTTTGATACGTAGCCAAATTGACTACGGATCGTTCATTCTCGAACCTTGCAGTAAACTAGCCCTGAAAAAAATAGACCTCATCCAAGCCAAATGCCTGCGCATCATCCTTGGCGCGATGAAGTCTTCGCCCAAGAATGCTATGCAGGTAGAATGCGTAGAACCACCTCTTTTTCTGCGAAGACAATATTTAGCAGACCGATTTATCTTTAAGGTAGTTTCCTTATCCAGTCATCCTCTTCTACCTCGACTTGAAGCTCTCGCTGTAGAGGTATCCGAAAACCGGTACTGGTTCCACAAAGAAACCCCAAGAATAGTTCAGAGCTACCTAAAATTTCAAGACCTTCCCTTTTCAGTTTACCAAAGTGAAATTAACCCCCTTTTTGAATCAGATTTAAAATCTTTAATACACAGTCCAAAAGTTCTATTGGATTTTGGTATACTAAAAAATGACCCTGGTGCACAAAATAAATTCACTGCCCTTATGGAAGAATGGAAAGAGTTTTTACCAGTGTATACTGACGCATCCAAATTGTCTGAGGAGGGCTGCGTTAGAGTGGCGGTGTGGATACCAAAGTTTAATGTCTTATTGAGCTACAAGTGCCCACCTAAGACTTCGGTGTTTGCTGGGGAGACTTTGGCTATTCTAGAGGCGATAGCCTACGTGGAAAACCATAACATACCCAAAACTATTATATTTTCTGACTGTAAAAGTTGCCTACAAGCAATTGCTGGCAACCCATTTAAAGCTAAATTTTATTTTCCCTTGGTGCTTCAGATAAAAGAGCTACTGCTAAAAAGCAAATTGAAAGGTTTAGAGGTCGCACTTGCATGGATCCCTGGTCACAATGGAATTGAGGGCAACGAATGCGCGGATCTTTGGGCGAAAAACGCTATTAACATGGGTTCACTGGAATACAGTAATTACTATCTACCAGATCTTCTTGCAACCGCTCGATCTGATGCGATGAGCACTTGGCAGGACCTATGGGACTCCTCCAGGCTTAGCAAAGGTCGACACTATGGGAACATTCAACCTACTATACCAACAAAACCCTGGTTCTTCCGTTTTAAATTAGTAGATAAACAAACCACCTCAACCATTTGTCGTCTCCGCCTTGGACATGTTTGTACACCAGTCTTCCTAGCCAAAATTAGAGTTCGTGATCATTCCCTTTGTGAATGTGGACTAGACGAAGGAACCACAGACCATATCTTTTTTAACTGTTCTAAGTTCTCCTATTCTTTATATGACGTTTTACCTCCTAAAATCCCACGCCCTATTAACTTTCAATCTCTTCTTTGTTACCTAAATTCTTCTCATATGCATCTCTTAATTAAATACATACATCAGCATGAAATTAAGTTGTAACAACATCCAACTTATATTATGTAAGTATATTATTTATTTGCCAACCTTTCCATAATCTTTTCTCCCTTTATGTTTAATCATAACTCCATTCCTATCCTCTAACATAGGCTGTTATTGTAAAATTGTCCATTGTGCTGTCTGTGATGTCCATAACACCAAATGTTATTTGTTGTAGATACCCACCACTTCAAGCTCCTCCGAAACATCTAAATTCTACTGAACATTCTCCGAACGTAGGGACCAATAAAAAATTGTTGTTGGCAAAATACATCTCAAGAAAAGGAGATGTGAAAGCCATATTTAAAAAAAAAAAAAAAAAAAAAACTACTTTTTTATTCTTTCCAAGTATTTTATTTACAAAACAAACATGACTAAAACACTTTCGGATGACGACATAAAAGAAAAGATACTATCGTTAGCTAAGAAGAACCCTAAAGGCATATCGGATAAGGATATAACAGCAGCGGTACCAGAACTCACATCAGCCGAAATCGTCGCTACAATAAATAAACTTTTACAGCAAGGTTGCTTTGATATATATAATCAAGGAGGTTCATTAATATATAGGTAACTAACGAACTCCGAACTTCCTTCTATTAAAATAAATCATACCATTTAAATTGATTTTAATGTATTTTTGAACAGGTTAAAAACTCAGGCCAATAAGCAAGCAGTAAAAGGTGCTGATAATGAAGAAAAAGTAGTTTTCAATTTGATTGAGGAGGCAGGCAATAAAGGTATATGGATCCGGGATATCAGAGTCCGCTCAAACCTTGCCAACACTCAGTTGACCAAAGTGCTAAAAAGTCTAGAGAGTAAAAAACTAATCAAAGCTGTAAAATGTGTAAATGTAGGTATATTTAATTTTGCTATTCTTAAACTCCTCTAATAAATACATTCCCAAGTAATCCCATTTATTCAAAGGTATCCTAACATAATTTTTCATGGCCAGCACAGTAAAGGTGAATTTATAGCATTACAACTTCACCCTCTGCTCATTTTATGTCCCCACTGCTGGGGCACAAGACTTCCCTATGAATGGATAGGGAGAACAGGCCATAAACCACCATGTGGGCCCAGTGCGGATTGGTGGTTATTAACAACTGCTAATGCAGCTGGGACAAACGGCTTTACGTGCCTTTCGAAGCACGGAGGAGCAATGGAGAGGAGGAGAATGGTATCCAAGGGTCGGAAAAAAGAGAAGAGGTAGGCAAATAAAGATATGGGAGGAGGAGAATGGTATCTAAGGGATGGCAAAAGGAGAAGGAAGGCAAATAAAGAGATGGGAGGACGATTTACCGAAAGGCTAGACGAGGTCAGCGCCTGACAGAGAAGTGTGGAAATGCCTAGAGGAAGCCTATGTCCAAGTACAACCTGAATAACTACAGGATGGCGATGAATAACTTGATTAAGAATTATATTTTGAGTCAATATTCAGTATTGTAAAATTTTATATATTATATATATATTTTAGTATAAAAACAATAAAACATTATAAAAACCTAATCCTAGAGAACAACCAGCAGCGGGGCAGGGCCCAAGCTACCGATGGTCAGGGCTGCAGAGTGAGGAACCTCCTGACAATACGTGCCGTGTCAAACAATACTGCTTTCTGAATCTGACCCTTGTTCCAACCATCAAGCGAGAGCCTCTTAAGGTGTTGGTTGAAACTCTTCGCTCTCAGACCGTTCGTTGAAACGACTATCAGAACAATGATCGTCGAATCAACATTCAACATGGCGGTCACCTCGTGAGCCAAGTCAAGGTACTTGCTGAGTTTGTCCTTAGCTTTCACGAGGTTCTCGTCATGCGGGATGGTGATGTCAACAAGCACCGCCCAACGTTGAGACCGGTCTACCACCACGATATCAAGCTTATTGGCAACAATAGTCCTGTCCGTGAATTGACCAGTCCCAATAGAGCAATGCACAACCATTTTCAAGAACGGGCGCCGGTGCGTAATTGTAGTACAGCACTCAACAAGGCCGTATTGAAGAGCAAGTTGCTGGTGAATGATCCTGGCTACTAGGTTGTGTCTGTGCAAATACTCGCCGTTAGCAAGATGAGAACAACCGGAAATAATATTATTAGCTTTACGTGCCGTACGTACGTACGTGAACAGGGTGGAGCTTGAGATGATACATTTTTGGTCACTCATCCAATGACCGGCCTTTGCGAAAATTGCTTAATCTCAGCACTTGCAAACCGGGCGCGTTAACCACTGCGCCATCGAGCATAACAACAAACAACCTAAACAGATTATAAGTGCCTGAAATTGTGATTATATTTTATCACAATTTCAGTTTGGGTAACAAACTTATTTGAGTTTAGGTAAAAAAATATCATATATTTATACTTTTTTAATCTGAGTATTCGATCAGCAATTATTGTTTAATACAAGCTGTACGCATTCTAAGATCAAGCCATGAATGACTTAATATAGGTATCTTTAAAGTTTTTACCATATCTTTTTAGGCTTCTAAGAAGAAAGTCTACATGCTGTACAATTTAGAACCAGATCGTTCAATATCTGGTGGAGCTTGGTATCAAGATCAAGATTTCGAGTCTGAGTTTGTGGATATTTTGAATCGCCAATGTCTTCGATTCCTGCAACAACGTGCTGATAAAATAAAAAATAACCCACGTGGCCCTATAATAGGAAGAACTCAGTCATATGCAACAGCTGCTGAAGTACAGAAGTATATAACAGACTTAGGAATAAGTAATGTTAGTATTAAGCTTATCCTCAAAATCTCATATTGTAGGAAAACATTTTATTTTGTGTTGTTTTGTGTCTTTCCTACATTATATTCAACTTTGTTCCTCTTCTATATTCAACTGTGCCAGCAAAAAAGTGTTAAGCTTATTGACACTTAACTTTGGGTATAATGTTGCATTACCAACCATAGTTATTTATTATGCTTTCATCTATACTCATTAAATTTAATGGATCTCCACTCAAGGGCACACCTAACCGCCCGCTCCGTTATTTTCATACAAACAGGCTCACTTTGCGACTATACCCAAGTAGCATCACAAGCTGTATAAAAGCTGTATTTGAACTTATTTTTATACTTATAGCTGCATATCGAGGCTGTATATAGGCTGTATATCCGGATATACAGACCTTATAAGTTAAAAAAGGGCCCACATTATAAAACTTTTAGCGATAGTATAGCTGTATATTAGATGTAGAAGATAGCAGAAGCTGTTTATTAGCTGGTTAAGAGCTGTTAATCGGTGTCAGGCAAAGCAACTACACTCCAAATAATATTTTATAATGATAAAAGTTTTTAATATGAGTTTGAAGTTAATTAAAAAACTATGAAAATAAACGAGAAACATTTCTTACAAGAACAAAATGGTGACGCATGTTTATATTTCAAAGTGAAATCACAAGTACAAGTAAAATCTTAGAAATCGGATGGTGTTAATTGTTAAAACAAAGTGCAAATCAAATTTTATTGTTAATGTGTTGTTGGTTATTGGCAATATTTTAACGCGCCAGTAAAACAATCATAAAAACATAAAGAGAATTATTAAAGACGGGTAAGAAAGTGTTGTTTTTAAGGTTATAATTATATAAATTATATTTAAAATAATAGATTTAAGGACACAGCGATCATAATTTTAGCTGATAATCATAAAACGGTTCAAGCTATTATAAAATTTTAATCTAATTAACTAACATATTTGAAAAAAATTTTCATTCGTTCTAAAATGGCGACATTTTGTTGTACAGCTTAGACGATATTTGGAGGGTACTAAAGCTGTACTATTGCTGTAGTTTATTTTTTTTAGTTTTAAAGCACTCTTGTAGTCAGTAGGTATAAAACCATTGTATTCACGAGAGTGCCTTACGCTTTAAGATTAAGTTCTATAATGGGGGTCGCGTACACCATTGTACAGAAACAAGTATCGAGTGATACCATAATAACATTTAGTGCAGTAGTAAGTGTAAAGAGTGTTAACTAGTTACATTAATTTCAGGTGAAACTAGAAGTAGAAGATGTGGTCACTATCCTAAATACTCTAGTTTATGATGGGAAAGCTGAAAGTAGTGTATATCCAGATGGAAGCAAGGTGTATCGTGCTATTGACTCTCTTGTACCACCACCAGGACTAGTGCAAATTCCATGTGGTGTTTGCCCTCTTGTACTCAAATGTTGTTCCACTGGCCTCACTACACCACAAGAATGTGCATATATGACTGAATGGCTTGAATAATTTATTAGTATAGAGTAAGTAGACTAAGTAGTAATCACCTTAAATTTAAATGTTAACCTAGATTTCTTACATATCTCCTGACATTTTCTGACCTATTTGCACTCTATTTATTTTTGAATAACAACTGTCCTTGTTATAAAGTTACACAAATTATAATAGATAATATTAAACTTCACCAGTATAAGATTTGGTCTGTTGAAATTGCAAGAAGGAATTAAATGTTATCTCAGAATAAAAAGTATCCATAATATGTTTCTGCATTATTGAATGACAAAATGTAGATACACAGACGCTTTCGGGCCCAGACAATTGTGTCTTGTGTTGTTCTATTGAGAATTCAATTGTTCTGTGGTAACCAGAGCACATGAGTGGATATTTACCATTACTATAAATTTAACTTTTTGACGTGATAACGTCTTATAAATTGATAGACCCGGCTGCATGCACGAAAAAGTTCCGCGTTACCTCGCTCGCTAATTATCGCTCGCTAATGCCGCGGCATTAGCGAGCGATATGACGCGGCATTAGCGAGCGATAATTAGCGAGCGATATCTATGATATAGATATGGTTTTCGGGGGTGCCGATTTCGAATACAACATTTATTTCGAGATCTAAGATGGCGGACGCAACTTTTTTATGTAAAATCAATATGTGTATCATTTCCATGGTTTTCGGGGGTGCCGATTTCGAATACAACATTTATTTCGAGATCCAAGATGGCGGACGCAACTTTTTTATGTAAAATCAATATGGGTATCATTTCCATGGTTTTCGGGGGTGCCGATTTCGAATACAACATTTATTTCGAGATCCAAGATGGCGGACGCAACTTTTTTATGTAAAATCAATATGGGTATCATTTCCATGGTTTTCGGGGGTGCCGATTTCGAATACAACATTTATTTCGAGATCCAAGATGGCGGATGCAACTTTTTTATGTATAATCAATATGGGTATCATTTCCATGGTTTTCGGGGGTGCCGATTTCGAATACAACATTTATTTCGAGATCCAAGATGGCGGACGCAACTTTTTTATGTAAAATCAATATGGGTATCATTTCCATGGTTTTCGGGGGTGCCGATTCCGAATACAACATTTATTTCGAAATCCAAGATGGCGGACGCAACTTTTTTATGTAAAATCAATATGGGTATCATTTCCATGGTTTTCGGGGGTGCCGATTTCGAATACAACATTTATTTCGAGATCCAAGATGGCGGACGCAACTTCTTTATGTAAAATCAATATGGGTATCATTTCCATGGTTTTCGGGGGTGCCGATTTCGAATACAACATCTATTTCGAGATCCAAGATGGCGGACGTGACTTTTTTATGTAAAATTAATATGGGTATCATTTCCATGGTTTTCGGGGGTGCCGATTTCGAATACAACATATATTTTGTTGTATTTTTATTTTTTAAATTTAAAATGATTTTCTAAATGAAGAATTTTATGAAAAATTTTTTTAAATTGTTTCGTTGTCACGTTCAACTATCGTCAGTAAACCGACTTTACAGACAACCAATTTTTTTTTATTTTATACTAAGTGCTAATTGCAGCACTGAAGCTGAATTAAATACTTTTTTAGTAGTTAAAAAATTAAACGCCTACCCGACTCAGCCACGAATTGAACCTGGGTCTACCGCAATCACTGCACTGACCGCTGTCCGCTATGCTAGCGGGAAGGCTGACGTAAGCGCTGAATTTTGTCACTGCTTTTTAATTTTTTTTAATGCTTTTTAGCAGCTAAGTGCCATCTATCCAACGGCCATTGCAACCGATGGCCATGTAGTTTCATCTTTACAGATGAAATACCACAAATTTGATAACACAATGCTATAGTAAATTTTACTTTTTTATTTTAAGTGCTAATTGCTGCACTGAAGCTGAATTAAATACTTATAAAATACAGTGAAAAAATTAAACACCTACCCGACCCAGCTAGGAATCGAACCTGGGTCTTCCGCAATCCGGGCGGCGGATTACTATTTTATAGATAATTTGGTGTAGTAGCACTATTCCGAAATCGCACCATTCCGAAATCGCATTATTCCGATTTGCCAATTAGGTATAGTCGAACTCATAGATGAAAAACAAAGATGGGCGCTATATTGGAGCCGGCAAAAAGAAGCAAGTGTAATTGATCGCAAAATAGATCAATCGGCACAATATCTACATATTTCAATTGCAAAAAGGAATATAAGTACTTGGACAAGAAAACGTATAGAGCTGATTATAGAAGATTTTTTTAAGGCGAAGGGTAAGGCACACTAGCGCCACCAATTTCAATTTGATAATTACTAACGGACCGGATCTTTTTTAAACATTGCGTACCGTCCGATAACAGGAAAACATCCATAGTATTTATTTAATAATTGTGCACTATTTTTTGTTGCTTGGTTTATTCACAAAACGGGCTATCGCATTTATTCACAAACAATGGCCACTGTTGGTGTTAGCGAATGAATACAAAAACAAACCTAAAAGTAGTGCACAATTATTAAATAATAGATGTTTGCCTAGTGTCGGAAGGTCCGCAATGTTTGAAAAAAAATCCAGTTTAGCAGTTATCAAATTAAATATATTAGCGGCGCTAGTGTGCCTTACCCTTCGCCTTAAAGAGAAGATTAAGCAGTGCTTACATAGACTGCGACACATTAAAGAATAAAAATGTTTATTTTTTTAGTTGGAAAGTGTTTATTTTTATTTTGCAATTTGGCTGTCATCAAGTGGAAATTTTTATGTCTCATTATTACGAACAGAATGCATTTAAGTTATCAATCAAATGTTTTAGTTTTACTTACGCTGACTGTACAAGCTTTTTATTTTAATCGGAATAAAGATACTAAAAGGTTAAAATTGTTCATTCGGAATAATGCGATTTCGGAAAGGTGCGATTTCGGAATAGTGCTACTACACCGATAAATTTTAGTTCTTACTTTTGGTCAGGGTTGTTACAAAAAAACTTCTCTGGACCACTAAGTGCAGGGATAGTAATTAATCTGGATGAAATGACTAATATCCTTAATTCAAATAATAATAAAATTTTGATTCAATATGTTTTACTCAGTAGGTAGGTATGTGCTACAAGAATAATTGAGCTTTGATGAACCTACAAGAAAGGCAATTTCTTGTGTCCGTTAAGGTGGCAGCGTACACATGGGCGATTTCACGTTTGTTGTTATGCCCTCTTTTAGTGCGTAATTACTGAAAACACAAAATAATTAGTGCCTCTTTAGTTTAAGAAATAAAGACCTTTTTTAGCGTGTACGCTGGCATCACGTACACATAAATGCGAGTAGATTCATTCAAATTGTTTATTTTTAATGAGTTTGCTGTTTGATAGTGCAATTATTGGTTTGGGTTGTGTTATTGTGTATTTATTGTCAATTTAAAATGTATGTTTAATAAATATAGTAACAAAGGAAATACTATGTTGTTGTTTTCAATTACCTATTTATATCGATAATAAAGTCGATACAATTACCGCATTACCTCAAATATGACGTCACAATATAGTGTGCAACCTTCGACATTACGAAAGAAAAGGGTCAATCGATCTCTTTCCACTACATCACCTATAACAATAGTAAAAATAGTGCGAACTGATGTATTTGTGTTGCTATTTTAGTCCGGTTTCTATAACTTTAGTTACTGTTCTGAGGAAAAGACCGAAAAGTTCTTTCTGCACTTATTCCACTAATCAGAACTTTAATAAGTGACATCTCAAGAAACAGAGTTAGCTGTGATAAGGTTAGTTAACGCGATAAATTCGGAAAATAGGACCGACACAATCTTCATTTTGGAATACAGGTTCTACTACTTACCGCACTTAGGTACCGTAAAAACCTAAACATCAACATTTTCTAAACCCAGATCTCCGCGAAGTTATTTTCTTCTGAAGTCTCAGAAGTGTTCTAACTAAGTGTTTTCTAAACGGCGCCAGTAAATATTTTCCTTTAAAACGACTACATTAGACTAATTGCCGACTAAATATATTAATCAAGTTGCAATAAGGTCTGGTAGCCGTAATATGACACACTATGATTATTGATTACATAGGTATAGTATCTTAGAAGGAGGTATAATGTTGTTCTTGTTACTGGATATTAAAACCATTGTTTGGTGTCACCTAACAACAGACATCAACGAGTACGCCAATAGCCCCATTTACGATCTGCAGCGTAAAACGAGACGAAAGCAGGTCGACTAGCTTATATAAAGGCAGCACCTACTTAGCTTCTTTCGATTTAAAAACCGTCATGTTGTATTATTTGTCAACAACGATATGAGACCTTATTTTTCAATACATACACTACAGGCCTATGTCCAGCAGTGGACTAGTATAGGCTGGAGATGATGATGATGATGATGATGATATGCACTACCTTATTTCTGTTTAAATTATTATAAATTAAACTTTAAATAAAAAATAGGATATAAAACAAAGTAGTTACTTGTATATTTCTTAAAGAACCTGTGTTCTTTAAACCTTAAACTGCTCTTGTTCCAAATACGTACTGGTACAGGCAAACGTCATTAAGCTAAAGCGTGTAGTTGTCGCATTGATACAAGG